>WAAE01023367.1:18300-107424 GCA_013400495.1 Nicator chloris
AGTGGAGGCGGGGCTAGAGGCAGCCAATGGGGCGTGGGGGAGGGTTAGTGGTTCTCTTCCCAGCTTTTCGCTGATTAGTAAATTTTGTAGCAAAGAAATAAATTAATGTTCATTGATTCTAGGTTGCATGATTCTCTTCAGTAATCAGTATGCTATCCTCTATTGCTTATTGATTTCTCGCTCTTTGTGTGAATTTGGTCGTCATTCTTTAATCCCTCTATCATCATTTTCTGGGACATGGAGTCTCCAACTTTCCAGGCCTTTATCTCCTCTGGTTTCCTCTGGTTACTCCAACGTCCTTGAAGGGCCGTAAATGTAAGATCCCAGATGTCCAATCTTCAACTGCCTTTTGCTCTGCTTATTGAAGCTACACAACTGGTAGCTTCTTTGTGTTTTGAAATCACTGAATTATAAAAATACAGGCTTTAGTCAAATCTGTTACTCGGGAGCAGTGTGCTGGATTGGCAAACATTAAAAAGCCCATCTGCATCGAGGGCTGGTGGTAAGGTTAAGCTTTAACCCATTGGTTTCTGGGGCACACTATTTCTGGCTTTCCTCTTCATGAACGATTTCACTCTTCTAAGGAAGAGTGGATGTTCAGTGAGCAAACCATGCTCATGTTAGATCCGAGAGGGAAGATGTGTGCTAATGTCTTTACAAACAATTCTATGGGTGAAGGTGTGGGTGTTAATGTCCTTGAAACGGTTCTTAATGTCTCTACTAACTTCATGCAGCAGGTTGGTTGCAGAGCCCAGACAGTTCCACTCTTGAAGCAGACAAAGGTCTGCACAAGCCTGAACTTCTGAACTTGTGGATAAAATGCCAGGTTCAAGGGGGGAAGCGTGGTAGGCGGTTTGGGAAGGCTGTACCTTCCTAGTACCTCAGCCAGAGAGAGAGAGAGAGAGAGATATTGCAGGACTCCTCTGTCTGCTTTGTGGACACTGGCTTTTCATAGCTTGATTTTCCATACAGATCTGACATGGAGGATGGGCTGCTAAGGCTGATTCTGGTCATCTCCTGCTTGGTCAGCTCCTGAGGTGTTTATTTGTCTTTCCTGGTAGTACTGCCATGCTCTCTCATTTCATAGCCAGGATTCTGACATTGTCCCCAGTCAATACCAAAAGACAAAGTCTGAATTATGAAATGTCTTAGTGAACACTTCCAAGGATCAGGCAGCCACAACTTTTCTGGGCAACCTGTTCCAGGGCTTCACAGAGAAGAACTTTTTCCGAATATCCAATCTAAACCTACTCTCTGTCAGTGGGAAGTCATTTCCCCTTGTCCTGCCACTCCAGGCCCCTGTAAATAGTCTCTTTCCACCTTTCTTGTAGGCTCCCTTCAGGTACTGGAAGGCCACATTTAGATCACCCCAAAGTTTCTCTTTTTCAGGCTGATCAATCCCAATTCTCCCAGCCTTTCCTTGCAGCAGAGTTGCTCCACCCCTCTAATAATTTTGGTTATAATCATAATGTCTTTTAAAATTATATTTTAGAACTCACAGAAATTAAAATTAAGAGTATAAAATATCAAAATCAATCAAAGACATCAAAGAAATGCAATATTAGTATGGACCTCGTCAGGTTTTCTAACCCATTCTTGTATCTGAGGAGTCCTTCAAAAGTCCTACAATGTTCAACACCTTTGGTTTTTTAATTGTTCGTAAACAACTTCTGTGAAAGTCTTTTTTGTTCGATAGCTGCTCCATCATTTCCTTTAGTGGTTAATGAAGATTTCTTTTGCTCTTTTTATCAGGTTTTCTCTTCCTCATTAAGCCAAATGCCCGTGTTTTTCTAGACAGACCCCCCTCCTCCCCTTCTTTGATTGTATCCTCTCATTTATTTAAAAATTCCTGGCCTGTCCTCTTTTCACCATCTACTTACTAATTAAACAAAGCCAGTTCTTTAAAGTCTTCCTTAGAACCTACATTTTGTAAATGCACCCTTTTTATTTTTTCTCCTGGATTTTCTTTCCCTCTTAAACCACCATGTCCAAAAATAGGCGCAGTGTCCAAACTCTGACTTCAGCGCTGCTAAATAGAGCAGAATAATTATGTCCTGTGAGGTTCGTGTAACACACCTGTTATTCCTTTGTAGGATTAAATTTGTCTGGTTTTGCTCTTTTGAATCCTCATTCTCAAGCGTGATCCCTTGTTTGGGATTCAGTGTAGCTACAGATCCCTTTGAGCAGGACCTTGTGTGTGGCTGGCACATTCCTGGCACCCCATTAACTAGCAGGTTGCAAGATGTCCCAAGAGCAGGGATCACACTGTGACCAAGGCATCCATAAGTGTGGAAAAAGAGAGATCCTTTAGCAGGTTTGCTGGAAAACTGGTCTTTTTTTTTTCCTAGTATTTAAATTCCTCTGAGATACCTGTCACATCAACATTTCTCTTCATTTCATCTTTAGTAAATCAGTTGCTTAACACTGATGCTGTACTTTTAATGGGATACTTTTTGTCAAAATTTCTTGTAACCCTCTATTCATACTGCAATGAACACTCTAGAAATTTAACTTGTAGGGGCACTGTACTAAACCAGGTGGTGGTAAAATAATTAGTTCAATATTCACCAGCAGTCAAAAAGCAGTAGGTTTTCTTCCTAGCACAGAAGCAAACTATTCTTATGCAGTTTATAGGCATAACTAGGCTTATGCTTTAGGTTAGGATAACTAGGAAACTCCTTGTTAAAGGCTGTTGCAGCTGCTCAGATGAAGGGGTCAAAGACGTTAGAGAAAAATCTTGTTGAGTTTCTAAAGTACAGAAATGAACTCAGAGTTGTTTCCCAGGAGAACTGCTGGCAGGTGAGAGGATTTTCTGTTCTGGCTTGTCAGCCCTGCCATTCACCACAGATCCCTGCCAGAGGAAGCTGAACCCCAGCTCTGACACAGCACAGCTGTTTCAGGGATCCCTGCACCTTCATTTCTCTAACTTCTCCAGTGACTTCCAGCCTGTGTATTTTTAGGGATGGGCTGTGTGGGTCACAGCTGGGGGAGGTGATCTGTACTGCTCTCACAGTATGCTCTTAGGAGCATCTCTGAGCTGCTCCAGCTGCCAGCAGTGGCTCTGCTGTAATTTTGCTGTGGCCTTTGAGTGAGGAAAGGGTTGTAACTTGTCTCTCCTGGGAGCAGAACTGGGCTTAAAATATGATACTGAGAAGGAGTGTCTGTTACTTGGCTTTTTTCTCTTGCCTTGGTGTTCATTTTATGGATGTCACTGATAAATGTTACCCTGGTTTTATGCTGTTTTTATGGACTTTGCTTGGAGAGGGAGACATTCTACAGGTTTCTTGGGAGATGGTAACCAAAAGGATGTTTCACCATAGTCTCTTTACTCTTGAACTTACCCAGGGGTGAGTTCCAGCTATGCTCCTTTGTGTTTTTTTTTTTTTAGTTACTGTGTGGTAATAACAACTCATGTAAAGGGCTCTGTCAAAAGTGTGCAGACCCCTTACAGTGGGATAAACAGGTACCAGTCAGCAAGATCATAATCTGACTGCTGGCACTGGACTTGTATTTAAAGACCCATTGGCTTTTATTTCCTTTTTTTTCCTTGTCCACTAACGTGCCAGGCATTTGCTTTACCAAAGGTACACAAGCTTCTGTGCCTGGAGATTAAATTGTTCATGTTATGTATTGACACTATAAACTTAGCAACCAGGTTACAGGCACAAACCTCTGAGCTAATTAGAAGGTTCTAACAACACAGAGGCCAGGCTTAGTGATACTGCCAAGGGGAGGATAGCAACCATTAGGAACAGACAAATAAATATTCAGTCTCAGTTGCCTTCCTGTGAGCATCACAACCTGCAGCACAAAAGTATGTTGAGAGAAATGGCAGGAGAAGCTGTGTCTGTGACGTTGTGAATGCCAGTACTCATTTTTACCTGGGAGTGAAACTGAAGCTTTTATCTGCTTCTCTCAATTTCTACTCCTCTTGTATTATTGTTTTTTAATAATGGAATTACTCTGTGAAGATTGTGGAGGGAAAAAAAAAGAGCACTGAAAATCCATCTGCCTCTTTTTAGCTTTTTAATCTGATTTTGCCTGTCTACCCTTCCAGGAGATAATGGCAGATCCTTCAGTGGTGGATCACCTGACACGACTGAAACTCAAACTCCTAGAAAAGGTAAGGGAATAATTCTGCAGTGATCACCTTTGCTCTGCTTTTTGCTCTTGCATGTTTAAGTATTAACACTGTATTAAATAACATTGTACAAGTTTACTTGGACCTACAGTAAATTAAACTGAATTTGGTTTTATGGGAGATGTCAGCAGTTAGCTCAAAGCCAGTTTGAGCTGGGACAGGCAAAGTTTAGGAGTAAATCTTGAGTAAAGAGAATCTCAGGTTGCTTTAAGGCAATTTCATGTCTGCTTTCACAGCTGATGTGTTGCCTGGTCATACCTTTGCTGAATCACGAGTCCAGATCTTGGATTATCAGGCAAACTGAACATGATCAGGTTCTTCATATGTATGATGCAGCTCTCTGCCCTACAAAATAAATTATGTATACATCTCCTGATTCACTATGGTACCAATTTTAAGGTCTGGAATAGCCTGGACAGTTGGAAACATGACTATTCTTTACTGTAACTAGATTTGTAACGAGGCATTTCATACTTCTTTAAGAACCACAATTTTTCTCCACTTCTGCTCTCTTTCCTCCATCCCAAACCCATGCCATAGGCTTGCAAATCCTTGTGAGCTTTTCTGCCTGATTTATAACCAGTTCTGGTTATGGTTCTGCCAACAGAGACTAGAAAATGAACAGGAAAACCTAGAGAAGATGGAGTTGTCTCTCCCAGCTGCAAGTAAGAGAAGCACTTGTTCCAATTATAGGCATATTTTGGATCAGGCTTGCTTATTTTCTCAGGCATGAGTTCCTCAGGACATGATCCCCTCTCCTCCCTAACAGCTGTGAGCTAACTGCTTTTTATCTTTTGAATTTCTTCAGCTATTTTTTTCCTGACCAAGGGAAGTGAACAACCAGCTGAGCACTAACATAAGATGCCTTCCTGCCCAGGTATCCTCTGCAGCCTCTCAGCTACAGCTGCTGGCTCAGCTGGAGCAAACTGATGGTGATCCAGTTTGTCCTAGCTCTGACACCTAGGAGTGAGCCCCTGTTGTAGTCCAGCTGTTTGCTTGGCTTTGGTGATTCTGAAAAGGCAGGAGGAACACTTCATTTCTTTGCATGGCACATGCACTGTTTACATTACCTGTGCATTCAAGGCTGCCAGTAGAAGCTCGGTGATATTTTTAGATTGTACTGTGGGATCCTATTCATTGATCTGATGCACAAATAGTTGGGATCTTCTAATGCTGTGGCCAAAAATGTTAAAAATTCCCCTATAACAACTTACAGTTTCAAAATATGAAATGGTGCTTTCCAGAGCAGATGCCAGACGTGGCTCCAAAGTATCTGAAAACATTCAGCTTATCTTCATTTTGAGTGAGTGCAAAACCAACCCTGTGTGGGATGAACTGAAAAGGAAGTTGATTCAGAACAAAATAGAAACAGAAAAATTGACATTCACACTGGAGTTTGAGCTGTTGCAATAGACAGTCATCCTCTGCATGCACAGAGTACATGTAGAAACTTTCAGGCTGAAATTGATTCCTAAACCAGGAGGTTAAAAGGGGGCTTTAGAGAGAATCTGAAGAGTTTCTTTTCAGAGATGTTTCACCTTTGTAGAGCTGCTGAACAGCTGTGACTGCACATGGCATAAAGTCATTATCCATACATGTATTTGACAAGAAAAGCAGCCCAAGCCTTTTGTGGCAGAACTCAAGCTGTTAAAGCAGAGCAATGCAGAGTCCCCAGGCAGGTGCAAAGGAGAGCCCCTTTAGTGCAAAACCCAGGCCTTTTAAAGCATTTAGGCCTTTATCAGTTACATGGTTTTAAATCATAACAAACACCTTTCAAACAACCACCATAGACCATGCTATGAACATATAATGGTTCTAGAACATGTTTTTCTATCTCTAACTCAGCTGAGTCTCTTTCTCTTTTCTGCTTAGCCGAAGTAGCAGGCCTGAGCCATGATGTTACAAAGGTTTCAAGGCCCTTCTTTTATCAGGTTTTACCTGTATGCAATATCAAACTATCTAATAACACATTTTCCACGTTAATATCATAATACAGGTGCTGTAATAGCTCTGTCTTTGTGATCCTTTGAGAAGATAATGGACTTTTCCTCTTCCAGGGAACAGACCTCAGGACATGCTCCACAGTGCCCTGAGGCAAAGGAAAGATCTGTTGCAGGAGCTTAGGGTAAGAGCCCTCTCTGGCCAGAAATAAACAGACAGGGCCCACTTACCTGCACATCCACTGCTGATGTGGATTTGGTGTTCTCCTGTCCTTTGGTTCTGGGGCTGGGCAGGATTTAGTGCTGTGCTGCTTTGGAATGGAAAGGCTGGGCCAGCTAATCAGGGAGAGGGCCTGGGGAGCAGCTTGGCTTCCCTCACTACAGCTGCAGAAGCTTGCACCTGCTTCAGGTTCTGAAGTGGGATGATTCTGTTTGTCCTGAGCTGCTCTATCATAAACTTTCTGTGCCAAAATGCAAAGAAGGGATTTTTAGCGATGCTGAAGTAGAGACAATAGTAATTGTTATTTATTCCTAGTTTGTGGAGGGTACCAGCTATTAGTGAAATGTTTTCCCAGACTTTTGGCAGCTTGTTCTGCACATTTTTTTTTTCCAATTCTTTTTGCTTATGCTTCAAGATCTGTGGGAAGGAAAATTTTATAATTATTAAGCCACTGGCAGTGCCCTTGCTGCAGGTTCCCAGGGGCTAATCCCATTTAGTCCAGAGAGCATAACCATACTGTCTGCCTTGCTGAGACTAGGTTTTCTTTAAGAAAATACTTGACTTTGCAGGAGCAGCACCTTCTGGAAGAGCTTTCACAGCCACCTGCACCAGCTGGGGGACACTGCCATGACCACAGAGCTGCTCTCCCACAACTCTACCAGATCCCTTTTCCATCTTCCCAAGTGGAGCCACCAAGGATTATCCAGCAGACAGTAAGGCTTGTCTCCTAGAAAACACCACTAGCACTGTGGCAGTCTGAGCTGACAAGCATTTGGGAGCTGTGTGGAATTGCTCATCCCACAAAAAGGGAAGGTGTGCCTCTTGCTCTTTTATGGGATCCTTGCTGCCTGCAGCAAAACCTAAGGGGAAATCATCTTGCAAATAAGGCCCAAAATTAACAATGGGAATGGTTTACCCTTGGAACAAGATGGCAAAAGGAGTGGCAGGGCTGCCCACACTCCAGCCTGGCCATTCAGCCACTTTCTAATGCACATCACAGTCTGCTCATGCAGCCCACAACCTCAACAGCTTCTCCACAAGAACCCCAGAGCTTTCCTGAAGCCCAGGCAGGTGACAGCTGTTCCCACAGACAGGGGAGCTGGCCAAAACCAACCCTGACTTCTCCATTTTCCTTCCTGTTCCAGATGCCAACTCAGCCTGCCACCATCATCCAGCAGTTGCCTCAGCCACCCCCTCTGATCACGCAGATTCCCCCAGCCCAGACCTTTGCAGCCCCCCGCTCTGGGAGCATTAAAGAAGGTAACAAACTCTCCACAGAGCAGCCAGCTCCTGTCACTAGGCCTGGAGAGGGCAGGGCAGGTACCACAGCAAGTGGAAGGGGACATGGGATGGTGTCCAAGCTCGTTAGTGACGTGCTGTTTAATGAGCTGGTGGAACTTTGGGAGTTGTGTGCCATCAGTGGGATGGGTACCAGTCGTGAAAGGTGTTCAGGCAAACTCTTATCACTGAAACTAAAGAAAAGGAACTACAAACCCAAGGCAAGACTGGGAAAGCAAAACAGCTCAACTCATGGCACTGAGTAATATTAACAAAGACAAACTCATGCACATGGATGATTCCAGAATTAGCAAACTGGCTTCTAAAATCTGGTTTTATTCTTTTATTCCTTCCTAACCTGCTGCTCAATCTCCTCAGGCTTTTATTTGTACACTGTGTTTGGAAACAAGACAGAACATCTGAAAGTGTTTTCCTAAATATAGTTCAATGCCAATAAAAGAGTTTATTTCTAACCATAGGTGGGTGCTACTGTGAAATAATACATGAACTAAAACCTGTGACAATTTCCCTGCCTCAGCCTTCAGCCAAATGTTCATCCCATACAGGAATCCTCAGTCATGAAACTGCAGTATTTCTCAGCTCATACTTCATCTGAGTGTCTGGATTTTTGAATCAGTTTCTTTCCATAACCATAATAGTCCAAATCCACTCATGACTTCTCTGAAGCTGCTACATGTGAACTACTTTTTCTGTGATCGGTAAAAAGGAAAATGAAGGTTGCCTTCATTATTTTTTCTCTTTTTTTTTTCCTCACCTCTCCCTGTTTGCTTCTTCCCAAGCGAATTAATTACACTGCACAAAGGCCCAAATTAGTTACACTGCACATTAGGCCACTGCACAAGTCCTTTGGATCCCAGAGATCATGTAAGGAGATTTGATGTGCATGAAATATCAGACTGAGGGTTGGACTTGATGATGTTAAAGGTCTTTTCCAACCTTTACAATTCTATGAGTCAGTGGACTCTCAAGGTGGCACTGCAATATCACACAAATTTGAGGAAACCTCTCACATGGAGAGCAATGATCCAGGGCTGAAGCAATGGCGAGCACAGCCAGGAGCCTGTCCATGCTGGAGTGAGGGAAAGCTGCAGCTCAGCTCTTCTCCATCCTGCCATTCAGCATAGCTCGGGGTGTGGGCTTGCAGGGCAAGCAACAGCCAAGATACTCAGCAGCAGCTTTCTTGTAGAAGGGAGGAGAAACAGGAAAGCTGGTATGAACAATCCCATGCACAGACATTAAGATTGCACTGTCTGGGGAAATAATGCCAATATTCTTCATGTGCCCTCTTTCAGCTGCTTTGCCTTTGTTGCAGGGACCAGTCTGTGTGCTGGAGGGCACTCCTTACTGTAAGAACCTGAACGAGAGATATGGGACTCCAGGTGGCTCTTATTAAAGGTCTCTTTATTGCCTCTTGGGTGGTGGGTGCAGAGCCAGACCTAGCAGCTGTCAGCATCAACTCTAGGTATATCCTGGAGACCCCTTGGTTTTAAAGCATTATACATTTTCTTTACTGAATATCTTTATACATAACAACCAATCAGTACCAAACAGGATACTTTTACCATTAGCATATAGCTGACCACAGTCCTTAGATTTCTATATTATGTTAGTAACTATCCAGTCACAAGAGTTAGTATGCTACAGTTTAAACCTAAAGTTGCTTCTCTGTTCTCTTGCAGTGGAAGATCCTTAAACTCACTAAAAGATATGTCTTATATTTGCCTAGGCTATCCCTGAGACTCATTTACTTGGCAATAAACATGTCCTGTTTGTAGACTGACAGGCCTATTGTTCTCAATTATCTGCCTTTTATCTTTTCAGTTATCCAGTAAACAGCTTAGTTCAACCTTTACCCTCAAAAACATCTCTCTCAGTTCTATACATCAAAACTTACTTTCATTTCTGTAAAACTTTTTCCTATCAAATTTTCATCTTCCCCAACACTTACCACGAGGCCTCTGCTGCTTGTCAGTTGCGGATAAAGCTCTTACTCTTTTCTTCTCTCCCCAGATATGGTAGAGATGATGCTGATGCAGAACGCTCAGATGCACCAGGTCATGATGCAGAACATGATGCTGAAGGCTCTGCCACCGGCGGCGCTCGCACAGCTTGGGGGAGCCAGCCCTGCCCTGCTCCAGCACCCGCAGCAGGTAACAACAGCCCGGCCTGAAGGGCATCCTTGCCCACACCAGGCAATGGCTCATCTCCCCGGGAGGGCACAAGGCCTAGACAAAACACACAAAGAGCTGGGAGAACCAGAGGGCTGTGGAGGACGCTGCACCTTAGGGAAGATGACAGAGGAAGAGCGTGCCCTGATGGCCACCTTCCTCTCCAGGTCATCCTGTCATTCTGCGTTTCCCTGACATTGACTAATGGAATAAATTGGAGGGAGTGGGGCTTGAGTATCAGGTGAAATCTGAAGTCAGCAAGTATTCTTGGACCTTCTGTACAGGAACCTGCAGACCCTTCTGCAGACACATCCCAAAGGCCTTCCTTTCCCAAGGGGTGGCTGAGTAGAACCCTGGCCCCTCAGCTAGGGCCACCCCCGTGGGGGCACAGGTCTCTGCAGCCACCCTTTGTCCCTCTCCAACAAGGACCTGCAGCTTGCTGCTCCCCTGGCCGTGAAAGCAGACAGGTCCAAGCCACCTGTGGTGCACCACCACCACCATTACCCTCCCACGGGGGTGTTCCCAGTGCCCCCCAGGAGCTTCCTGTCCACATCCACAGCACAGCCCTGGACCGACAGCTCCGCCCAGCCCGGGTGAGTAAACAGGCAGCTGTGATGTGCACTTGTGGCCCTTTCTCCCTGCCCAGATGGGGTGGGAAGGCAGCTTGTGAAATAAATGTGGGGATCTGACAAAGATGAGGGTCACACAGATCCCCCACCCTGCCATGCTGCATTGCTCTGCTCTGCAGGGGCTCCCACCCTGCCTTTTGGCTCTCCACCCAGCAGTCATCTGCTAAATAAGGTGGGGGTGGGTGGGGAAGTGTTTTACATTCAAGCTGAGGTTCCCAGCAGGATTTATGTTCTTAAAGCACGGCTGGCACATTGGCTAATCAGAAATTCCTGGGGAAATAAAACCCCAAAGCACCGGCTAAGAAAAATGGTACAGTGGGAGGGGAGTGTCAGAAATAATGCTGAGCCTTTGCCATAAGCTTGTGCTTGCAGTTGAAGGGGGTGGGTTTCAAGTGCAGAAATGGATGAACTTCTCCCCAGGATGCTCCCAGATCCATAGAGCCCTTGTGGCCTGTGCAGAGATCACAGCCAGCTCCTCCAGCGGCTCACCTGCTTTGTGCCTTCCTCTGAGCTTGTCCTGCTTGGCTTCCTAGGTGCTAGGAAATTCTTGCATGCCAAGGCTGGTAAAGAAATGCACCTTGCTAGAGCATGGAAATAGGGGTGACATGGGGACACACTGTGAGAACTCAACTTTTATTTCTGTGCCATGGCTCTTTCAGAGCCTTAGTGAACAGGAGAACAGGATGGAGGCAGCTGCAGCCTTGGGCATGGGTGACCTGCTGGCAGGGGGATCTGTGCAGCCCTCTTTAGCAGAGGATTTGAATTCCTGAACAGATTATTTACCTAATGGGATTATAAGGGATGAACATTTCTACCTATTTCCCCTTGACATGGGTTTGTAATCTGAACCAGTAAAGAGCTCCTGGCTCCTGTCAGGATCAGTGCAATTCACAGTGTGCAGGGATCAGTAGGTCTTCTCATGGCCTTTAAACTATGTTCTTCCTCTTCTCCAGCTGCCTTCCACCACAAGGTATGAGACCAAACACATCTTTTTGCAGCTGCAGCACTGCTGGCTGTTACTAAACACAATAACCCCATTTTTCTTGTTGTAGGTGGCCCACATACTGAGAGTACAGGATCCTCTGCAAGTGGACCATAGCCTTTCTAAAAACAATAAAATCCTGATGTTTTTCCTCAGCCATTGACATGTCTTTTTCTTCAGCAACATAAATCGAGCACTTTTCCCTCCTTTACTTTTCCCACTATTTTTCAGAGGGCAGGCTTTAATCCATGCCCATGTTGTCCTGTTCTTTTTAGTTTTATTTACAACTTCTTAAAAGGCTCACTCAGAGTTTTTATCAGGCAACATTTTTCATGCTCTCAGCAGCCTGGTTTTGCTTAATATAGAAAGATGAAGAATTATTTTGTAGCACTTTCTCAGTATCTTCTGTTTTGAAAGTGGAGAACATCTGTACACTGAGTTTGCCTGGCGCAGTTTGTGAGTGAGTCCAGTTAAGAAAGCCCAGGGACCTAAATTTTGTTTGGAATGAAGAAAACATAGTAACTGTCACAGCTGGAAGCTAATCGTGTGCTGTCTGTGTTCCAAAACCAATTAATGAATAATTTATTTACTATGTAAAACCTACCTTGCTCTTTGCCCTCCCCGCTCTGTCTTTGAGATTCTTATCGCTCTCTACAACTTCTCACTTTCTACAACTACCTGAAAGGGGAAATGGCCTCAAGTTGTGCCACGGGAGTTTAGACTGAATATTAGGAAGAAATTCTTAACTGAAAACATTGTCAGGCATTGGAAGAGGCTGCCCAGGGAAGCATTTGAGTCCTGCCCCATCCCTGTAGGTCTTTGACAGCCACGTAGATGTGGCATTTAGGGTCATAGCTTAGTGGTGTGCTTGGCAGTGCTGGGTTAACTGTTGGACTCAATGTTCTTAGAGGGCTTTTTCTACCTTAACGATTCTATGAGTCAAATTTGCTGGCAGGTTTAGCAATAAATTGTACTCGGTGATAGGAATGTCTGCACTTTCACTGTCTGCTGTTTAATTATTGTGTGTTGGCTCCAATTGGCTCCTCCCTTTTCAATGCTTACTGTGGGCAGCATTAGCTCAGCAGAGCATTTCCTCCCAAGGAAGGGCATGTGAAATAATGCCTGCAGAGATGTCTCCTCGCATCCTTGTCTAAGTCCTGGAAAGTTTCTGCACAGCAGGCATGGACCCTCTCCTAAGCATCACACCCTAAAGCTCCTGAGCCACACACAGCTTCCTTGGATGAAAGATGTCCTCAAAGATGGGATGAGGCTCCTGGGCAAGTAGTGTGGCTCACACCCCACCCTCAGGAGAGGGTCTGTGAGGCTCCAGAAGTCACTCTACATTGTCCCACCAATGCCTCTGCAGTTGCATCCCAGGGAAGCACCAGCAAAAGCCTGGCTGACGTAAGTTCTCCTCCTGCTCTGTGTGTATTCCTTGGAGACTGCAGGATTGCTCTACAATTTCCAAAAGAGGCCTTCAGATAGAGCCTGATTGAAATAACACCACGTTGCCATCTCTACACCTCAGGCTCAGCTGGGCTGACTCCCTGGCAGTCTCTGTGCTGGGAGTTAAACTTTAATATGAATCGGGGGAGAAGAACCCAGGCATGACTCAGCCACCCACATTCCTTCCCTTCCCCTCCCCACTGGCAAGGGCAGTGGGACTGGGGAGAAGCAGAGGGATCAGAGACACAGCAGGGACCTGAGACCCAGGGCTGACCTAACATGGAGCCCTGTGACCCACGAGGGAAAAGAGTTGCTGTTATTGGTGGTGGTCTGGTAGGAAATGCCGTGAAGCTGCTGCATGATTGTGTTTGCTGGGGAGCTGGGGCTGTAAAAGCAGTGCTTGAATGTGGGGGTGAATGTCTTTCTTAAAATCATTCCTCTGTCAGGTGACGGGGTGCTGTGAAGGGGTTGACTGAGTTCCTGCTGTGGGAGGCTCCTGTCCTTTTCTGGGATGGAGGGGTTTGGGTGGTGGGTGGAGCAGTGGTGCACAGGTACACTAAATAACAGTCCTTGTGTGGGTTGCCAGGGTCCCCTGTCCCTTGGCTGATTTTGGCTGTAACCAAATCTCTGATGTGAAATGCTTTGCAAGGACTGAGACCAGGATCATGCCTTCCTCTGCCCACTTTTGTTTGGGAATGGTTTTCATCCACTGCTACTTGCAGAGAGGTGTGACACTGAAGGCCAAGGCTGGATGGGGCTCTGAGTAACCTGGTCTCGTGGAAGGTGTCCCTGCCCATGGCAGGGGGTTGTAACAAGATGGCCTTTAGCATTCTTTCCAACCCAAACCATTCTATGAGTCTGTGATTCTGTGACAGCCTGGGGCATTGCAGCACCTACATTTCTGTCATGACTTTTTGGACGTTAGCTTCTTGGAAAAGAGCGATGACAGAAGAGGCTGTAGTTCTGACAACAATTCATAATGGAAATTAAATTTTAAAAATTATTTAAATTTCAAACAGGACATATTTGTACTGTTGTCCCTCACTATGTTCCCAAGGTAATGCTGCTACACCCTGAATTCTAGTGAGGAAATAAACACAGTCCAGAGAGAAGCTGGGAGCTTGCTTACACCAGCTCGTGCTGTCTCTGGCTGAAGAGGTGCAGTTGCTGTGTGTAAACAAGCCTGAGCTTGGTATGACTTTATAAGAAGAGTTTAGACGGGTGGCTTTTGTTTTGGAGACTCTGCAAACACACAGGGCTGCCAGAGGACTGCTCTTCAGTAAAAAATCTTCTAAGGTTCTTGGTCAAAGGACCTCCCTGCTTATGCTGAGCTGCATCCCCTGATCAATTCTTTCCTTTGATGCATCTCAGTAGTGACCTCTGAAATCCTTCATCTGCCATTCCTGATCCTTGTCTTGTAGGTGGGTGCATTAAATGCCTGTTTCTTTGCTAGACGAGGTTTCCAGGTTGATGTTTATGAAGCCAGAGAAGGTAAGGTCAGCCTGATCATTACTGTGTGAGCTCACTGAAATTGTAAGAAAATAATGAAATCTGAGAGTGGCAGTTTGGGGATATTAGTTTCTCTCTCCCCTTAAGCTCCTGTGGTGGGGAGAAGCATTTATCTGAAGTGCATCTTGTGTGGAGGGAACCCACTCTTTAGCTAGTAAAATGATGCCCTTTTTGTGTTCTTGGCTTAAACACTGATTCAAATCCTCACCTTTGAAGCCTGATCTCTGCAGGAAGCATTATAGTACAGTGCTGGGTCAGAAGGAGAGATGGAGTCTCCAGGTCCACAAGGGATCACAAAAGAGAAATTGGGGTTTAGAGCCAAGCCACTGGCTCAAAGGCAGAGAAATTGTTCATCTTCAGTATCTGTCAGCTGGCAGACAAAACAAACCTGGGCAGAGATGGCAAGCCAAGTGGCAGGTGGGAATGATACCATGGAAAGTGAAATGACTCAAATGTGCAGTGAAGGGAAGGAGGAGCCATGCCTGACACTGCAGTAGCTCTTCCTGCCCTGAGAGACATCAGAACAGGCAGTTCTGCTGTATGGCTTACAGTTGTCAGAAGTTCCACAGCTTCAAAAAGCCTCTGATTGCTCTTACCTGCCCTCTGAGTTGGATGGATCCTTCTGCACTACTCCAGTTTTTGGCCCAGTGCTTACACTGATCCAAACGTTGGCATGAGGAGGCTCTGCCCCATGCACTGGCCAGACAACCCAGGAAGTCTAAATGAGGCAACTCGAGGGAGGAACAGGCCAATGCCCAGACACTTCCATCTGATCAGCCACGAGGGAGGCGACCTGCCAGCATCCCAAAAAGCATCAGTCTGTAGGCCTCAGCAGAACCTGGCAGGCATTCATTGCTCAGCCTTCTTCATTTAGAGGGGAAATGGCTCTAAGTGGTAATGCACCCTCTGGCACGTGGGGTGCTGTCAGAATCCAGCACTCCCTTTGCAGCACTTGGCTGCAGCTGCTTCTTCCAGGCTAGAGGTGGCACGGAGGATCCAGGCTAGACTGCCCCCTGCCCCACCTGCTGTTGCTGCAGGAGGCCTGGGAGATGTTCCCCTCACCATTGCCTCCATAACCAACTGCTCTTCCCAAGCAGATATCCGAGTGGCCAGCTTTGCCCGTGGCAGGAGCATTAACTTGGCCCTGTCTCACAGGGGACGCCAAGCCCTGCGAGCTGTGGGGATGGAGAAGCAGGTACTCTGGTACATTCTGTTGGTGAGGGGCTCTCTGTGCCCTGTCCTTTCTTGCCCTGTCCCAGCCAGACCTCTCCCACTGCATGCCTGCAGCCTGGCTCTCCCCTCTCCATGGCTCATCTGGCAGCAGGATCTTCCCCAGCCCAGGCAGCTGGGCTCTGCTCCTGGCAGTGGGTGCTTGCCTGGGAGACCAAGCACCTTCCAGTGCTTACCTCCCTGCTGTGCTCCCCTCCCTCCTGGAGAAGGGGGCAAACAGGGCAGGACTAGGTGGACTCCCAAAAGAGCTGATGCAATAAAGCAGGATGCAATAAGGCAGCTGTTTTCCCCACTGACATGTCCAGATTTGTATTTTCTCAGAAAACCTTGATCTTTGGGCTGACCCCTGAAATCCACCCACACTGCCTTCTGCCCAGCATGCTTGGCTGGGAGCCCAACATTCTTCTGCAGGGTACTGGCTACCATTTAACAGCCAGCTGTTGGCAGTGGTGGGATCTCCCAGTCCCTGGATCCCTGCAGAGCCCAGGCTTTGACAACACACATCCCAGTCCCAGGATGTAATCTGCCTTTCATCCCCTGCCCTTCCCAGCACTCTGGGATTTTTCATGTCCCTTCTATCCAAAAACTCTAATATCTCTGATTTTTATGAGAATGAGCTTGTAAGTAATCTCAGGAAACTGTAGTAAGTTGATGTGACAGCCCTGTTAAAGTTTTCCCTGGTGATTTGGAAGTGTGTAAGGAAAGACCCCCCGAGTCTTCCTCGAGAGTAGTGCTTGGGCGAGGGGATGATGCTTGGTAACTTGTACTAAAAGCCCACAGTTCTGGCCAGAAGTGTGGGTTGTGTTCCCTTCTCTTTCAGATTGTGGCCAAGGGCATTCCCATGCGGGCAAGGAGGATACACACACCTTCAGGGAAAAAATACTCTATCCCTTATGGCAAGAAGAACCAGGTACTGGAGTAGCTTCGCAGAGCGCAAGAAAACTTTGTTAGCATTTGTGTCTCTGTGTCATGGACAGTGTGGGGCTCATGGATGTGGGAGAGGCTGGAGAGAATGAGGGAAGGAGATTACTTGGAAGGCAGGGTTTCTTGTCTGGCCATGCAGAGTGTCCTTCAGCAAAGCTTCCTGAACCCCCTGTTTGCTTGCCTTGCAGTACATTCTCTCTGTGGACAGAGCAAACTTAAACAAAGAGCTGCTGACAGGTAGGTTGTCACTTCTGTTTGCAAATCCTTCTAACACACTTTTTGCTGGGGATTTAGGGTTTGCCCCATGACCAGAAGACTTTGGGCCCCAAGCTCCCTTACCTAGATCTCAGAAAGTGCAAACCTGAACTAGCAGAGGAAAACCTGTGCTGTTTCCCAGCTAAAGCAGGAGACACCTCCTCAGCCTTGTCACGGTTTGTGGCATTTTCCATAACCCCTGATTGTACAGAGACAAATAGAAATTGGAGCTCTAAGGCCAAGTATGTAATCAGACTAGACCAAATTTATGCAAATTTCCCACTGATTGCAGGCACCCCATCTCATCCTGAACTTCAGTGGGGTGATGGTGGAAAGCAGTCAATGACTGGTCATTGTGGGGAAGAAAAAAAATCCTTGCAGGATTCCTGGCATTTTTCAAATAGTTTATACCATAGTTGACCAGTCCCAGTGTGCCCTCCCTGCTGGCCCTCATGCAACACAGCAAATTATTTGCTGTAATGGCAAAAAATCCCTATAATTTAGGGATCTCTTGGAAATATTTTTTGCGGTCACAGAAAACCCCTCCACATTTAGTTGTCTTTTCTTTTCAAAGCTGCTGAGAAGTACTCCAACACTAAACTGTTCTTTGGACACAAGCTCCTCGGGTGCAATGCAGAGTTGGGGACATTATCCATAAAAAGGTAATCCCTGGACAAGCGTGGGATCAAGCACTGTGCTCAGTTCGTTTCTGCTTAATCATTCATAAAACCTCAAACAATTGAGCAATCTCAGCTTTGAAACTCAGCTTTGGAAAGGAGAGGCATCAAGGCAGCATTCATGGGGAGACTGAGAGAGGTTTAAGCAACTCCCTAAGCGCCCAGCCTGGCAGCAGTCACACACTTCCTGCCCTGTGCAGGGGATAAACACACCAGTATCCATAGCACTGGGTTCAGGGACAGGTTGCTCATCAGGGAGGGTGGATAACTGGTCATGCTCCTTCCCTGGAAATGTTCCAGGCCAGGCTGGATGAAGCTCTGGTGTTGTGTCTCTGCCCATGGCAGGGGATGGAATGGCCTGAGCTTTAAGGTCCCTTCAAACCCAAACCATTCTGTGCTTCCATGACCTTGTTTCAGAGTCTTTCACAGGAGTTCTGTCCCTACCCCCCATCCTCCTGGCAAATGCTGCAGGCTCTGCAAAACAGCAGCGTTATCCCAAAGGTGCCAACTGCACTGCTGAGTAGACCTGGCAGAGTTGTGCTTTTGATAACCTACAGGATAATTTTTTATCCTAATGCTGTGCTTCCCAGGCAGTGAGAGCCGATCTTCCCTCAACCTAGGAGATTATGAACACATTTTGCAAAAGGGAGATGCTCTGGGCACTGTGGTGCTGAGCTGGCCTGCAGTTACAGGAGGATTAACCACAGAATCACAGAATGGTTAGGGTGGGAAGGGACCTTAAAGATCAGGGTGATCCAAGGGACTGTCTTGCTTTCAGATCTGGCCAGCAGACCTTGGAAGTGACCTACGATCTCATCGTAGGGTGTGACGGAGCCTTCTCAACAGTCAGAAAAGAGTTCATGAGGCAAACGCGCTTTAACTACAGCCACGAGTACATTCCTCATGGCTACATGGAACTGACCATCCCTCCCAAGGATGGAGATGTGAGTGTGCCTGTCCTAGGGGCTGCTACAACCTTCACAGGTCGGATATTTCAGCCCCTTCCCACTGTGGCTCTGATATGACAGCTTTGGAAGAATTAATTTCTCACCTGGGGTTCAGGCAAGGGATTAAACCTTTCCTAAGAGAAGGCATGGATCTCTTCCTCTTCCAAAAGTGGGGTTAGTGTTGGCACCTGCATGCAAAAACTCTAGAGAGCCCATCCTGGAGTTGTGGGATTAACTGTGGCTCTGAGAGGTCCTGGAGGTATGGGAATGTGTCTATCAGGACATCAGCAATTGCAAAGCATCAGATTTTTGCCCACATTTCTTACCCTTTCCTCTTTCCCTTGCTCTGTGTCTCCCTGAAGCATCAGGGACCAGAAAGGGGCCCTGTAGTTGTTGCATCTTCCCGTACCTTGCAGGGAACTGTTGTGCTGGTGTGGAGGGGAGCCAGAGCCTGGGCTGGGGAAGCTGAGCAGAGCGGGTCAAGGATACAAGGCAATTTTCTTTCTCTTTCAGTTTGCCATGGAACCAAACTACCTCCATATCTGGCCGAGAAACACCTTCATGATGATTGCACTGCCCAACATGGTGCTAACCCAGGGCCGTGTTCTTTTGGGGCACAGGATGGGGCTGGTGGGGATGGATGCCTGTGGTGGCAGGGATTGGGAGGGTCAGGAGTCGCAGAATAACCGAAACACAATATCAGTTAGATTGGAAAAGACCTCTGGGGTCATAGAGTCCAACCTATGACCCAATACCACTTTGTCAACCAGACCCTGGCACTGAGTGCCACATCCAGTCTTTCCTTAAAAACCTGCAGGGACAGCGACTCCACCATCTCCCTGGGCAGCCCGTTCCAAAATCTAATCACCCTTTCTGTGAAGAAATTCTTCCTAATATCTAGTCTAAACCTCCCCTCATGCAGCTTAAGACTGTGTCCTCTGTCTTGTCCCTTGTTACCTGGGAGCAGAGCCTGATCCCCACCAGGCTACATCCCCCTGTCAGGGGGTTGTAGAGAGTGATAAGGTCTCCACTGAGCCTCCTTTTCTCCAAGCTAAATGGCCCTAGCTCCCTCAGCTGCTGCTCATAGGACTTGTGCTCCTTCTCTGGACACACTATGGCACGTCAACGTCCTTCCTAAATTGAGGGGCCCAGAACTGGACACAGCACTCAAGGTGTGGCCTCACCAGTACCAGGTACAGGGGAAGAATGACCTCCCTGCTCTTGCTGGCCACACTGTTTCTCATACAAGCCAGGTGCCAGTGGCCTTCTTGGCCACCAGGGCACATACTGGCACATGTCCAGAGAAGGAGCCAGGAGGGACACCCAGCCTGTGCCAGACTGACCACAGCCTAAGGGGGTGCAGGACAGGGTGCTCAGAGCCAGTCCTACCTCACAGCACTGAGTAGGTGGCACCTCTCTCTGCCCACACCTCTGAGCCCAAGCAGATCCCCACAACCAGCTCTGGATGTTATGAACAGCATACCAGGAGCATCAGGACAGTGTGCCAGGCCCATGCTGGCTAGTCACACGCTGTTTGTGCCTCCCCTGTGCCTGCCCACCACGAGAAAGGGGGTGGCCAGACACTCATCCCTTGCTGTGCCAGTGGGTCACTGTGATTGCCAGGTGGCAGGCTGGGCACTGAGCTGCTGCTTCAGGGGCCACGTGTTCTCTCTGCTCTCTGGGCTTCTTACTGACCTTTTTTCTTGGCTGGCAGGACAAGTCCTTTACCTGCACGCTCTTCATGCCCTTTGAGGAATTTGAGAAGCTCACAACAGGCGAGCAAGTGCTGAGTTTTTTCCAGACCTACTTCCCAGATGCCATTCCCCTCATTGGAGAGTAAGTGTTCCCATCTCCCCCTTTCACTGATCAACACAGTTACCTATAATGGGATGGATTTTTTCTTGGATAATATCAACAGTCTCAGCTATGTTAGGCAGCTTCCTTTCCTCTTAAAATGAATTGCCCCAGGACTTCATATTAACTGAGAACCTCAGATATTCTCCGGTTTGTTCTTTTCTACATTGACCAACATCTACCACTCGTCTCAGTAAGAGAACCAAGATGTCAATGGTCAACCTGTGTGCAGAACTTAAAACCTGCAGACAAAATACCTGGTCCACGGGGGGGAAGCTGACTTCCACATTTTTCCTGGCATAAAGAGCCTAGTGCACAGGCTGGGGGTTTGCATAACAAAGCTGACAGTGCCTGTGGCCTGGCTTCCTGAGCTTGGATGTGGCATGGCTTGCTCTTCTCTCTTGTGGTCCCACACAACAAAATCTGTTGTTTTACCTGAAGGCAAGAGCTGAAGCACGATTACTTTTTGCTGCCAGCCCAGGCCATGATCTCTGTGAAGTGCTCTTCCTACCACCTCTCCTCCCGGTGCGTGCTGATGGGAGATGCCGCGCACGCTGTTGTGCCCTTCTATGGACAGGGCATGAATGCAGTAAGTTCATGGCTGGCCTGTCCCACTCCTTTTCACCCACAAACACCTGGTTTTAGTGTTTAACTCCATAGGGTTCATGGGCTGGCCTGTCCCACAGCCTGATGTCCTCTGCATTGGCAGGGATTGAGCTCCCATCAGGATGTCCTGCTGGGAAGGACAGGGGACAGGATGATGATGCCACCTTCCCACGGAGCAGAGGACTATATGGGAGGGGGGCGTCCAGGCATCTGGGAAAGGCAATCCCCTTGATTTCTCTCAAGACCCCTGTCAGAGGGGCCTGGAGTGAGGGACCTGGAGTAAGGCTCCTGCTCTGAAGCTGTGGTCCATGGGACCAAACAGCTACAGCAGCTAAGCATCCATGAGAGCCCTTCTCCTGAACGTGTGGGTCCTTTATGCCTATCAACCCCCTAATATTCCTCCCAGGGCTTTGAAGATTGTCTGGTCTTCGATGAATTAATGGACCAGTTCCACAATGACTTTGGTAAGTCAGGTGGCTGGGGATGTGCGAGAGCAGAGGCACATCCCTCTGCACCTTGCAGGGAGCTGCCTGTGAACTTTCTTCTCCCAGGTGCCTGCCTCCCTGAGTTCTCCAGACTGAGGGTGCCAGATGACCATGCCATTTCAGATTTAGCCATGTACAATTACGTAGAGGTAGGTGAGCCCCACACAGACCTGTGGTTCCATGCACACAGGAGTGCTCTCAGGATGCATGCAGCAGGCAGGGCCTCTGGCAAGGCTTTAGCCTCAGAGCTCCTTGGGAACGTCACTGGGGCTGAGGAGGCACTGACCCCTGCATCACCTCCAGGACAGGCAGTGGGAAAGATAGCAAAGTACAGGGGAGCTGTGACAAAACTCGTTGCAAAGGGGTGGCTGTTGCTCTGTTGCAGATGCGTGAGCACGTGAATTCAACATGGTTTATTTTCCGGAAGCACGTGGACAACTTTCTCCATGCCCTCATGCCTTCCACCATTGTCCCACTGTACACCATGGTAAGCCAGCGTGTCATTCCCCACTGCTGTGAGCTCCTCCTGCCTGGCTTCGGGGTGGTGACATTCTCCTGCAACCCCTCCCAGGTGACTTTCACCAGAATTCGCTACCATGAGGCCCTTCAGCGCTGGAAATGGCAGACAAAGGTTGGTCAAGGGTGGTGCCCATCCTCCCCACGCCATGAGCCTCGGGAGCATCTTCCACACCAGCTCTGCTCAGCTGTTGGGGGCAGCTTTGGTGGTGGGATATTGCCAGGTGTGATGACACTTTCCTCAGTGCTGCAGGGTAAGGGCCGGCCTCTGGTGATGTTGGGGTTTCTCTTTGCACTTGCAGGTGATTAATCGAGGGCTCTTTGTTGTGGGGGCAGCAGGACTGGGTGGCACCTGCCTGCTGATAAAACGTCTGGCACAGAACTTGAACTTCTGCTTGGAAGACTTGTGGGGCTGGTCCCATTATCTGAAGAATATTGGAAATCTTCCCTTTGGCACACGAGTGGTTTAAATGTATGGGGAGCTCCTCGTTGTAATAAAAACGAAGGCACGGACTGTTGGCTCAGCTGGGTGATTTTGTTTCTCTTGGGTTTGGCAGCTCCTGCAGCCCCTTGGAAGCAGTTTGGCCTCTCTCCCTTTCCCAGCTGAGAGGAGCCTGTCAGGCACAGTGCCCAGAAAGCCTCTCCAGGGGCTCAGGTGTGTAACCTTGGCAGCCTGGTCTCAAGGGATGTGGTGTACAGATGTGGCACTTAGAGATTATGGTTTAATGTTGGACCTGGCAGTGCTGGGTTAATGGTTAGATGGTCAATGATCTTCGAGTTTTTTTCCAACCTTAATGATCCCATGATTCTATGACCTGACTGGTGTCCCCCAGCCTGCAGACTGCTGCTCTTAGCACAAACAAGCCAACATTTTGAGGGTCCTGCAGCCAAAAATAGCTGCAGCCTGGCATAGTACTAGGAGGATTATCAGACACACTTTTCTTCTTCTTACCTTGCCCTAGACCCTCACAGTCACTGCTTAAGAACAATAAAACGGCCCAAATTAACCCCTGATCTGATGTGGCACAGCCAATCTCATTTGAGGTGGTCTATGTACAGTTGCCAGCACATGGGCAGGGATGAGAACTGCTCTGCACCATTCAGTCAGTCAGTTTTGGCTTGCAAGGGAGCACCATTCAGGGCATAGATGGCAAATTGCGTGGAAAACAGTTTGCTTCTCTAGCTGGGATCTCTCCCAGGCACTGTACCTATGGAAGATAGTGGCAGCAATGACAAGGTGTGACTGTAGTTTCTCCAATGAACTTTAGCTGCTGCCCTTGCACCTAATTCTTAGCAGGACAGATGTATTTACCTTATATATTAATCTTTATTCACATTAAACGTCTTCAAAGATGCAACACAATACAATTCTACGCAAATTAATCCCAAACTTAAAGCAAATAAGGAATTGTACCACTATTTCACAGGAATGACCCACAATGTAAGAGCAACTGGCTGCTGTGTGTGGTTGGGATAAGTGCTGAGCTGGAGATGCTCTGGGTACTGCCAGGTGTTTTGCACAGCTGGCTCCTTGTATGTCTGACATGCTTGCAGAGCAGGGAGAAGATCATGCCCCAGGGGGTGGAAGAAGCTGTGGTGGACCTCCAACCTGCATTTTCCAGGTGCTCATAGATCATAGATCAAATTTCATATATCAAACAGTGGCTCCTTTCTTTGCAGAGGACTTCAAGTAATGATGGAGGTAAGCCAAGCATGCAGAAGCCCAGGCAGAACCTTGCCTGAGGTAGGTCTGAGTCAGGGAGCAATGTCAGGAAGCAGTTGGTGATTTGGGAAAAAGATCCAGTGCATGTTCTCCAGCTGCTCTTCATCACAAGGTGCAGGTGCTCAGTGGCCCTTAGGGCCCATCATATCACTGCAGCTTCTGGACCCTTTATGTCCAACTCAGCAGGGAGTTCTCTGGAAAACACTGCAGAGTGGTGGAGACCAATGCAGCAGGGGAAGGCGTGGAGCAGCCTGGAGACAGATTCTGCTGGAGCAGAAGAGAGATGGCAGTTTTGAAATCCCAGCTCAAAATCAAAGCTGGAAGCACTCTGTGTTCTCAGCTGGCTTTGGGGCTTGGAGTCCAAGACTCCTGCCAGAAGGCAAAGTTAGCATCAGGAGATGGGACAGGAGCCACTTTGTATTCCTGTGGTGTTCCCCTCTACCAGCTCCTCTAATAGAGCCATCAAGCAGTGGGCCAGGAGACTGGCATGGGTGCAGTCCCTCAGCCAGCACCTGACATGATGGGGGTCTCTTGAAAGAAGGGATGAAACCACGAGGATAAAGAAGAAGGAGCAGGAGTCTTAGTTTAAGATTTCCTTAATTTGAGCTTTCCTTAGCTTGGCATTTCCTTATTTAACAGTGCGTCCTGGTGCTGCCATGTATTGCCTCATTCAGTAAACCTGGGGTTGACCACAGTGGTGGTGGCACTCTTGAAGAGGGGATTATCAGCCTGGAGGGAGAGAAGAGAGAGGCTTGTGTTGGGCTGTGTTGGATTTCCAGCAGACCGTTACCATCCCACCCATCCCAATGCCAACAGCTCAGACAGCACTGGAAGAAGAATCCACAGGATATTTAGGCCCCTAAACGGCAAAATCCAGCTGGGCTGAAAAACGAGCAGTGGGCAGGGTCCAGGTCTACATGGGTGCCTCTGGAAAGGATGTCCCCTCCTGCTGTCCCCTCCCCAGCATATCTGAGCACCCCAGGACACCCCACTGGCACGGACAGGCTCTCTTACATCATTCCACTTGGCTTTGGTCTTCTCCTTCTCAAAGCGGCGGTACTCCCGGCGGTCAAGCAGCTCCATCAAGAACCGCCAGATGACCAGGACCAGAACGCCAATGAGGAACACGCCAGCGATGGTGCTGCCCACGATCAGTGGGATGTTGGGAGGCTCTGGGCACTCTATGGGACAGACAGATGGTGTCAGGCTGCAGCCCCTGGTGAAACAGCAAGGCTGCCATGGCAGGGTTGGCAGCCTGCCTGTGGCAGGGCAGGAGGAGGGGGGATGGGATACCTCTATCAGGATCAACGATGATGGTGTATATCTCATCGCCATCCTCCTGGACCATACGGAAGGACATCCAGCAGTTCTGGGAATCCTTTTCCCTGCATTTCCTATCATTTTTGCTCACCTCTGTTGAGTTCGTGGGCAGGTGGATGTTGGGACAGGCCTGGGAGCAGTTCTTCTCAAAGGGGCCACTCTTGAAGAACTTGCACTCCACACAGGAGCTGCAAAACAAGCAGCCACAGCTCACATCCGCGGGGGCAGAAACCCTCTCACCTGGCCGTGACTACAGCTGGGCTCTGCCCAAGCACAGGCAGGGCCTCCCTGGGATCTTGGGGATCCGCGCTGCCCCTGTGCCCTCTCTGTGCGTGTCACTCACCTGTGTTTGCCGCAGGGTGAAGGGCAGCCTGGGCATTCCTTGCAGAAGGGGGGCTGGTACTTTCCCCAGCACTGGCAGCGGTTGCAGTGGCAGGTCCCGCGGAGGCTGCACACGTTTCTGCGGCTGTTGAGGCAGCCCTCCGTCGATTGCTGGCACTGGCAGGCGCTGCCCTCGTATCCAGGCTGGCACTTGCACACCCCGCAGTCGCAATGCCCGCGTGCTGCAGAGGAACATCTTTCAGATCCTGCACACAGCCAGGCGACCCTCCCTCTGCCCATGCTTGGAGAGCATCACCCACCCTGCACTCCCCACACCACCTTCCATGGGATGCTCACAGAGGTCCTACAGGCTGGTGTGGTGGGACCCAGCAGCCCCAAGCCCTCCCACTGGGGTTATGGCACAAGAAGGCTGCATCTCCCTGGGCATTTAATTCTTCCAAGCAGTGGCCAGGGGGAAAAGCTGTCCCAGGCGCATCACCTGTGCCACCGCAGAGGGAGCCGTTGAAGAACTCGCAGTTCATGTTGTCACACTGGCAGTAGGTGCCGTAGATGTACTTGCCGGGCACGTCACTGGTGTGGCAGACGCACTGCCCGCACACGCAGTCTCCCTGCCCTGAGCAGATCATCGAGCTGTTGTCCCTCCGGCAGCTGCGCTCCAGCTCCTTGCTGCTCTTCCCTTTGGTGTCGCACTCACAGTTCTTCCCCGTGTATCTTGAATTGCAGCTGGAGAGGAGAGGAGCAAGCGTGGGTCAGTGGCCATGGGGCACGCACAGGGCCCGGACCGCCGCAAAAGTGGAGCAAATCTGGGACAGCCTCACCAAAACCCAATGACAGCATGTTGGTGCTAACTCCGTGCTGGAGCGGGGTGGCTGACTGGGAGCAAACCTCAGAAATGCTGCTTTTCTACCAGTCGTATTCACAACACCAAATCAATGCCCAGAAATTATTGTTACACTTATGATTTCCAAGCCCTTGCCATGGAGATGTATTTCCTGAGGAAACCTAGTGTTTTCCTCCCCTTGTCACTGAGAGGCCATGAAGCAATAATTACATTTAAAGACCTGTGTGAGCTGCAGCCAAGAAATGGGATTTTGAGAGATTTCTACAGAAATCTGTGTCTGCTCAGTGGGTAGATTGGTGGATGATTTGATACTGGGATGGATGGGTGGATATTTGGATGGATTGAGGCCCTTAGGAAAACAGCATAACCTCCACCAACAGAGGAGCCAGCTCACTGTGTCCCCTGCCTCCGTGAACACAGGGGACAGTTCCAAGGGGAATGCACAAATTCACCTCTCTGAACAAAAAAATTTGTGCAAAGCTACAGAGTTCAGCCCTGGCTTGGCCCAACATCCCTCTCCCAGCAATCCCCCGGCTCTGGCAGCATTTGAAATCATCTTTTGGGTGGACAGCACATACCTGCAGATCCCACATTTGATGGTGCCTTGCCCATTGCAAGCATCTGGGTCAGGCTGGTCGTTGCAGCGGCAGTCGCAGTTGCTGGCCACATGGACAGTGAGGGTGTCTGTGAAGCTTAGTGGCCGGATGGTGAAGGAATAGTTTGGAATGCACACCTTGGCTGTGACCTTCACTTTGAAGGTGACCTAGAAAGTGCAGAAGTAGGAGAGGGAAGGGCCAGACGTCCAGCTGTCAGAGTGTGGTATTGGCCCTAGGCTGAGGACACGCACATCCAGAACAACGGAGGATCTCCCGCATCCCATAGCATTTTGGAAAGTCTTGGCATTAGATTAATATAAACAGAAAGCCTGGAAGAGCAACCAGGGTTCCTGTCATTAAACAGGATGGGCAACAGAAAGTGTGCAAGCTGTGGGGTGTTCCTGGTACAGGAGAGCATACCTCATCATTGATCTTGACATTGTCACACTGGCCTCTTGCTTCATCCATGGAGTCCTTGCCATTTTTGCATTTGGAGTCATATTTGACATCCAGAGTGTCCAGCAAGGTGGAATGGTCCAAGATGATCCGTGAGGAGAGGTTCTTTGGAAAAATGGTGCAGAAAGTGCCATCAGTCCAACAGTAGACCAAACCAAGAGGGTATGGGGTTGCAGGTCAGGAAAAAGAGCCAGAGATCACCACAGGTCAGGATCTCAGCTGCCTGGAGTGGTTCTGGAAATGCAGGTGATATTGCAGAGGTGGGAACTCCAGCACTTACATTGTAGGCCACTTGGATGAGTTCAATGATGTTGCTGGAGTCCTCGTTCAGCTCTCCCACAGCTGACTTTGGGATCATCTCACTGAGTTTCTGCCAGTGGAGAGCAAAGAGGTGAGCACTTCCTACCACGTGACAGCAGAGCAGGAGACAGCAGCAGGAGACACACACAGCTGTGTCTGTCCTCCTGGGAAGGGGATGGAGGCACCTGGACCATCCGACATATTCTCACCTTGTAAACATCCACCACCTTACTGGTGACAGCAAAAATGGGCTGAATGTTGTTTTCAGCAAGTGTCTGGACCAGCTGGCCAACAGATGGGTAGTCCTGGATGGGGAGAGGGATATCACATACAGCACAACCTCCCCCACCAGTAGAAGAGAAGACACTTTGGGTGTGGCAGCTCAACTTGTGGTGATTAAGGTGATGTTTTGGTCTCCACAACAGGCTGTTTTACACGACATTGTCTTTTCTGCCTGGGGGAGTGAGGTGGGGGGTGTTGGAGATGCTGAACAGCCCCCAGGTACTTACAAACTCATTGCTCCTTTTGTACATGTTGTCCTCCAAGTGGCACTTGCCATCGTTGGGGGTCAGGATGCCCCCAAGCTTGCCATCCCCGGCGAAGTGGAAGCCGTCATCAGTAGCAAACACCAGCAAGCGGGTCACATTGCGCCAGCCAATCAGGTCCTGCAAGTGACACAGAGAGTGGCCCCTGTCCCTGAGCAAGGCTGGCAGGACAGTGGCAGTGGGCATGGCCCTTCCCAAAGTCTTGTGTCAGCCACAGCAAGGGGCAGGGGGCACGAGGAAGGTGGGTTAAGGGAGATCAGGGTTAGGAGGCTCTGGGGTAAGATGCTCTCTTGCACTCTCCAGAGTGACCTGCCCTGCTGCCAAATCAGAACTTACGCAGGATGGGCTTCCAGGGCCCACCCGGAGAGGGGCAGAGCCACCTGTGTGCATGGGTGGCAGCCCTCCTGCCCGAGCACAGTTCCTGGCAGCGGGGCAGGTGCAGGACTCACCCCGCACACTGCTGCCTGCATCATGGCATCCAGCCCCCCCTCCGGGGCATCCAGGTTCCCTGAGATGAACTGCTTCCCCACTTCGCTCTCAAACTGCTCGGCGTTGTCAGTCAGCGACAGGATGTGCTTGAAGGCGAAGGGAGGCTGGCACTTGTTGTCCTTGTTGGGGCAGGGGTTCTGCAGCTTCTCGGGGTGCGTGTTCACAAACGGCAGCACTGTCTTGTCCACAAAGGAGCCAAACCCTAGGGTAGCCAGACTACGGTTTCAGGGGCAGGGCACAGGGCATGGACAATCTGCTAGCCCCAGTGTACATGCCCACGTCCCCTGCCCTGCCACACTCTTCAGCCTGGCAGAGGACACCTGCTGTCCACTTCCTGCATCCCCCTCCAGCCCTGCAGCTCTTCCCAGCAGCAAGCAGAGGTGCCAGGCCGAAGAGAGGCTCACCAATGCGCCGAGAAGGGGTGGTGCTCTCCAGCGCCCTGAGCAGCTCCCCTCCCAGCTTCTTCACATTCTCCAGGTCATCCAGCATGGAGTAGGAGAGGTCCATGAGGTAGTAGAGATCAATGGGATACCCCATGGCACGGCGAAATTTCACCTCAAACTCAGCAGGCTGGCCTGAGGAACAGGGATGGCGGGATCAGCTGCCATGTTGTGCAAGCTTGTGCCATCACCCACCTCTCCTCTCTCTTGGAAGAAAAGGGGTGGAAATGCAGGCTGCAATGTGCTGCTGTGTCTCAGCTGAGTGTGGGGATGAGTGGAAGGGCCTTGTTGGCAGGCCACAAGAAGAAGGGTGTTGGGAATGCCAGGCAGACCATACCTATCCTCAGCTTCAGGTGCACCTCCTGTGGAGTCAGCTGTATCTTGTTGCTCAAGGGATGGTCCTGTGTTCTTTTGATCTCACTGCCTGGAAACACAATCTCACTGCTTGGGCATCCCCTCTGCTTCAGCTGCTCAGTGGTGTCACAGCGGATGGAGTCTGGCTCACCAGCTTTGGTGAAATTCTGTGTGTGACAACACCAGCGGGAAAAAAAATCAGAGGAGCAGGAGGTGAACAGGCACCTTACAAGATTACCTGGCCCCCAAACCAGGTCTCCAGGGCATTGATGGAGAAGAGAAAACCTTTGGTGGGTATTGATGCACAAAGGTCATGGCTGTTGGGTCCCTCCTGGCCCCATCCTCCACACAGGACACGAAACACTCCAACAATAAAGACAGGCAGAGCCAGGCAGGCAGGGTGACTGTCTTGATGCCTGTTAGCTGACTGCCGGGGGTGACAACTAGACAGGCTACATGGACCTACCAGCTTCTTGCACCAGGCGCAGCCAGGACCAGACTGAATGCAGTCCTTACACGTCCCCACCTTGATCTTGGGGCACTCCATGGCAAAGGCTGGAAAGGCAAGAAGACAGAATCAGTGTGGGGGGCAGCTGTGGGTGTTCAGACACCCAACACCAGGCACCCGTGCTGGCCTGAGCCTGCCCTGCCTCTCAAACCAATGCTGGGGGCCCTGGAAGGGCCCTCAAATGCCTTGCTGTCCTTCAGCTGGGCTGGCTCATTTTAACTCCACATCCAGGAAGTGTAAGGACATTCTGCACAGCTCTCAGTGCTGTGTTCCCACTGCTGATGGGCAGCATTTCGGACTCCCCACTCTTTCACTGCCTGTGAAAGGTTCTGGGAGGAAGGCAGATGGGGCTCACCTGTTGTCATCAGCAGCAGCACCCAGGTCACTGCTGGCAGCTGGAGGCAGCAGTAACGAGGCATATTCTGCAAGACAAAAAGTATTCTTGTGACCACCTGGGATGTGCCCCAGGGATGGGGCAGCCACAGTTTCTCTGGGCAGCCTGTGCTGAGATCACCTTCATTAACACTGTCATGTGTCACACAGTTCCCCAGCAAAGCTCTGAAGCAAACCCTGACAGTAAAATGGCCTTGCAACATGGATGAACATGGGGAAGTCAGAAAAGAGGAATTTGTTACAAGAAGAGGGAATAAAAAAGTAAAAGGAACAACAGACATTGCCCTTCTTAGCAATAGTGACACAGCGTCACTTTTGCCCTTTTTCGCAGACACAGTCTGAAAACCACATAATCAGTTTCAAAATAGCTCTGATAGCTGCCCTGAGTAAGAAAAAAACCACTCCTTGGCTCCTGCCACCACCCCTTCCTGTGAGCATGCTGAATAAACAGCTCGGAGTGATGTGGAAATGAGAAAAGAAGGGAAATTGTCAAAAGACACTGAGGCAGGTTAGGACATTAGGGCTGCTCAGATCCCCTTCTGAGGCATCAAGGTGTGCTGTCTTAGCTCAACAGCCTCTGTAAGACACCACACCAGCTGAGGATGACACTGGTCAGCCTTGAAAGGATGTCTGGTAGAGAAGGGCAGAGAGAAGGTCTAGGTAGGTCAGTGGGTAATGTTTGCACAGTGCAGTTTGGTGCCCAGCTGGGATATAGATTTTGAGATGTGGCAGGACACTAAAGGTGGTGGCCATCACTGATTACGGCTGGGGCCATCTGGAAGCCCACCCTGCCCTGGATCCAGTCCCCCTGGCAGAGCTCCACAGCCAACACCACATTGCTGCACAGCCAACAGGAGGCATGGCTGTGCTCACCCAGCCAAACCCTCAGGGTGATGTGGCCTGGGAGCTCATTCTGCCACATCTGCACAAGACCATCCTATGGTGGGTGGCCAGAGCCCTTCTGGACAAAGAGCTCTGCGAGTTCCTCTCCACCACCACAGTCCTCCATAGTCAGATTTTAAGGGCATAATTTATTGTCACAGCTGCAACGTCCTTGTCTTTGTATTATGCATGCCCTGTGCTTAGATGGCCCAACATATTCCTGTCACCTCCAGATTCTGCCAGCAGAGTTTGAGCTTGCAGGAAAGAAAAGTGGGTCCTGCCTTTGTTTCCTGTAGAACTCAGTGATTGACACCCCAAATGTGCTTAATTAGGCCCCAGTTCTGCTGCAAACCAGAAGTTCCCATACATGCTGTGGGGACCAAACCCATGGACTCAATGAGCTCCTGCTATTCCACCTGTCCAGTGTTTCCAAGCATTTAATTCCTGCTGCCATGCCAAAGTGTGTGGTGGTAATGGGATGGAGCTCTGTGATCTCCTCATTCTTGCTGGAGTTCAAAGTTTCCTGCTTACAGGCTCATCTTGTAAAATAGAACAACCCTAAAACTGGATTTAAAAAAGCTCCCATGTGGTAAGATAGATAAAGGTAGTGTGGGGAGATAAATAGAGTTAGTACTAAAGGTGATCTTGACTCTGATATATTGCAGCTGTTAATTATCAAAGAGTGGGAACAGCCTTGTCCTGTCAGCTATGGGTGTGATAAAGAGTGAGCTAGCTAGGAGGGAGCTCAGTCCAGTTGCAGCTTGGGTTGGAGTTGCAGTTTAGTTACAGTCTGCTGCCATGCTGTGAAGAACCAGGGACAGGAGGTAGTGCAGGGGACAGATAAGGTAAGACTTTGTACCATAGTCAGACAGGAATAGGTGGCTGGGATAGGGATAGGAAGAAGCTGGCTGGAACATCAGAAGGAAGAGAGAAGAGCTGAGGTATTGAGTTCACAGACTAGCATAAATGGACAGACCCTGAGAGCTGCTTGGAGCTGCCTTTGGGAGGCAATATAGAGACTTTTGACCAATAAGGTGCCGGTCTGTGAAGCCTTCTGCTAAGTGTGAGAGACTTTTAGATAATGAGGTGCTGATGCTTGGAGCTCCCTGAGGTTTTTGAAGAAGCACTCTGAGTGTTGTGGCCATCTCGACTATGACTTGGCCATCTCAGCTACCTTAAATGGTGCGACTTTTCCACACTACCAAACTCCAGAAATACAGTGGGACTGTCAACACTCCCCCAGTGCTAGCTGCTATCAAGTATTGTAGAGTAGGGTTCATGTTGTGAGCTGCATTTGGACACCTCTTTCACTCCCACAGTGGCTTCTTGCCCTTGTCACGAGAGTGTGAAGCACATCCTGATACTTGGAGAGTATCAGCAGGAAGTTCAACGCTTCTTCTCTTCTGCCAAGGAGGGAAATTACACTGTGGTGTGTGGGCAGGTGAGCACAGGGTTTTCAAAGAGAACTAAAGGGGCTTCTGCCTTTGTCTGCCTCCTTCCAGCCTTCAGAGGAGAGCAAAGCAGGTTTTCAGCCTCAGTCTGCATGAGCAGGGCGCTGATACAGGCCTCAGCAGCATTTCCTCCAACCCCCTGGATGACCCCTTCAGCTCATCCCAGATTTCTATCACCACCAACCCTCGGTCTCATCTCCTGCATGTGCTCTGCCTGTGATTTTTTTTTTTTCCCCCTTCTTTCCCATAAATTCAGGCAAGTAGAGGGGTGCATGTAGTCCATCCTCCTGCCCTGGTGTGAAGGAGCAGAACTGCAGAGCTTTACAACCACCTTCATCCTGTGGTGGGGAGTGGGGTGCCAAGATGGAGCAACCCAGCTAAGGGCAGGACATGTTGCCACCAGGCTCTGCTTCCTGGCCAGGGCTGCATGATGGCATCAGGGGGAGAAAGCTGCACTTGAGGACCAGGGTCCTTCTTGGCCCTGTGCTCTGATCTTCTCACCACATGCCTTGCTTGGGTGGCTTGGGATCAAGCCTCTCCTTCAGCAAGAGCCTTTTCCAGAAGCCACCAGAATATTCTACTAGTGGAGCATCTGCCTCAGAGCAAGATGCCCCCCCAAGGGTCTGTGAGCCAGAAGATGTGAAGGTGGCCTCAGGGAAGGTGCATAAGCTAAATGCTGGGTGCTGTTCAGCCTGTGGGCAGGGTGCAGAGCTGGGGCACTCTGGCACTCAGGATGTGCCGGCGGCTGCCGTTGGGATGGAGCTGGCTGCTGTGCAGCATGGAGGAGCAAGCTGGAAGTTATAAATAAGGCTGAAGGGGAAGTGTTGATGCCAGCAGTGATCTTGTTGCTATAAATAAAACAAGTGTTCAACAGCAGAGATGAGTCTTGAAGTCTGTTAGCCACAAGTTCCCATCAGGGCTTTGCTAAACTTCTGTTTTCCCACAAAAAGGGAGGACATGCACTCATGCCTGGTATCCTGCGGGGACTCCTGTGGTGTTTGCACCATCCACCTGTAGCAGCAAGGTTCCACTAGTGCCAGTGGCCATGGGTGCTTCCTCCACACTGCCAAGCATCCCTGGTGCTGGGTCACCCTCATGCTGTGACAGAGATGCCAGGTATTGCACCCAACAGAGCTGCTCCTTCCCAGCCCTGCCATCTGTGCAGCTCCAGACCCCAAGCACAGAAGGGAAATGAGCAGAGTGGGGTATGGTGAGGCTGGGAGAGTGGATGTCACTTCACTTGGGGCTGATTCTTCAGTCACTCTGTTGTGTGATGCAGATAGATAGATACCTCCCAGGTGGTCACACATGGTCCATGCAGAATATCACAGTGTGTGTGTGTATGTCTTTTTACATATATTTGTATATGTAAATCACAGGGAAAATATAAAAAGTAAATATATAAAAACATTTTTAATGTAGGAAGAATAATATAATTAAATCAATAAAATATAATTAAATCAATAAAAAGTATACATACATAGACACACACATATATATATTGCCATGTCCTGTTATAGGAAATATGAACATATTTTATATTGATTTCCTTCCAGCAGCCTCCAGTGCCTGCAGAGGACAGATCTGTGGGGTAAGCTCTCTCCCACGTGCACTAAGTCCCTGCCTAGTCTGTGGCATCCCTTGGCTCTGAACACCGAGGTCCCTGGGTGCCCGTGGGACCCTTGCCCTGCCCTGGGAGGAAGAAAAGGAGGGGATTTGGGCTGCTGGGTCTGCCAGGGTCGGAGTCCTGCTTGGGTGGGAAGGGGCTGCCCTCTGGCTGTCCTGCTCCGGATAGTCCGGGCACGCCACACCCTCCAGCCTGCTGAGATCACTCGGAGCAGCACCAAAAAGGTGCAAAACCGCTGTGAAGCAGGATGTGGCGGCTGTGACAGCCAGGATAGCAAAATGCACCGTTTAGAAACTTCCCACGGCTTGTAGCAGCCCCGTTCCAGTATCTGTGCTGGCCACAGGACATGATGTCACTGCGTGTGTTCACATCTTTGCTTCTCACCTGCCAGGAGGCTGGGAGCTGTAGCTGTGACATTGGAAAAAGCATCAAAAACAGGGACCAGGCTGCTTTCCCTGACACCTGGGGTGTGCCCCACATTCCATCTGCATCCAAGAGCCACTGAGAAGTTGGGAAGGACCTGCTCTCCCCAGGGTCACATGCCTGTAGAATATTTGATGTGTGCACCACACAGAGAGATGAAGAGCATGGGTCTCACTCCCTCTCCCAGCTATTCCCCCAGGCTCACAGAGATGCAGGGACACCCGGGAAGGTCTGTGCACGGGCATTCCAGGCGGTGACACTGCGCTGAGCCCTCCAGGCAGCCATCCCTGCCATCCTCATGCTGTGCTGCCATGCCACTTCCCTCCTTCCCACTCCAACTGTGGCTGGCAGTGGCAGAGATCCCCTTAGGAAGAGCGAGGGTCATGGAATGTGGCAGCCCACAGCCCTGGTGCTGCAGGTGAGCACATAGCCCACGCCACCCTGCCCAGTGCCCTGTGTGAGGGTGTGAGAAGAGCACACTCTCTGCTCTGCTTTCCCAGCCCGTGGGGTGGTGAGGAAAGGGAGTTTTGGCATCCTCCCCACTACAACCACCTGGATTTCCAGGCTCAATGCTACCTCCAAAGGCAAAACTGTAACAGACCAGGCAAGCTGCCTTTGCAAAGGCTGCACAGACTGACCCACCGGCGGGAGGGATGCCATGCCAAGCTCCCTGAACTCAAGTGGCCAGAGGCTAGATCAGGAATTATAAAAATATGCCACTGAAACACCAGAGCTACAAAACCCCTTTGTTGCCTGCCTGCCTCCCCCCAAGAAATGAGGAACAGAAGCATAAAAATTGAGATGCTGTACTTGCCTGGTCTCCAGCCCTCGTCTCTGTCCCGTACTTGGGCTGTGATGAGGATGGTCTCAGCTTCTCACGTTTGGCTGGGAAAAGCAGCTGGGCATCAGGGGGTCTGTGACGCACCCCAGTCTTTCCTTCCTATTTCTGTCTTGCAGTTGCAGGGGAAGAGGAAGTAAAGAGTGGTGCCTGTGGGAGGGCGTGTTTCCCCAAAACCCCAGCCAGTCCCACTCAACCTGGCCAAACCCACAGCATCCTGCCTTGTGGGACTGGGACTGCATCTCCCCAGCATCCCCAGGGGCTTGCAGCCCTCCCGCTGCACCTAAGGAGGGGATGCACCCAAACCCCCAGGCTTTATGAGAACTTTTCACCTTTCACAGCCCTGCTGGGGGCAAGCACTGACCTCAGTGGGCAAACAAAGCTGGGAGTGGGGAAAATTAGTTCATTGGCAGCCCTTGGGTGTGGAGAAGATGGGGAGCTGGCTCCTCTCAAACTGTGGGTTGGGCTCTGAAATGTTTGTGTCAGGCTAGCCAGGCCTCCTCACATGACAGAGGATGCAGACACCGTCCTCTGACAAAGCTCAGGGCTGTGAGGGGAATTTTTTAAGCTGCCTTCTAGTGTTTTTGTGCCCACTTCAATAACTCCTCCCAGCAGCAGCATTTCCCTGAGCAGAGAGGAATCAGCTCCCGGCAATTTTCTCTTAACCTCTTCAGGGCACTCCAGTAAAAAAAATAGTCATTTAGAAAACATACAGGACTGTAGGGCTTTTAAAAGCTAATTAATTGAGTCTTTATTAATTGCTTTGTAGGTTCTCCTTCCAAGCAAGCTGATGTTGAGTCACCATTTTGCATTATCATGGAATCCCAGAAGAGCTTGGGTTGGAAAGGACATTACAGATCATTTTGTTCCAATTCTATGCTATGGTCAGGGCAAGCTGAGGCATTATAAGACCCTGATGCTGTTCACCTGCTAGTGTGTTACAGTTATGCATTTATTTTTACACCAAGAAAAGAAATTGCATTGCCAGCAGAAAATTTCCAAGCCTGGATGGATGCTCTGTGGATTGGTGCTTTTATTAAAGAAAACATCACAGTCCTGGCTTGGTTTCACCACAGCTAGGTACAGCAGGAAAGCATCACAGCAGTCCCGGCAGTAGGACGGGAACATCGGAGCATCTGATGCAGGATATGTTGGGGATGGACCCTGAGAGTGAGCCAGCTGGAGCTGGGATGCTCACGCAGCCTGGATGGCTAAAGCTGGATGCAGCAGAGCACTCCCCAGGCCTGGAGTGGGTGAGCTGCAGTAGATGAAGCTGGGAAGGTTGGTGAAGCTTCCTGCCAGTGGTGGGGGTTGCAGATCTGGGGGAAGGAAGTGTGGTTGAATGTGATGAGCTGCTGTAATTCTCCTTTTGTATTGCATGAGGGCCTTTATGTGCAGGCCTTTTCTCCTCAGTTGTTTCATGGGGTTTGTCCAAGCATTTTGCTTCAACTGACTCAAGGTTGCAGGAAGGGGGTGGGAGAGCTGTGAGCCCCCGCAGTTGGAATGGTGGGAGCAGAGAGTGTACCATGGGTCCTTGCAGCCAAAACTGAAGCTTGCTTGCATATCCCAGTCCCTTCTAGCTGTTTCTCAGGCTCTGCTGCAGCTTTGGCCTTCAGTGCTGCAGGTGAAGGGGCTGGGCAACCTTTGGTCACAGCACATATGCTCCCCAGCCTATTTTGTAAGCATTTTAAGCTGCTAAACATTCCCTTTTCTATTTTAACTGCCTTTATTTTTATTGGTTCATCTTTTTATTTTTACTAGTGTGGATTGTGTTCCCCCCCACCACTAACTGCAGGACTGCTGTGGTTTATGCAGGATGCACTTGAGCAGCTGGGGTAGGGAGCTGAGCGTCCACCTGGGCACTGTTGGAGTGTTTTTTTCCCAAAGTCATTGATTTTGATGATCAGAGTTGTCATTTTGGGCCTTTGCTCCTAAATGATGCTCATCCAGCCTACAGCAGGGTAAGGGAAGTTTTCCTGTTGTTATTTTCTATTCCCGATGAACATTAAATCTTTCTAGCCCTGATGAACATTAAATCTTGTGGATGCCCCTCTCTGGAAGTGTTCAATGTCAGGCTGGACTACGCTTGGAGCAACCTGATCTAGAGGCAGGGGAGTGGGACAAGAAGATCTTTAAGGTTCATTTCAACTCAAACCCTTATGTGATTCCATGTCTTCAACATCCTCTCAAGGGAAAGCAGAGGGCCAGACACTGATCTGTTCACTCTTGTCACCAGTGACAGGACTTGAGGAAATGACAGGGACCTGCATCAGGGGAGATTTAGGTTGGATATTCCAAGGTTCTTCCCCCAGAAGGTGGTCAGGCACTGGACAGGCTCCCCAGGGAATGATCACAGTTCCAAGGGTCCAGGAGCTCCCAGGTGTTGGGACACTGCTCTGAGTCACAGGGTGAGATTGTTGGGGTGTCCTGTGCAGGGCCAGGAGTTGGACTCAATCATCCTGATGGGTTCCTTCCAGCTCAGCATATCCCTGATTCCATGATCTTTCCAAGGACCTTCCCAGAGGCCTCTCCCTGCATTTCCTTGGTACCCACAAAGAGTGCTCTTACAGCTGTGCACTTCTATGGCCCAATACCAGGCCCTGGGAAACGCAGCCTGGAGGGGAAATGGGGAGGGCAGAGGATGTGGAAAACAAAGATGTATCAACCAGAGAGCACCTGTCGGGGCTTGTTAAGATCAAACATACTGTGGCTCCAGGCTTGGAGCTTTTTATTCATCTTGGAGGAAGGAGGAGCAGGTTTGCAATTCACCTCCTCCTGTGGGTGGAAATGTGCAGCTGAGCTTGGGTTGCTTTGTTGTGGTGTCCACCACTGCAGGTGTTTGCCCTCCCTAGGGGCTTGCTGGGTATTTTCTACTGTTTTAACTGTAGAAATAATTCCTGGCAGGAAGTTTTATTAGAGTTGTTTTTTGTCCTACTGTGGCAGCCTCGTTGCTGGCTGGTGCTACTGTTACCAAGAAACCTCCAAAAATGTTAGGATAAATCAGACTCTCTCTAAAATTGTCTTTTTTTGTGAGTAAGGCTTTATTCCTGGCCAGGAGGAGGTGTGTGTGGCTAAAAACGTTTCAGCCTCCACACTGACCCCAGCACAAAACTTTTTCCACTTACTTATACATTATTTTATATATATATATATAAAATACATTATAGAGATTGATGTAAATTACATCATTATCTTCATTAATTAGTATTCTATCCTGTATTGCTTATTGGTTTCTTGCCCTTCATGCAAATTTGGTCGACATTCTTTAGGCCTCTTATCATCTGTTTCTTGGACAGGGAGTCTCCAGCTTTCCAGGCTTCAATCTCTTCTGGTATCCTCTGGTTACTTCGACGTCCTTGAAGGGCCATACATTTAAGATCTCAGATGTCCAATCTTCAACTCACTCTGGCTGTGCTTATTGAAGCTTGTCAGGGTTAACCAACTAAAGGTTTCGGTGATTTAACTATCAAAGTAACTTAAGAGTCTGTGAAGAATCTTAAAAGGTGGGTGCTGCTTACAATTGATCAACCAATTAAAATGACTTTAGGGAAGTTGTATCATTTCCAAGAGCTCTCAGCTCTTACAGAGGCGTACACTTGACTTAAAACTGTGTTGCAGAGTATCTGGGTTTAAGCCAAGCACGCTGAACACCCTCAGACTGTTCACAGGAACCTCCTTGGGCAGGCCGCAATTAACCGGAGGGCGATTATCCTCCGCAGGCTGCCCAGCAGATAGGCTGGCAGCACAAGGCCGCCCTTGCACCTGCCACCATTACTCCCCAGAGCGAACAGCCGGGGGCGGGCTGGCTCGGGCTGCCGAAGAGGCGCTCTCTTAGCTCCGCCCGTGGAAGAGAGGAAGGCGAATTTCCCGGGGCGCCGGGCGCGGTGTGGGCGCAGCCGGAAGGTCCCGCCCGGCCCGGCCTGGCCCTTTCCCCTTCCGCCTCAGGCCGCCATGGGGAAGGCCAAGCGCCCGCGGCTGCACCGCGCCGCCCCNGGGAAGGTACCGGGGGCGGGGACACGCCGGGCCGCGGCGGGCGGAGGCCGGCAGCGGCCGCCTCGCAGTGACTCCTCCGCCTTCCCCCTGCAGAAAGGGCCGCTCCCCGCGCACCCGCAGCCCCACTCGAGCTCCTGTGGGGCTGTCCTGGCTGCGGGGGGGTGTCCGGGGGTACCTGCGGGCCTGGCCGCGGTGATGCGGCGGTGGTGGCTGGCAGGATGGCGCAGGCCGGGTCCCTCCTGGCAGTGAAAGCCCTGGTGAACCCGTGGTGCTGCTGGGCGGCTGCTGCTCCACTCAGCCGTGGGAGCGTGTGGCACTGGCGCGGCAGGGAGGTGACACGGGGGAGCCCGGAGCTGCCCCAGCACAGTGCACCATTCCCAGCGTGGCTGTACCACCAGTCCGGACCAGCAGCTGTGCCATGGCAGCGCCGTGTCCCCAGCCTGCGTAGGGTGGTGACACGGTGACACGCGTGTCCCAGCGCTGCTGCTGGAGTCAGCCTGCCTGGGCTGCGTTGCATTGGGATAACGGGAGTGCAGCAGTGGGGATTGATATCAACAAGCGTTGGGAGAGCAGGGGAGTCTTGCAGTGCCTCTCTTCAATTTTAGGTTAGGGCAGGTGGAGAGGAGCTGTTTATAGTGAACTACTTAGGATATTCTGTTTTCCCCAGCTGTGTTTTGAATACACGGTTCAGGTGCCTCCCCCTAACCCCCTCACAGCAAGGACACAGCCCCAGTAAATGTTTTTTATGTGCCGAAGCTTTCCTTGTGAGGAGGGAGGAATTGCTTTGCCAAATACAGCTGGGTTTATACCACTGTGAAGTTATGTGTTGGTGATGGTGGGTACTGTTGGCTAAAGTAATGAATTGTAATCCAACCAGAGTAGCTGCTGCAGATCTTAGGGAGGTGTTGCATGCTTAAAGCATGATGCTGAAGATTCAGCGAGTTGCTAGTAGTTACTGAATCTGCTTGATGTCCATTGATTTAGGCTTTAATCCCCTAATCTTCTCATTTGTTGCTTATCTGTGTTGTTCTGTACCTGTAATAAATCTGTCTTTTCCTAAGGGTGCTGTTTGCAGCTCTCCTGGGGGTGAATACACTTGGGTGAGCCGAGGTTGAGTTGAGGCAGGAATCATTTAGGAACAGAACAGTCCAAAATGAGACTTTGTGATGCTTCCTTCTGTGTGGAAGAGCCAGGGGGTAGGCAGAGGGGAGCAGGACAGTAGGGTGCCCTTGCCTGCTCAAGAGACACCTGCTCACTACCACTGTTCCTATCTGGATGGTGCTGGATTTGATTTTTAAATTTTTTTAAACAAGTGTTGCCTGGTGGTGTATGTACTGATTCCTGCTTTATGTTTCTTTTGTGTAAGGACTGGGACTTCTCATCTTCTGGTGTATTTTCTGGGCTGAAAATCGACCCTGATACCTTAGTAAAGAAGCTTGACTTGGACTCCAGAAGCATAATTTCCTCCAGAACAGGTTTGTTGTATTTTGAATAAGTGCTGTTTGGGTTGTGAGCACTGGGGCCTGTATTTGCAGTGGCTTTTAGTGGCTATCCCAGGAAGCTCAGGGAGCTACAATGCAAACATTGCTTCCTGTATTCCTGTGAGGGCTTTTAGAAGAGGTTTGATTTTGTTTGGATGGATGTGCTTAGTGATCCCTAGGTGGGGGACTAGCTTCAGGCTATCTGTGGGATATCCTCGTGCAGCCAAAGACTGCCAGGGTTGAGAGCACAGCAGAGCCCAGGCTATGACCTGATCTCTGGGCTTGCTCTGTGGCTGCCTTTGCCTCACCAGCAGCTGCCATTGGTAACCCAGCACTGGGTCAGCAGGTTCTCATTGTGTACCAACAGTGCTTCACTCACTGCAGCAAATCTTCTCCTGTCCTTTGCTGTTGTGGCGTCCGTGACTCGAGGATTCCTGGGCAGGAGACTCTTAACTCCTAGGGAGTGAGAGGGTGAAGAGGGAGGACATGATAGAGCCCTTTGATTTCCAGTCCCACAACAAGGAAATGCTCTCTTTGGCTGCTCACTGTGAGACAGAGCTTTGTATCTGAAAGTAGTTTTCACTTCTAAATATCTTCAAGGTCTCAACAAATTTCTCTGAAACTTGAATCCCAAACCCCCACAAACTGTATGTAAATATTTTAAAAATCCCAGAAGGAACAGACCACCAGACTGAGCCTGGTAGCACAGTAAACTGTCCTGTTGCAGAAGATGCACGTGACTCCCAAATACCTTCTTTGCAAAGTAAATTAATTTCTTCATGTAGATAAATACTACAGTGACTTTGTTTTCCTGTCCAGGCCTATAAACAAATCAATCACACAAGGGCAAGTGGTTGCCTGAGCAGCAGTGAGCTGCCCATCAGTGACATTTGGGCAAAGAGTGCGGAAGTGTGGAGGTTGTGTGAGGACACATTTGCCTGCTCTCTGCACAGAAACCTTGGCAAAACATACTGTTTTTGAAACACTGGGCTCATTGTTGGTAACTCTCCTGGGAAAAAGGACATGTATGCATCTCTGTGTGCATGTGCACGTTGCCATCTCTTTAATTAAATCAGACAGCATGTTGTTGGGGGCCGGCAGCCTGCAGTCCCAGCCTTTGATTGCAGGCTACAGCTGTACATGTCTGGGTTATAAATAGATCCATGCTGCTGGTCCCTGTGCAGTGCTGATGATGCAGATGTGCAGTGCCTGGCTGCCTCTCTCCGGGGTATGTGCTGGCTTCCTGCAGACAGCCACGCTGACCCCGCTGCTTTGTGCTCTCATGCCCTTTCCAGATGATCAGCTAAAAGTGATTGTTCATTTGGGGGCTCAAAACTGCAACTCAACGAGGCAAAAAGTGATTTGAGTATTTTTTTACATCTTCCCAAGCTGTTGTGCCCTTTCTTGTTGTTGCCCTCTGGAGCCACGGAGAGGATTTTTCATTATGGAAATCAGTTAATATTTTTTTTTTTTGTGTTAATTCAGTGAACCGTAACTAGGCTGTGCATACAATGGCAGACACCATAGAGTTAGAAAACAGATTCTAGACAGACATGCTTTGTTTCCTGGCATCTCTGGTCAGCTCAGAGCCTGTTCTGCAGGAAGTTCAACTTGACTCTAACCCTCCCTCCACCTCTTCCTCCCTTTCTCCCTCAGCTTAGTGCACAGGGCAGGAGGATAGGGTTCTCCTACACATTGCTATTTTAAGATTTAATAACAAGACAAAAGAATGCTTCCCTCCCACTTGCTTTTCAAGCTCTAAAAAGGTCAAGTTGGCAGACTGTAGGTGGGCTCACTTATCTCCTGTGCTTTTCACAGCTAGGGAAGATTTTTTTTTTTTTTTTTGTGCCAAGGCTGCTGTGTGGCAGTTGGGAAAACAGATACTTGTCCTATGTGTGTGTGTATATCTCACATTATCCAAGGTTTATTCACATTGTCCAAGATTGCCGGTATCTCTGTGTTTTGTGTTTAGATCTGGCCTTACTCTGTGACTCTCTTCCAAATACAACCTAGTCTGAGGAAGATCTTGGAATGGGATTAGATTTTAGAAGATGTCGACAGTAGTCAAAAAAGCCAATTGGATGTTGGGAAGTAGGAGGAAAAGAGAACGCGGAGAGCATTGTTGTGCTCTGTGAATAAACCCATGGCAAGGCAGCTCTTTGGTGCTGTGTGTACCATCACAGGGGCTAACTAACCAACAGCAGAGCATGGTTGCTTCCATGGCATAAAAGGCTTCACGTGGAACAGCTGTTTTGATGTGTCAGAGCCAAAGGGCTGCAGTCCTGTAGGAAACCAGTCCACTGCTGTGCTGGGGCTCGAGGGCTGTTGCCTGTGGTTGCCAACAAGAGAGGACACCTGTCTCTACAATTTTTTCCTCATAGTTTTCCTCATTTTGTAAGTGACTAGCTTTCGCTGCTTTTTTGGCTCTGGTGGTTTTGAGGGAGCAGGGAGAAACATGATGTATAAATTGGAAAGTCCAAAGTCTCTAGCAGGGTTATCCCAGTTAACATGAGTGCTTGTATGTGCTGGGGCTGAAAGGAGCGAGGCCCATTTTTGTGGGAGGATAAACTGATGGTGTTGGTTCTTGTTAGCTGAAGGCCTTGTTTTTCTGGGGATTCCTGAGGATTGTTGGTGCATCTGGTTGAGGCAGTGTGCCTTGTGGAAGTATCTGCTACTCGTGGCAGTGGTCTGTTGCTTCCTTTAGATACAAGGCTGATTCAGTGTGCTTGTGATTAGTGTGAGGTACCAGCACAGGCTGTTCTGGCGTCAGTAATCCTTGTGGCATGAGAAGGAGAGGGTGGAACTGTAACGAAAAATGTCACCAAAATGGAATTCATTGTAGGTGCGTCTTGCATTATGTGATATAAAAAGCCAGTGGTCTAAAAAGGAAAGTATTTTAATATGGTAGCTCTAAGCTGTGTCGTGCTGCGAAGCAGACCTGCTGCGACAGCTTTCCCCTGCTCTGCTTTTTGTCTTTAATCATTAGCTCAGCTTAATGCCAGATTCCAGATGATTTCCACACGTTTGTAGGTAACAAAAGCCAGTGCCATCCCTGAGAATGTTGGAGTTCAGTCTGTGGGTTACTTTGTGCTCAGTGATTGCTTCCTGTCAGTGTAGTTTACTTAGCCACTGACGTAATGTAAACCGAAGGCTTTGCCGTAATCTAATCCATGCAGGGACCTCTGTGACTCGAGTGAGTGGAGAAATCTCATTTAGATGAGCCTCTGTAGCGTGGGAATTAAATGTTTCCTACCAAGTCACAAATAATGGCCTGTCATATTGGGATTGCTGCTGCTCATTTTTTGTTGTTTTCTTTAGCTTTCCTTCGTCAGTGTTTGCTCCTTGAAGCAAGGGCCTGTTCAAGCTTGGCTCTGGGCAAGCAGTTGCCTGTGAATGTCTCTTTTTTTGGAGTGGATGATGGCCCAGTTGTGGAATGATATGAACAACTGGCTTGGTAGCTTCCTGCTTTATTTTCAGCTACTCCAGAAGGGAACGGTGTCAGGCTGTGTTGTTGAGAAAACAAAAGTGCAACAACAGCAAGTTTATAATTGTTTGCAAAACCTGATGCAAAATCATCCTGATTTCTGAGGTTGGATTGAACATGAAGAAAGACTTCTCATTTTACAATGCGGGTAATGAGACCCTGGCACAGGATGCCTCAAGAAGCTGTGGCTTCCCCATCCCTGGAAGTGTTCAAGGCCGGGTTGGATGGGGCTTGGAGCAACCTGGGATAATGACAGACGAAAGAGAGGGTTTAAGTAGATGCTCTCTGCAGGTTTCATCCAAGCCAGGCCACTCTGTGGGTCTGTGATTCTATACCAGGGTGTGAAGCATAGAGTGAGGTAGGTCATGAGCCTGAGCAGAGGTTGTGCTCTGAAGACTGGGACTGTCTCATGGCATGAGAGCCACTGTCAGTGGCACACAGGGGCATAGAGAAGGGAAATGACAGCATCTGACAAAGAAGGAATTCCCTTCTCCTCCCGAAGAAATGTGGACATAGGAGATGATAAAATCAGACTAATCAGGAATTCACTGACAGCAGTGAATTTCTGGAGTCTGCAGGCTGTGTACAGCCTTGCTTTCCTCCTTTCTGAGGTTCTCTGTGAGTTTCTTTTGTTACCAAGTCTCTGTTTGCAAGTCACTGACAGATCCCTTCTGGTTTGCACCTCAGCTTCTGCTCTGGAGTTCCAGATCTGCTGGGTCTGTCACCTTATCTGCTTCTGCACCCACTTGTCCAATTCTGTTCTCTGTTTGTGGCCTCCAAGAGAAGCAGAAAAGCTGTGGTTGGTTGGCATTGTGGTCCTGCATTAGCTTCATGCAATATGAGTTGCTGTCCAGCTTGGGGTTTTTTTAATGGATGTTGTACCAGAATGTTACAGACTCCCTGTAAGACCTCTCCTCTGACAGCATTGCTGTTCCTGCAGTGTCTAGACTCGTAGTTACCCCTGCAGTGGACCCACACCCGTGTGGAAAAATTGCAGCCATGACCAGGCCCCCATTACTCTTCAGGAGCTCTTGACAGGATGCCAGTCTTTGTGTCCTGTAGTTTATTCCTGTCTGTTGACTGGATTTCTGCATGTTTATTGCCTTTAGATATTAAGGTTCCTCCTCTTTTGTCCTCATCCCTCATCATCTTTCCTCCATTTTGAGTTTGTTTTGTTTTTTTTTTCTGCTCTTCTTGCATACTGGGGTGTTTAACAATTGAAGGATTAAAAAAATAAAAATTAACCCTGTTTGTTTTAATAAATGCATCTGTTCTGAATATCAATTCAAAACCTCTGCTGCTTTTTCTTAATGCATGCTTGGGGAATTTTGAAATCTGCTTGTGTTGGTCATTCACATCTCTGGTGTGGAAAGCTGCTGGATCCTCACAATTCTGCTGCTGTTGCTTTTCTTCAGCTTTTCATTCTGTGCTGGCAGTTGTCAGGCCTGCCTTGTGTTTGTTTTGTGCAGAACGCCTTCCTCAAGCTGTTCCCCAGGGTAGCACTGCTCAGATGGGAAGGGGTGGAAACTGCTCCACGCGCTGAGGATGGCAGGGAGCGGCTGCAGCACCTCCAACATGTTCGTGAAATTTCCCCGGGAAATGCCTGTGTGCTGTGCCAGACCCAAGTGATGAGGTGTTTCTCCTCCATCTGTCTTTGTTATTAGCTGCCCAAGCTGTGTGAATTTGGGGAGTGGTGAAATGCTCTCCCTGACGCTGTCAGTGATGCCCTCGGTGGTGTAGCACTGAAAGCGTTTTAATGCCTTTGAAAATATCTGATGGGTGTGTGGGTGCTGCCCTGGAAGGAGCAACTGTTTGAGTGGTGTTTGAGCTGGGAATTCCTGCTTTAGCTCCCCCCTCCCTCCACCCCATACCTTCTGCAATATGTCTGTGTTCTTTGTGTCACCTACACAGGTCAAGGATGTGTCCCAGGACTGAATGTGCAGGTCTCAGCTCAAAGGGGAAACTTCTCTGCATAAGCTGGTGTTGCTTCTGATGCTGTGTGTGAAAGTGTTTGAAGCCTCCAGTAACAAAATTTGCAGGAAAGGAAAAGTTCCCAGGGAAGGGAGAATGCTCTCTAGGGATTAAACTCCACCTCTCCCCCAGGCCCAAGGCTGGCCACCCTGGCAGCTTGATAAAGTGACAGAGGGCAGTTTACCCCATCTGGGTAAATTGCTTTAGGTAGAAAATTACTGTACATTCCTTCTTCCTTGCTGTTTGGCTGAAATTTGTTTGTTTTTTGACTGCATCATTAGGACCTGCTTTTATTTTGACAATGCCAGATCACCTTTTAAGGTCAGATTTGGTGTCTGAGAGTTTTGTAACGGGCTGTTAGAAAACTGCACTGTGTTTGAGATGAGCTGAGATAGCAGTTTGGTGTCTGGGAAGCCTCTGCAGTGAGGTCAAACGACCTCAAGTCTACAGGACACCTGAAACAGATTCTGTAGTTCCCAAAAGCTCACCTCAAAGCTAGAGGGTTTTTCTGTTCCTTTGGTCCAAAGGATTGAAGTCAGGGGGAATCTTACTTCAGGAGTAAGGTCGACCAAGTTCTGTAGCAGTGGTGAACAGCTGTGGACATTGGTTGAAATGGAGAACAGAGACCTGCTATGGTCTCTGGGGGGCTGTGGAGTGGGGATCCTACTGAAAGCTAAAAGCATGGGCACCTTAAATAACAATTTAAAAAACAAAAAGGTTAAAAATCCATGCTGCTTAATGTTGCTTTAACAATTTATCTGTGCAGTGTGGTGCTGGCTGTGAGAATAGCTGTGGGGAGCTCCACTTTAATTAAAGTAAATGCAATTAATTGAGAAGCAGTAAATGAGCGTCTGAAGCTTGCACTGTTTTCAGTGCTTTTACTTCCCTTCTGCAAATAGAGCATTTCCATGTTGTGAGTGCCTTCTGCCAGATCACAGGAATCAGTTGTGTTAATATTTATGGAACTAATTAACTTTTTTGTTTTCTTTCCCTCCCCCTAGCTGTGGCTAAGTCTCTGTTCTTAAAATTAACATTAAAAAACCAAAAAGACTCCAATTAGCTCGTGGTCATGGATACTGAGCACTACACAAACACAAACATTTTCCAGAGAGCCCAAACCTTCCAAAATGTTTTGCAGCCTGCTCCAGGGGAGGAGGCTGTCAGTGGGAAGAACTTGAAATGAGTCCTAGGAGTTTGAAGGATGTGTCTGATCGCTCTAGTTTCTTATTATGGTTGGTTCCTTGGCTGTGCCTGCTGTGTAATGCTCACCAGTAGCATTAGTGGAGGGTATGTGCTTGCCCTGGAGCAGCCTTTCCATGCTGCTGGTTGGAGGGAGAGGAGGATATGGCTCAGTGAGGGATTGGAGACTTCTTTGGAGAAGTTCCTGAGGTGCTGCTCTGTGCTTTTGCAAAGCCTTCTTCCAGGCTTTGTAAAACTTGGGTACTCAAACATGAGCTTTTTAGGTCAAACATATCAATGCCTTGTGCCATTGAAGGGCTGGCTGAATTTGAGGCCAGGGTGACCCCTTGCCTTCCTGGCCAGGAGTGGTGGGGCTGGCAGTTGCATGTCATGCCATGTCTTGCTCTGTGTGATCATGATTCCTGGAGCTTCAAAAGATACTGATCTAGCCTGGTATTCTCTGGTGAAATGAATTTAAAATGGTTGGACATCCTTACACAAAAATAGATCAGCACTGCTTAGGAGAGTACTGAAACTGCAGTGTTACAAAAGAGGGTTATGAACTGAGCTCCTTCTCTTTGCTGTACTGATGTTAAAGCTTAACATAATTAAGTTATAAAATTATAAATTCTACAAAGAGAGAGGTGGAATGGCTCTGCACTGGTGCCAAAGGGGCCTCCCAGCACAAGTTCCAGTAATGCAAACCTCTTGTGGGGTTGAGCCATCCCTTGATGGCTGGCATTGAGAAACCAAATCTGAATAGGGATGAGGAAGCACTTGTGGAAAGGGAGATTGATAGCTCTGGAAGTCAGAGCCATTTCCTTGTCACCAGCAGTGGTATGGTGTTGTGTCAAACTGTCAAATGTCTCTCTGAAATAGGTGTCCTGGGAGTTTAATAGACACACTGTTTAGAAAATTGGTGGAGGCTGCTGAAGGGTGGATGGCATGAGAAGTTTCTCTCTTCTGGGTTGCCCCTTCTGACTTGTCTTGATACATTTCTGAGGTGGAGGAATAAGTGAGCCTTCTCCTTCTGCTAATCCCTCTGGGAAATGCCTAGGTGATAAACATTATTTTGCTTGGTTTCTTTTCTTTTCCCCCCCAAACTTCTATGCTATATAAATCACATTTATGATTTACTGAGAGATGAATTTGTGCCCTGCTAATGTGGGTCTTACTGAGTTACAGGCTGTGTTACAGGGAGATCTCAAAAGTTCATGTCTGTCATTCAGACCTAGTGGGATCTATAGTGTTACTCTATTCTTTGCAAGTTACCCTTTATTCTGGTCTTTTTGAGCAATTTATGGACCAAGGTTTTCTTTATGCTTGGGTGGAAATGCATGTGTCAGCTGAAGATCTGTTTATCCCCTTCAGCATTTCAGAGTGGCACTACTGATGCTCATATGTGGCATAGCTGGTAATAACATCTAATTTAGGCTTAAGTTTTTAGTCAAGTGGCTTGTAGAAATGGGGTTTTGTTGTTTTGTTTTTAATTAGACTTTTAACACAGTAAATCTCAGTGTACATTGTCTGAGCTAAATGTGGGAAACACAGCTATGCAAGGATTAAATGCAGTGGGTGCTGGAATATTCTGGGTTGTTTGAAATGATAATTTGGACAGATTTAGATTGAACTAGCAGTTTTGCAAATGTTTCATAAGGCAAACCACAGAAAATTCTGGAGGAAACCCTGCTGCAGAGGAATAGGCTGTATAAGCAGTTCTTCAGACAAGAAGGGACTGTGAGCTGGAAGGTACATAGTGATAGTGATAGCCAACTCCAATGAAATGTGGTGGTTTAGAGAGTCCCAGGCAGGAAATTTGAGGGAAAATGGGGCATACAGACTTGTTTCCTGACCCACTTGTCCTGTGTTCTTGATTGCTTGGAGAACACAGAGCAAATCAATAGATCCAGTTAAAGAATTTTGGCTTCTATCTATGAATGTGGTGGATGTTCGTGCCTGGCGTGGCTGTGCACATACATGCTCTAGGCTGATTTCTGTTGTGTTTCCTAGCTCCATGGATTTTTAACTTTGTTTTTCCTTATGTCTATTTTCCTCTCCAAGGTTATTTGTAAATTCAGGTCACTGAGTGTTCTTATATAACGGGAATGGGCTTCTTTAGCATAGAGAGGACATTTCCAGCTGCCACGGGTACAGGCTGTGTCTATACACGCAGCAATTATTTCACAATGTGGTTTGAGTTGAAATAACCTGATGTGCCTGTCAACAGGGAGACATGGGAAGGCTTTTCCAGACTGAAGGAATTCTGTTGTCAGAAATCACAATTTTAAATTGCTTTGTTCGGTGGCACTTCTGTGTTTTGCTCAGCAGAGCCTCTGGCTATTGCTTTTGATTCATGCCAGTAATTTGTGACTGCAGGGCTGGGCTTGGGTAGGGCTGGGCTGAGGTGTGCTCTTCTGCAGCTGCAGGTGTGCTTGTTGTTTCAGTGTCTGTACCTGAGTGGGTTTTTATTTATGGAAATAGCATACAGATGTCTAGATACTGTTTTATGTGGGGTTATTATAGATTCTTAGTGTATTTTCTTCCTTCAAAATAGAGGGCATCGGCCTGTTTACCTGTATTGGGTGTAAGTGGCAGGGTTTTGGTAGCAGGTTAGAAGCCAGAGCTGTCACATTCTGGGCACAGCCAGGTCCAAAGAGCTAAAGTGCACCCAGTGCAGCCACAACTGAGCCTGTCAGGCACAATGGTGCTGTCTCTGGGAAAACATATAATTAAGGAGTAGAAAAGAAGTGAGAGAGCCCTATGAAGACCAGGGACAGAAAAGGAGGAAAGGAGGTGCTCCAGTCACCAGGACCCCAGTGGGTAAGAGTGAGGAGGAAGGAACATAAGAGAGTGACTGTAATGCCATTCCCTGCTCAAGGGAGCCGGGAATGAAGAAGTCAGAATGAAGGAGTGGAGCTGAGAAGGGAGTGGGTGGGGGGAAGGTGTTTTAGTGTTTGCTTTTCATCATCTGATTCTGTTTTAATTGGCAATACATTACATTAATTTTCCCTGAGTCAAGTCTGTTTTACCTGTGATGGTAATTGCCGAGTGATCTCCCTGTCGTTTGCCTCAGCCTGCAAACTTTCCATCTTATTTTTCTCCCCTGTTCTTTTGAGGAGAGAGGGAGCAGCTGGGTGGGCATCTGGCCCCTGGCCAAGGTTGGCCCACAGCATCACAGCAGCTCAGTAAAAACTGAGATGAAATTCAGTATGAGGTAGAACTTCCTTCGTGGTGGTTTCTCTGCCTTCCTTACTGTGTTTTTCGACTGAATGTCTTCAGAGCATTGTGCAGATGCAGAGCCACCCTTGCATGAGACCTGAATTCTTTTGCTTTTAATTGAGGCTCACAGGTGTTGAAGCAAGTCATTCTTCCATGTGTCTGTGATACCTGTAACAACATTGTGGCCCTTGTGTCCTCAGGGTTAGAATTAGGAACCTCTCCCCTCCCTCTATTCAGGCAAGGAAAGGGAACATAACAGAACACAGCCATATACTCCAATCTGAATTCAGGGAAGTACAGGACAGATCTTGGGCCCATCTAGGTGTTTCCTCTGCCTGTCTTTGCTGTTTGGGAGGTGCTGCTCCAGCTGTGTCTGCATTGCTGACAGCTTTGTATCACAAGAGGATGTACCTGTAGCAGAGCAGAACAGATCTCTTTTTAGAGTGTTCTTTTTGAGATGTTAGATGTGCTCATTAGAGGGCAGCAGAATAACTCTTCCTTTTTCTAGGTCAGGTCTATATTTTTGAATATTCTTCATCTCTGCAGGGCATAGAACAAAATTTTCCAGTTCCTCCTTCAGTTTTTCCCGGTGCATTAAGTGTACAAAACAACAATGCTCATATTAAAACCTTAGCCCGTATAAAGAAATATGGAGTATTTATAGTAAAACCTGCTTCTTTGAAGCTTGGGGGGATTGTAGGCTCATATGAGAGAGAGCTTCTCTAAGATTAAACCACAAATAGTCAGCACAGTATGTGGAAAAAACAACCAAAAGAATATTTCACAGCTAACTTGTTTTTTGCTCAGCCTAATTCTTATTTGACCTATATGTCCATATGCATCTATGGATTTGTTAACTGCACTCCAGCTGCTGCTGCCACCTTTTTCTGCTTGAAGCAAATGTTAAAGAACCAGTCTTGCTTCGTCCAAAAGTAATCTTTAAATGAGATATCATAGTACACCCCCCACCATCCTCTGGAATGTAAATACTATAAATAATTATGGCACTGTCTTTAAAGGCTAAGTGAGGCTGGGATTTGGAGTCCAGCATCACAATACTTAAAATACATTATTTATTATGTAACATTCAGAGAAAGCGGCTGTAGCACTGACTTTGTAGCCAGTGTGTTTCAGGCTTCTGGAAGAGCTGGGTACAAGTCCTGGCTGGGAGTGAACATCTCCCATGAACAACTTACTGGTGATGTTTTGCATGCTGTTGACTTTTGGAGGCGATAAGCTAGTTCGAGACAACTGGAATAGCAGGAATTTTTTTGGTTTATTTAGGTTTAGCAGCATCAGCCGTTGGTTTCCAACTAATCTTTGCTCCCTGGCCTGCCATGGTGAAGCAGGTGGGAGGATTGGCAGGGGGAGACATGGCACCTTTCTCCCTTACCAATGTGTTGTGTGTTTTGACGTCCTGCAGGCTTCTTTATCTCCCCATCCTTTACCCAAAGGTGCATGTGTCCACCCAAAGGGACAGGTCCCTCAGGAGCTTGTGAGTGCCTTGTGTTCCTCACATGCATGGGGGCTCTACCAGAGCAACATGTTATCTGCTGCTTTCTGCCCTGAGTTGTTTTTAGGGTGGCAATATCCAAAGGCACAAACTGCTGAAATGGAACAACCTTCTTGATACTGTCAAATGTTGTTCCTGGCACAGTGGCTTGGATCAGTCCTGCCTCCTGGAGAAGTCCAGATTGTGCATTGAACTCCTGGTTTGGGATCCACCGTGTAGCTGGCATTTCTTCACGTCATGCTGCGACACCTCAGCGAAGTCAAGGCTAATGGGGAGCTCCTCATCAGGGCAGGAAAGCTGAACAAAGCCATAACAATGTGAACAATGGCTCATAGCTCTTGGCAGCTCTTGGGCCATTAGGTAAAATTAATATCCTATCAGCGGGGTAAAAAGATTAAACTCCGTGTTACACCAAGTGAGAAACATGATGGCTGTGTAGGCGTGTGGATTTAAATCCATTGGACTGTGATCCATATTAGGAAATTAGCAGGCACAGTGCTCGTGCCACAGCCTTCTTCATGCAGAGAAACACTCTCCTGCCAGCATCTTCTGTGCAATGTGGGAAGATCTGCTGGCTTCCCTTATATAATGAAAGTCTCTCCTGGGAACTAACATGGTATTTTGTTGGGGATACAGGTGTTCTCAGCAGGTGAATTTTTTGGGGTGTGGTGAGCCTAAGTATTGCGGATACTACTTGGTAAGGGGTGTGTAGCCTTTTTTGTTCAGGGAGCACTTTCTTCACAGGAAGGATGCCAGTCCTCATTGCCCTGTAAGTGTAGGGATACTGAATGAGAGGTGAGGGGATGGATGGACAGTCTCAAAGTTTGGTGCTGCAGTCCCAGGCCTGAGAAGATCAAGGCAATGCCAAATGTCTGGCAGCTCCAAAAGCTGACAAGGAGTGTCAGAGAAGCACCTGCTCATGGTAGTTTGTTCCTTTGCCATCCCATTATTTCTTTTAACTTCATGCATGTTCTCACCCCAGCTCTGTGCTGGGACCTGCTGATCTCATCTCTGCGTGGGGTGGATGGGGCAGGACCCATTTATGCTGGTGCAGACAGAGTAAATGAGGCTTTATTGTCTGCCTGTGCTGCTGGCAGGGGAGAGCATCAACTACAAAGTGGCAGAGCCCTGTCATTTTTTTTTTTTCAAATTTGGCTTGCTTTAAAATAGGTTCTACCAGGAAAATGTCATTCCAAGATGGGTAACTGATGGTGACCTGCAGGTTTGAAATAAATTAAAGGTAAAGAGGTGATGGGGTGGAGAGAAAAAAAACCAATAAAACAAAAAAAACAGCTTCTACCTCTTCTAGAGGGGCCCAGACCTCAATTTTCCTTGTTCAAAAGATTTAAAAGTGAATTAAATGGGTATATTGGAGTAGAGAGGCTTGCTCTAAGACCTTTTTTGAAAAGCAAGTCTGGTGTGAGAATCTTCGTGGGCCAGACAAAGAGCTCCCTGACAGGGGGCGAGCCTAGCTTTGTCAGGAGATGAGGAATGCTGTGGGAGGCCTGCAGTGAGGTGATGGTCACAGGAGTCTCTTGGGGGCCTTGGTAGTGGCATGGTGCCCTGTGTCCCTGGAGCCAGAGGAGGAGCAGGAGCGTGGTGTGGCTGTAGGTCTGTCCGGGGGGAAGATCCTGCGTGTCTGTGTTGTGTAAGATGGCAGAGCTGGTGATCCTGTTGGTGCCTCAGGGCTTTTGGGAGCTCTGAATTGTCAGCTGAAGCGGAAGAGCGGTTGAGACAGCACGAAGGCAGCACGCACCAGAAGTGCCAGTGGCAGCTGGAAGAGATGGTAAAGCAGTGTTTGGACCAGTTCCACTTACAGAGCAGTCTGTGCTCCCAGGAAGAAGGAAGGAGACTTGACGTGCTTGGGCACCACCTGGAATGAGTGTTTTCATGGGCTAGGCTTGTTAAACTGTTTAATCAACATCACCACCATGAAAAAAAAAACCACCAAAACTGATAGTTCACTGTGTCATATTTGAATGCTAGAACTAGTAAGACCCTTTCAAGGTTAAAGTGCCATTATGATCACACAGAGGTTTCATACAGACATAGGATCACCTTGATCTGTCCTTTAGGGGCTTCTGCTTGCCAGCTTCAGTCTTGTGGTGAAACACTTACTTATCTATGGTACTCAGTTGTACAGTGCTGTGGTAAAAAAGCCATCTTGTTTCTGGTCTGGACATAAGCCCTTTGAGCAGGGAAGGCTGTGTGCTCATGTGGGGCAGGAGGGGGTGCCTGGGTTCAACAGATGCTAAGCTGCAGTAGATGCTGAGAGTGTGCTTGACTTCCACCTCCACCACAGTCACAGACCAGAGGAGCAAGGATTTTATGCTTTGTACTTCTCCAGGTGGTTATTTTTCCATCTCCATTCTTCAAATACTTCCCAATTTTGAAATCTGCTGTATGTGCCCCTAAAAAGGGGAAGAATGGGAAGTGTTCTGCATTGCTGATCCTGTGTGTCAGTTGTTGCTCAACTGAGCTGGGGGCTGGACATCAAACATGCCTGTCACAAGCTATTTGGAAAGCTTTCCTGGATATTCTCACCCTCCTTACTTTATGTTAGTGTTTTAGTCCTCTGCGTGTGCAGCAAGTTTACAAAGCCACTTATGATGCAAGTGGTATTGGAACTGACTGATGAGAATTTGACTGGATCAAGCTAATAATTCTTAAATTATGTAAATAACAAGAGTCTCCTGGTATTATACAGGCTGAGTTGTGGCACTCTTTTTTGTGTCTAAACCTAAAATTACTTTGCATATATTGCCTAAACAGACTGGGGTAAAAGAAATGAGTATGATTACATTTAGTATGTGGCTGTTCAGTAGTAGAAGATGTGGCTGGACTTAGTGTTTCCTCAGTGCTCCCAAACTGCAGGTGTGTGAGTTTCCTGGAGTGTAGGAGCTGTGACAGCTGCAGATGGTGGGATTAACTCCTTGACGTATGGTTGTGCAATAGATAGGGCAGCATGGGGAGGGGGACCACACTGCACTAATCTGCCACACAGACTCAACAATCAAGGGCAAGCTCTGACATGTGATTACTTTTTTCATTTCACTGTCAATGCACAGAGTGTTGTGAGTGGGGAAACTAACTCACGCCATAGGGAGCCTGAAACCAGACATCTTAAACAATCCAAGGAGGAGTGCCAGGAGAGGAGAATTAATCAACAGTTAAAATAACACAGTGGAAATTTTGCCATGGTCCTAAAGCTCTGAGTAAGGTTCAGAGTAATTGCTTCATAAGAAGAATTGATTGGAGCAGTCAGGAAGTGTCTCTGGAAACTCTCCTGCTTGTCTTGCTGCTGGTGTGTAGGCATTGCCCAGGTCCTCGTGACTGTGAATGCGATGCCAGGTTCACTGAGCTTCCTTAGCACAGGGGCAGGAAAAGCACACATGCCTCACCTCACAGGAGATACAGGAGCTCACAGCAGTCAGTGCTGTCCTTCCTGAGCTTTCACACTTATCTGCGGATCAGGTTTTTGGAATTGATGCCGAAAGTGTGTGATATGAGCAATGACTCAATTGATCAGAGCTCTTTTGCTTGGGAAAGATGACTGTGAGGAAAGAGGAGGTGATGAAGTTTAATCAAATAGGCTTGCCCCAGAGATTAAACTTGTTCCCAGTGTCTTCCAGTAAGATAGGTGGGGAAAGTACAACACAGAAGATGCTGGGTTCAAGGTGGGCAAAGATCCTTCAGTCAAATGGCAGTTAAGTTGCAGGACCCATTGCACATAGCTGTTCTGAATTTCCACATGGATTCGAAGCAGATCCTCCAAAATAAAAACTCACTGGAGGTACTACATGCAGCTACTCTCTCCTTGGGCATTACACAAAGCTGCGGTCAGGCCTGGTATGTTCTTAGCTCAGTAGTGCTATTTGCTGGTGGTAAAACTGGACACCAGGGCTCCAGTTGAAGTCCTCAAAGTGCCTTCTGTTAATGCTCTGTGAGATGTTGGTATGCAGCTTCTGCCTGTGGCTGGCCAGACAAAGTGAAAGGCCAGGGGGGCTGCCCATGGGCGCTCCAGTGGGTGTTCCTTCCAGCCCAGTTTCAGTGGCTTTTTTTTGTCTCCTGAAGCTATAACTGGAGATGGGGCAGAGGGGCTGCCAATGGTACAGCTAAGCAGTGCCAAAGTGGAATTTTTTGTTCCTGCCCTGTCCCAGTCTCAAATACATTCCTGCAGTCACTCTACCCCTTGGCTGTTTTAGCATAAAGTTGTCACTGCAGTATTTCTGTTGCAATTTAAAAACTGGAATGAAAGTGTTAAGAATCTGACTTGGAAATGCTTTTAATACAATTCTGTGGCAGACCTGCTGGAACTGAGAACAGCTGATTAAAATACTTATGGGGTACAAGTTAAGCTTTGGGCTTTTTTGTCTGTTCTGCCTGTAGAGTTTTTGTAGCTGCCAGAAAATTGATATATCTTCCCAGTCTGTTTTGCAGTCATTAGTCTGTACTTACTTTCTTCTTTCCTGTGCTTCCTGCTGTCCTTCAGATCCATCATGGAATTAATTGGTGGAGAAAAAAGAACAGGGAAAGAAATTTGTCCACTGCGCATGGCAGGAATTTGCTGGCAATGCTATCTCAGGTTAAGTACAGAATTGTAACATGCCTTTCTGTAAGATACCAGGCATCTGCTCTGTGTTTCTTGCTTCAAAATAGGATATGCAGATTTTGTCTGCAAAATAAGGCCTATGGCCAAGACTGGAAATGTTGGCTCCTTAGCTCTAGGGAGGAGTGATTATGGTTCAACAAGCAAACAGGCAAGAATATGGTAAGCAATAGAAATGCTGACTCTGCTGCCCTCAGAAAAGGGTAACTTGAGCCCAAGTGGTTGGGAAGCCACTGTTTGGAGGCCAGGAAAGAGCTCCTGTTTGGAAAGCAGAGGCAGGGATCTGTTAGAAAGGTCAGGGACTGATTGGATTAACTAGGGCAGCACTGAAAGCTCATCAAAAAGAAAATAAGGTGGGGCAAGGCTTTTTTTAAATTCTCATTGGTCTTGCCCAGGATCAGGCACTGGGAACTCCTTAGAAGAGGCTGGAACTTTCTCTCTGCCCCTTTGTCCCAGCAGAGAATGTGTCTGTGCTCCTAGTGTGGGCTTTCCTGCGGCCAGGTCTCTGCACACTGCAGAGCCTTGGATCGTGTGGCCTTCTCCCAAGCCTTCCTTCTTACCTCATGCCCATTCATAAAGCAGACCAGAGCATGGAGTCCTCTCCTGGGTTTCTCTTCTAATTCTGTTTTCTTCTGTTTGTTTGCTTATGCTACAATTCAAGCCGTGTCTGTTTATTCCTTGCAAAATTCCCGTGTGTGCATCTGAAGGGAAGTTTCTGTCATGTTTGCATCTTTAATTTAGAGGCACATACTCCTCTATGGATATGTGCTCTGGGTGACACAGGGCAGAGGAATGGCTGAGGGAGCAGCACTGGTTTTTTGTGTATCCTAGGTTCTGTCACTTGCCTGGGACCAGTTAGGAAGCTGCTGTTTGCAAACACAAAATGTGTAACTTCCAGGACCATGGCAGTCAGGACACAGATGTGTGTCTCCAAGTGTTATGCATATCTGCTGTATTTTTTATCATTCCTGAGGTCCCTGTAGGGGGAAAGTCTGGTGTCCAGACATCTCTGCCTGATTTTTTCATGTCAGCAGCTCTCCAGGAGCCAGTTCAGGCACTTTCTTATTTGTTATATGTGTCTGAAAGCTGCTGCATCCTTGGTGTGCTTGCACAGCTTCTTACCATCAGCTTCTTGATAGTCTTGAGCTGATAGTTTTTTCTTGTGTAATCTTGGTGGTCTAATCTTTTTACCAAGATCTCCCTTCTGGGTTTTGAGGCAGAGGTGTTGACATCCCCGTACCCCTAAAGAGTGAGTAGGAAAGTAAGAGAGGACTGCAGATATAGTGGAAAGCTCATTCCTGGGACAATTGTGGGACCTTAGGAGGAGAGGGGAGGCACTTGTAGCGCGACAGGCTAAACTATACAGCTGTAACTCAGTCTGTGGGGGAGAAGGAAAAGGTGCTGTAGCAGTGTTCATTGTAACTGTTTAACAGACAGCTGTGGGAGACACAGAATTCACTCCAAAAGCTTTTTAGTCAGAGTGTGCACCTGGGTTTCTCTGTAGGAGTCCTCTGCCAGCTGCTCCCCTCCTTTACCTTCTGTCTAACAACAGAGGCTCTTCTGAGTCCTGTGTCTGAGTGTGGCTGGGAAATCAGAAAAATCCAAGTTGTGGTGTCATGCCAAGGCCTGCCTCTGGTCATCTCCCTTCTCCCATGCCACATGTTGCTTTTTTCCCAGTGGAGCTGTAGCCTCTGCATTTTGGCTGGCTGTTCTTCTAATTAGGTCCTTGGGAAGAGGCAGAACCCAGCTAAGAAATCTGTAGCTAGAAATACTCAAGGAGAAGGTGAAATAGGGGAGGAAGGAAGATTTTTCAGGCTGTTGATGAGCTGGTGTTACAGCAGGTCAAAACCTGCTGCTTGATGTTGACACCTGAGTTGTTTCTGAAGCTGCTTCTGGTTTTTTGCTTCCAGACTGTAATCACAGTGGGAATTGGTACTGGAATGTTTGATCAGGGAATTTGTTTCTTCCTTCTGATGGTCAGACACCTATTTCTCTATGGTTCCTGTGTATGGAAGAACTATGTTTGCAAGGTGAGGGTTGGGGTGGGTCAACCAATGATTTTCATGTTTCTCTTGTTTCTCATGGCTTGGTTGGTGCCATCACTGCTGAATCTCTTACTGTGACAAGACCACCCCACCAACCCACAAGGCTTGGCATAGGAACTGATGTGCTGTGTCAGAACAAAAAGAGTATCCAAACTGGGCACTCCCATCTTTTGGCAGCAGCCAGCAGGGAAAACCTTGGGAGTATAGCAGCACTTTCCTCAAAATGCTTAGCTGCATGCTTAAAACATCCGGTACCTAATAACTGTTACAAAAAAACAAACTAGTGAACTGCACAAATAGAAAGCCGTAGGTACCACCAGTGCCAAATCCACTGAGTGCCCCTATTCCTGCAGCTGTGAGAGGTTCTGCACACATTCCCTCTGTCCCTGCTTGTGAACCTGTCCTGAGAGCTTGGGAGTGCTTGTGTGCTCATGTCAGGCTGGAATAGGGGCAACAGTTGGCCTAGAGATATGTTGCTACTGATTAATTTTAACTTCTGTCTAAAATAGGGAATTTGTACTTTAGACCTCGGGGCTGAAGTCTGAAAGATGAGTTCAGCTGTCTCACAGAGCTCCCTGTGCTCCTGACCACACATCTCCCTTGTTTTGGCTCAGCTCGGTATTGAAGCAGGGAGCTCAGCTGGGTGCAGGGGGATTGGGTTCATGTGCAGGACCTGGGGGAGGCAGGGTGGAAGAACCAACATCAAATGCTTGGATAAGCTAAGCCAAGGCTAAGCTCTCATTTAGCAGTACCCTGAGCTGCTGTGGAGTCTGCTTGCTGTTGTCTCTGTGCCAAGTTTCCAAATGTCATGTATTGATACTGCCCCTGGTATTGGGACTGCTTCACATTCCATGTCGATCTTTCCAGGGGAAACAGCCCTGGCTCTGTGTCATTAACACAGAAGTCGATTACAGTTGATTTTTTTTTTTCTTTAGTTCCATTAGAGCCAAGCAATCCAATATTGTGTTCAGTATTCCCTGGAGCAAGTCAGCACTTTGCAGACCTCTTCCCTGCTCCCCAATGCACCCCCAAGCATCCTGCCAGCATGACTGCAGAATTTGAGAGTGTGTCTGCAATCCCTTTAGCAGTAGGTGGGGCGTTGGCATCCAGAGACCTTGGAGTGGTGTTCTGGAGATGTTGCCTGTACAGGCATGTGGTGGAAGAGGCTGCCAGTTTGCCAGGAAAGCAGATTTACTGAACAGAGAGTTTATTAAATGAACTTGGGGCTACTTCCCTGATGTGTGGCCCAGCCAAAGGTGAGGGCTGCCTGCCTTAGGTGTGGCTGAATACACTCAGATTTTTTGACTGTTGCCTGACATGTTTTTTTGGGATATGTGTTTTGGTGAAATCCCAGCTTGATTGTAGATGCTAAAGCACTGTTTCTGATTAATGGAGCTTTTCTTGAGGAGGTGGAAAGGAAGCAGAGGTGTGACATTTCAGCTTCCTTGTCCTTGAGCTGTGCAGCTCTCTGAACAATGGTGGCAGGGTGGTCCTTCCTACTGATGGAGTATCCTCTCTGCTGAAAAGGCAGCCTGACATAGCTACTTTTCAGTGTCAGAAGGGTGCATTCAGGGCCACCCAGCAAATCCCTTTCGTCAGGTCTGGCTTGCAATACACCCTTTAGATGCTAATTTAGCAAATTCCCAAAAAGAAACAGGGAAAGTGTTAGCTGGGAAAAATACTTTTGTGGATCTTCAAATGTTTTTCTAGGATTTCTTACAGTTTTGCACATGTGCTTTCATTGTATCCTTCTATTTCTGGACACTTGTGAAGAAGGGAGGGCTTCAGGAATAAATTTTAGGCAGTCTTTTCCTACTTTAGGCAAGTCCAAGTCCATGTTTCTGTTGGAATAGTTGTTGCCAGGGGAGATAGAGGGGTGCAGAGATCAGGCTTGGATGTTACTTTTGGGTCAGCTGTCACGTTTGAAAAGTCACAGGTTCAGATTTTTCTGGAAAGCACTGATTGGCATAAGCACAATTGCTTCTCAAATGGAAGTTGCTGGAGTGAAGTATTTGATGCTCTTTTAGCAAACTAGACACTGAGGAAGCAATGGTGGGGGGAATTCTCTCCTCTCCCAGCTCCCCTCTGCCTTCTGCTGTGCCCCTGAATGCTTACCCCTTCTCAACTGATGGAAGGAGAGGATCTGTCCAACCTGTGCCTCATGTGCCCTGTGGAGAAGAGAGGGCTTAGTGAGTAGGTGCTTCAGGTCACCAGGCTAGGAACATAAATGATTCTCCTACCAACTCTTCTCCCTGTCTGCCCAGATGGGCTTTCTGTGGGCTTTGGTTTTGCTGTGGCAGCCTCACACCTTTCTATTGGAAGACAAACCTCACTGAACATTTAATGATGTCCTGTGGGTATCCAACTTCCTTTAATATCCTTGTTTCTGCCCCTTCCCTTGCTGTTTCCACTTCTCTCCTTTTTCTCTCTGGAAGAGCTTCATCCTTATGCTCCTGTCATTTGAAACTATGATTTCAGCCAGTTTTGACAGTCTTCTCTTGACCTTCACGGCTCAATTCTTCCTCCTTTACTGTGGAGACATTTGTGGTGTGATCTTTTCTCTCCTCTCTGTGCTGCTGAAGCTCCTGTATGTAACTCCCACTTATTGTTGATCTTGTGATGGTTTTGTTTTTACCCTGAAGTTACATATGTGCAGAGTCTACTCAATGCAGTTTCTGGCTGGCGTTGTTGCCTGGAAATATAATTAAGTATTGATCACTGGGCATTCAGCAGTCAAATGAGTTAATATATTAATTATGTGTAAGGGTATGTCATTCCAGGAATGTTTGTTACCTACTGGCTGACAAAGCGCGTGCGTGTGTTGAGAGGAAGGGTGTAGATGGACCTTGGAGTGGTGTTGGCTTTCTCTTTTGCCTTTTGGTGGTTATGAGTCCCTTGACCAGTGGTGGTCTGGGCATTGGTGTTTTCTGGTGCTGTTGTTTCTTGCCTGTTCCTGCTCCTTGTTCTCTGCTGATCATAAGTTTTGAGAAGCCTTACACTACTTCAGTGGTTACTTCTGTTGGAAGCCAGGCTGGAGTAATCCCAGTGAACATCTTGCTTCTGGGGGCTTCCTGGGATATGGCAGTGCCTCCCTTACTCAGACTGTCTGTCAGTGGTTGACCTGATTCAGGAGCTGAGTAGCCACTGGCTGGAAGATGTCTCTCTTTGCCAAGCCCTCACATCACAGAGAGTGCAGAAAAATCCACCTTGTCCTCTTTGCTCCCTGGTGATCTTCACTGCTCTGACTCCCACCCCTCCCTTAGACCTACAGAGGGGATCCATTGTGGATACATGGCTTAACATGGAAAAAAATGTTTCTCTGCTGCAAAGTCTTGCTACCAGTTCACATTGGATTCTGTCCATTAAAATTCTTTGAGAACCTCTGGCCAAAGGCAGCTTGTAATAGGAGCTGTATGATTAACCTGAAACAATCCCTACCAGCTTCCCCTGTGCTGGTGTAAAACATCATAGCCTGACCTCAGTGTGTGTGGTGGAAGATTGTTCCCGTGTCCAGAGAAGGGCAATGGAGCTGGTGAAGGGTCTGGAGCAAAAGCCTGATGAGGAGCAGCTGAGGGAGCTGGTGGGGGCTCAGCCTGGACAAAAGGAGGCTCAGGGGGACCTTCTCAGACTCTACAACTCCCTGACCAGAGGGTGCAGCCAGGTGGAGCTTGGGCTCTGCTCCCAGAGAACAAGGGACCAGAGGAAATGGCCTCATGTTGCACTAGGGGAAGTTTAGATTGGATACTGGGGAAAAGTTCTCTGCAAGGGTAGTCAGGCATTGGAAGGTGCTGCCCAGGGCAGTGGTGGAGTCACATCCCTGGAAGTGTTCAGAAGGTGTCTGTGGTGCTTAGGGACATGGACTAATGGTGGAACCTGCACTGGTAGATTAGTGGTTGGGTTTGATGATGTCGGAGGTCTTCTCCTGATACCCAACCTAAACTTCCCAACTCAGCTCCCTGCCCTTTCCTCGAGCCCTGTCACTGGTCATGAGAGTGAAGAGATCAGTGGCTGCCCCTCTGCTTGCCCTTGGGAGCACGTTGAAGACCACAGTGAAGTCTCCCCTCAGTCTTGCCAGACTGAACAAAGTGATCTGAGCCACTCCTTGTAAAGCTTCCCCTCCAGACCCTTTCCCATCCTTGTGGTCCCTCTTTGGAAGCTCTCTATCAGCTTGGTGTCTTTTTTTGTATTGTGGGCCCAAAACAAGACCCAAGGTGAGGCCACAAAAATGCAAAGCAGAGTGGGACAATCCCTTTGACCAGCTGGCAATGCTGTTTTATTTTATTTGTTTTAGTAGTTTCTCTTCTTTCCCCAACACTTGCCGTCAAGTAAAGTGTGCACTGTCTTTGCTTAGCAGGATGGAAGGAGCTGAGCCCTGGGGTTTATCCTGCCCCTCTTTTTCCATCTCCATCTGAGGAAAGGTCCAGCTGTAGCTCTTGCTACTGGCTGCATCCCTGCCTTGTCAGATGATTAAGGGAGTGGTTCCTGCGGGCACTTGTTTCACCAAGTTGCACAGTGAACATGGTCTGGTTGCCAGTCCTTCCTCCTGTCAGTTAAAGGAATGATTTGAGATCTGTCTGAATCCCTTCATGTCCTGTTTTTCCCAGGAAGATGGCTTTGAGTGCTAAACCTGACGCAAAAGAAATGAGGAAAACTCGGTACTTCTACAAACAAACAAAGGAATCCATGAAATGTATTCTGTGTAGGCATGGGGGGAAGGTGGGGCTCTGCGTTTAACAGATTCTGGTATTTGCTGTAATCCCTGAGAAACAGCAGACAACTCCACAACTCATTCTAGGTGCTGTCTCACTCCTCCTGTGTGCAGCTGGTCTGCTGCCAGTGCTGCAGTGGCACCTGACAGTGACATATTTGTCTGTCTGCCTTGGAAGTCTGTCCCTCTGTGCTTTTGTCCCTCTGTCCTCTGAGCATCTCTCAATTCATATTTTGTTTCCCTCTCTGCTCTATTTTTGTCTACTCTCTCACCTTTTCCCAGCACCCCATCAGGCCACTGCTTTGGCTTTGAGGGGAAATGCAGCATAAAATGTTGCCTGAGGCAGGTGTGGTTGGAACTAGATGATCTTTAAGAGCCCTTCCAACCCAAACCATTCTGTGATAAAATGCAGTGTCTCCACTGAATCCATCCATTGGGAATGCAATAACAAGTACAGCTAAGCAGAGCTGCTTCCCCTAAGGTGCTGAAAGAGCATATATGAAGGTACAGGTAAAAGAAACACCAGGTGCCAAAAACAGTACGAGGGGGTTATAGGAACCAGTGTCTGGAGATGGAAAACTTCCCTAGGGAATGCCAATTTAATTGTCTACCAGCTAATATGCAGTTAAAAGACAAGGAAATTAAGGTAGACTAATGTGTTCTTGCTTTTTGCATAAATTAGAACCACCAGATAAAAATCCAATAGCATAACTATTTCAGATCTAGATCTTTCACTGTGTAATACTGCAGAGATACTGAACTACTGATCTTTAAAGCTGCTCAAAGGTAATCTTATTAGCAGGAAAGAAAAGGATGTTTTGGGGAAAACCTCTTTCAAATGCAGGCCTGCAAGGCATTGTCAAAAAGCATAGCAATGTTTCAGTCTTCTGCCTCCCTTAGTAAGCCCTAAGGAGAGAATTTACCCGTTGGTAAACATTAATTACTCCTGGTCTCAGAATAAATCTCATTCCAGAGAGTCGTTGCTGTGGTGTTCTGTTCTTCTCACTGCCCTTTATTGAAACTGCAACATCCACACAAATAACTATGGTGCATGTCTCGCTGTTGCTAAAATACAAATCTTTATCCTATGTGAAAGGACTCTTGCCAGCTGTCCAAATTGTGCTGCAGACTCTCTGGAGCCTACTTAGGTGGTACCCTTTCATCAGATAAAGCAGGTTGTTTAGGACTCTGTCTAGTCAGGTTTTGAATATTTCCATGGATGGAGACCTGGGGGCTCCATAACCTCCTGAGTTGTGAGTTAAAAAAATCATAAAAAATTATCCCCAAAACAACTGGCTCAGTGTGTGCTCCTTGTCTCTTGTCACTGGGCACCACTGGGAATAGTCTGTCTCCCTCCTCTTCTTCCTTTCCATCAGGTGTTACGCACATTGATAGGATTTCCTTTGAGGCCTCTTTTCCAGCTGTCTCAGCCTCTCCTCAAGTAAAAGATACTCCAGCTCCTTAATCATCTTAGTGGCCCTTACCTGGATTAACTCCTCCAAGTGTGTGTCTTCCTTGTCCTGGGGAGCCCAGGAGGGGACCCATCACTCCAGATGTGGCCTCACCAGAGCTGAGCACTAGGGATCGCCTTCCTTAGCCTGCTGGCAGCTGTTGAGGCAAGGACACATGGCTGGCTCATTTTCAACTTGGTTGCCCCCAGGCCTTTTCTGGAAAGATGCTCTCCAGCTGATGGAGGAGTGCTTCATACTCCAAGTTTATGTGCTGCTTCCCAGAAATAGTGTGAGTGCTGGTTATGTGCTGGAAGGACACGTGGCTCGCTAGGTCTCCTCAGGCAAAGGAAAGGATGGGCAGTGGGACAGAGGCACTGCAGATCCTGTCAGACCAGCAGGGGCAGGGAAGCAGGTCTAGTGGGTGTAATCCCAGGGAGGGTCACGTATTGCTTATCTGCAGAACTTCCCCTAGGGCTGGGTGCTGCACCTTTGGGAAGGCTGGGCTTACCAGAAGTGAGGATTGCCTGTGCTCCCGGGAAAGCTTTCCCCTAAGAGTCTGGTCTTGAGGAATATATATCCTTATATATATACATATATATGTATGTATACCTGTATCTTCCCCTATGTCTGAATTGCAGCAGAAACTGCTTTAACTGGATGGCAATGCTTAATGCCACTGTACAAGCTCACCCACTTTTGTTCTTCAGGAATATCTTGAGCCAGTCAGTGTTGTTTCCTCTGGGTGAGGGAGGGTCCAGACTTCCCTGGTGCTGCCTGGAGCAGCATTTGGCCTCAGCACCACTGTCTGGACTTCTTGGAGAGGTGATTCTTGGGCTTATATATGGGGTGGTGGAAGCAAAGAAAGCATGGTTGATTCTCCTCTCTTGAGGGGACTGGGGCTGTGAGGTTACCCTCAGAAGCCACTGGTGGGGTTTCTCTGCTCACAGTGTTGGAATGATCAGGTTTCTCGGCTGAATGTGGAAATTCCGAGGCTGCTGCAGACCTTCAGCTCCTTGGACCAGCTTGATTGCAAGAAGGCTTTGCCATTCCTGCAGTCATAGAATCATTAAGGTTAGAAAAGCTCTCTGAGTCCCACCATTCCCCCTGCACTGCCAGGTATACCCCTAAGCCATGTCCCCAAGTGCCACATCCGCACACCTTCTGAATGCTTCAGGGATGGTGCACTGATGCTGTAGCCTCGGCTACTCTTGTGGCTCAGTGACCTTTTGTAAGGCTGGAAGCTGCAGCAGAACTTGCTGAGAACTAAAATTGAATTCACTGTGATCACAGGTATTTAAATTGTTTATGGGGCTCCACAGAGAGTAAATACATGCCAGAGAATAGCAAGGAAAAAGTCAACTTTTTTGCCATGCCATTCCTTGACAAATAAGAATATTTGCACTGTGTAATTTATGATACTTGTGCAGAACTCTTTTGTTGGAAGAAGTGTACACACACTTGTTGCGTGTACGTGGAAAGGGGTGGGGTGGGGGGGTTTAAAATGTCTTTTTTTTGTAAGCAAACTCATTCTCCCAAAGCTGGAAAGGTCTGTTTCTTGAAGGAGATCACACCTGGTCTTGGAAAGTCCCTGACATGGCATGTGTTTCCCTGACAAGGCACCTGTCTGTGGGCAAAACCCGCTTCATTTATTTTGTGGGCTTTGAAGTTTTCCGTGTCAGGGAGTGCTGAGACCTGTCTTTTTTTGCCTTCCTGCCTTCCTGCCTTCCTTCCTTCCCTCCTTCCTGACAGGGGTTTGTAATGAGTTAGTCTTTAAGATCCCTTCTAGCCCAAACCATTCTATGCTTTATTTTTCTATGATTTCTTTGATTCTCTGAGCCTGAAATAGCAATCTGTCTTAGACAAGGCATTCTGCAGTCCTTGTGGCACGTTTGGCTCAGAAATCCAGGTTCCCTGTGGCATTTCAGCCATGGTTATAAAAATAACCTTGAGCTGCACAAGTGGCTTTAGGAACAGTGACACCCTGGGCCACCTTGAGCATCCTGTCTGTGACTGAGCCTTCGAAGGGCAGCCTCTGTTCTGGAGAGGGCTGCAGAGAACGTGCAGGTGGAAAGGATGAGGACCTAAAATGGAAAAGGCCTTGGGCAGAGGAGAAGGAGATGCTTTTACCTTGTGGCAGGGGCCGAATGTGCCAGCAGGACTTAAGACACTGCTGTGCAGATTGTGGCTTCCCAGTCACCTCCCGAGGGGACATGCTCCTGCCTCAAATGGAACATCACTTGTGTACTTCTGTGAGCTGACTCTGAGCTCTGCTGTGCTGGGAGCCCTTGTGCCTTTGCTGGGGCTGCTTGGAGCCTGGGGATGTTTACCAGGCCTGACAAAGCCATGACCTTGGTGTGAGGACACGAGCTGCACTGCTGCTCTGGGTTTCCAATGGGAAACCAGGCTTGGAAGTAGGCTTTGCTTCAAATAACCAGGGGATCTGAAGGGGCAGAGAATGCAGGATCCCACTTTTTGTAGGATGCCTTCCACATTGGGGCAGGAGCAGCGCTTGCTGGTGTAATTATTAAGTGTGAACAAAAATAATGTAGCTTGTTTTAGATCATGAAAAGCAAATGCTGTATCCATGGAGAAACCTCTCCTGGCCCAGCAAGAGCTGACACCTTTTCCCCCAACACTGGTTCCCACGTGTGCTCAGGGTGTGGCAGGGCTGGGACTGGGCAAAACCCGAACACGTGTTTTCTGTGCCCACGTACAGGTACCAGGCTGTCCCTGGGGCCTCCCTTAACAGCAAGAAGGCAAAGAGCTTGGATACAGCCCCCTGCCTCTGTCCTTGCCACCTCCAAGCCTTGGTGACACTAGTGACCCTTCTGCATCAATGCCTTGGGAGCAGTGGAGCCGGAGGTCACTGATAGGGAGCTGTCGGTGGGATGAGCACAGGGAGCTGTGGAGCATCCTCTCTGCCAGAGGACATCTTGGCTGGCTTTCTGCCTGGCCCCTGTGGTCCCTCAACCCTGTTCCTAGAGGAATGAGAACACCTTCAGGGGTTGTGCACTGACAGCTGGCAGGTCACAGCACTGTTGCCTGTGCCCCAGGAGACTGTCCTTACCATTCCCCAGGCTCTTTCCTTGGACAAGAGTAGCGCACAACTTAAAAGTGACACTATGTAATTTAAAAAAACAACCCCAAACCACACCAATATTCTGCTTTTGGATGTAGTCTGACTTCCTTCATGAACTCATCCCACAGCTGTAGGCAAATGCTCAATCTTGGTGTTACACAACTGAGGCTAAAATTAAAACATCTGTTGTTATTTAACTTCAGTTTGCCAAAATACTATGTTTTGAGCAGCAACAGCTTTACTGTTATGTATCATCGGGGTTTGGGAGTAATAATTAATGTTACATGTTGTTTCTTAATGTTTCATAGGCCAAGTGGAGCTTTGCAGGGGGGAGCAAATGCCTGGTGCCAAAGGACCCTCCTCTGTCCATGTGGCATTGCACAGGTTTATTGAATATTTCTGCTCATGGCCGAATGCTCCAAGTACTGTAGTTTCCTGGAACTGTCAAACCCTCTTGGTTGTGGAGCCAAAATTAAATAGTGGGATCTTGGGGCAGGGAAACCTGTTAGTGTTATAGCTTAAACTCAGCCCAGCTTCTCTCTGAATGCCTGGAAAGGATAAAATGGGGATTTCTAAGGTAGGATTTGTAGATATATTTAGTCTAAGGAGTTCTTTATGAAAAGCAGTAATATATATGTGTGTGTGTATAGATATATATGTATAAAATTTTTATTTTTAGTCTGAGTCCTTTACCAAAAAAAAGTTCAAGATTTCTGAAATTAAGGAAGCCATCCTCAAAAATCTGCTTCTTTGTCATGAAAGCAGGATCCTGAGGATTGCCAGGAGTAGTACCAAATGCTTGATGTAGGTGGCAAAAAGCTATTTCGGTTTTTTTTTTAATCTGTTTGTATCTGGCATGTCTTGTACTGCACAGATCAGAGGGAAGAAAGAAAAAAATGTGTTCTTGCTAAAACAAATAATTGTCAAGTTGACAGTATGGAAATTACCCTTAGCTAATGGAATGGGGTTTGCTCACCTTCCCTCCATGCATAGGGCTCCAAAGGCAAGTGTTGTTAAATTACCTGCAGAATAGGCTGGAGAGGGGGATTCAAACCCTTCTCATTTCACAGGAAAATAATAAAAATGGAGCTGTGGCTTGGCTTGATCTCAGAGATAAATAAAAGTAAAAGACTACTTTGGGGATTGTCTGTGCTGTTAATTAACCAGCTAAATTCTGCCTTCACTGTTCCCCAGTGGGTTTCCAGCGGTTTTGGCACTCAGCATCGCAACTGGAAGCTGCCAAGCACAACTTTGCACCTTCAAGCAGCTGAACAGCCTTCTGAGGGCAGGCTAGGATATAGAAATTGGAGTATCTAGGGAGCCAAGTGATGGAAAAGGGCAGGAACTGGCTGCTGGCAGAGGAGGGGTGCAGCTCCTTTTCCTCGGGCACCCTCTGGTTATCTGTGGCCACCTTCCCCTGGCCAGCAGCAAGGTTGGGTTCCTGCCAGGAAAACAGCTTTTGTGTTTCCTTAAGTATTCCACTACTGTTTTGGGGAAAAAAACACCAACCCCAACCTGAATTGCTGTTATTACTAGAGTTGGCCAGCTGGCTGAATTGGGCCTTTTTATTTTCATTAACAAATGCTGCCAGGCGATGTTTTTCCAGTGAAGTCATGAGTGTGTTTCCACATGAGGGGCAGATCTTCCCAGCACTGCCATGGCTGAAATCTGGGCAGGCTGGAGCAGCTGTGGTGTCCTGTGTAGGCAGCCTTCTGGAGATCACTGGAGTGGGATAATAATTCCATAATAATAATATGTATGTGATAATTGACTATAATTCATCCTTTTTTCCCTTAAAACCACAGAAATGTGGGGTGCTCAGGATAGGTGTAACTCAGAGTTGGTTATTGGACTATGCAATTTGTTGTTTCAGCATCTGCTTTGATTCCACAACAAACATGGTTTTAGTAAGTGCTTTTTGGGAATTTATTTTTCTGGGAAACGAGGCTGTGGAAGGTCCAACTTCATTATCCCTGTCTTAGAAACTCAAAACATGGTGGTGATGGTTGGTTTTATGGAATGGTCCCCTTAGCCCCAGCAGGTTTGTTCTGTTCTTAAGAAATTACTAAAGGATGCTTTTGTTTAAATCATCCTAAAGGATCTGTAGCCTCAGAGAAGTTATCCTTAGTGAGTTGTTTTCATAATTGTATTGAATTCCTTTCTTCTCTTTCTTTTGGGGGGGAAAAAGGGGTACTTTTTCTTCCCCAGACTTAAGAAAAAGCTAAAGTGAATGGCTTGATCTTTGGGGAGCTTGTTACTGTATTGGAATTCTGGTATTTCCAGCACATTTCAGCAGAAGAGTTGGCTAAAGTCAATTTTTGTTTTCAGCACATGAGATAAGATACAATTTTATAGCGCTTGCAACAGATCTTCAGTAAAAATATTTGTGATGGTATTTTACTTTATATTGGATGTCGGTGCTCAACAGCTGCTTTCCACATACTGAATTTGGTAAATAGTAGGTACTAGTCTTTTTTACAAGCTGCTCCTTAAGGCTGCCCTGGATATATTTCAGAAATTTCTCTTTTTGAGGGTGGTGAGGCCCTGGCACAGGTTGCCCAGGGAAGCTGTGGCTGCCTCATCCCAGGAGGTGTTCAAGGCCAGGTTGGATGGGGCTTGGAACAAGCTGGTCTAGGGGAAGGTGTTCCTGCCCACAGCAGGAGGGGTTGAAATGGGATGAGCTTTGAGGTCCTTTCCAACCCATACCATTGTGTGATCCTGTGCTGATGATCTGATCTACTTACTTGTTTCTTGCTTTTTTAACTCGCAGCGAGGCAGATTTGATTTGTTTGGCTAAAAGTTGGGGTGCAGGGTAGCCTCTGGGTCTGCCTGCAGCCTGCCTGCCGTGCCAGCAAGTTCAAAAGCATCAAGGGTTGTACAGAACCTGTTACGCAGGAGCCAGGCTCCATCTCATGTCTCTTCTCTTCTAGGTTTGGAAGAAAAAGCTGTTCTTTCCAAAAAAGAGAAGATGAAACTGAGGAAGGAAAGATGGCTGCAGAGTGAGTATTCCTGTGCAATGGCATCAGAGAGCATAGTTCTGATGGATCTTTGTGCTCTGGGTTTGGGTGACAGTGCTGGAAGAAGGTGAATGCTTTTCAGAAATCTTCACTCCTCTCCAGCACTGGGATGAAAGTTCCAGGTATTGTTTCTCAGTGTTCAGCACCAAGACTTAGTCATTGCCCCAGTTCTACTTTTGATTTTTCATCATATGTAATATGTGTGACTACATAAACCCTTTGTTTATCCAGAAGGGCACTGTGCCTGTGTAAGTTTAGCATATTTTTCTGTCTTTTAAAACTCTAGTACAGATATGAGTACCTGTCTAGTGGAGCTCCTCCTCACTCAGGAGCCATGGGGATGGCAGGACAGGCTGGAGCTGAGCTCCATGCTGCCACCAGCTAATCCCAAACCTCTGTGGTGAGACCCTGCAGTGAGCTCTCCTTCCCCCTCAGTAAGGGAGAGCTCTGGACACTGCTGGTTGTGTTATTGCTCTTTCCCACATGCTCCAGGTCAGTGAACTCACCAGACAGTCTGGCCTTTCTCGAGGCAGTGAAATATGAGCTAAACAAACCCAGCCCATGGCAAAAATGCTTCTCTTTCCTATTTTTGCTTTGGGTGTCTTAGCACAGTAGGGGACTGTGCTGTCCTACCCAGAGTAGCAGAGGAATTCCTTGTGTCACCTGAAGCTGTTCTTGGGACAGGCTTTTCTCTTAACACCTTACACAACAGAGTTGGATGCAGACTGTGTTTGGGGCAGAGGGATGTGGCTTTCTGCTACACCAAGTGTTCTCTGTGCCTGAGCTCTGAGCCCAAGTTCATTAACCCTGGATTTCACCAGTTGCACTAAAGGTGTATCTGGCTCTTCTTAGACAAAAAGGTATGAATTTAACGTGCATGAGTGTGAAGGAAATCTCCTCCCAAACAACCAGCCAACAGCTTCTGAGTGCCTTGACACATCTTGCTTGGACACAAAACACAGATGGCTGTGCTGGTCAAGGTCAGCTGCTTTGGAAAAGCCCAGGAGCAGGATCCCTACCTGGTCTTAATCCAGCCCTCCTGATGCCTTTGTAGCATCAGTCTTTCCCAAGATCATGTATGCTGTTTTGGCCCTGCTGTGGCCTCTTTCCCCTTCTCTTGGCTGTGAAATTACTAAGATGTGGGAATACAAGTGAAATGCAGAGGCTTTGCTTTGAGGAGAACACCAAGACAGTAAACGCCAGGCCAAATTAATCTGTCTTAGGAGATACTAGATGTTAGAAATGCTTTACGGGCACAGAAGTACCTAAAAACTCTGCCAGTTCTTTGTGGAGAAAGAGCTTTTTGTCCCCCAAAAGAGCACCCAGCCTGGACTGCTGAAGTTATCACTACATCTCTGTTTTCCTAAATCTGAGTTTGTTGTTTCTTCTTGTCCCAGGGCCGCTTTTGAGACACTGGATGCCAAGACCCTGGGAACCAAAGAGCAGCCCAGTAGTGCAAATGCAAAACTTTCTTCCATTCCAAAAAGTAATCTTAGGAGAGACTAGAGAGCGGAAAAACCTTATGTAATGTTTCAGACATTAGAAGTATGCACATTTAAAAATACATATATCGCATGGCTCCTCAGATGAACAAGACTTCATAGGAAAAGAATTTGGGATGTTTGCGCAGAATCAGGTGTCTGAAAATTTTGAGCACATTACTGTTTATGAAAGCTCTGAAGTAGTCAGCTTCATGAAGCCAGACCAAAAAAAGAAGTAATGCAGAACAGAAAGCTGTGTTCTTGGCAGGGAGTGCTGTGAGGAGAAGTGTTTCCAATCCTGATTTGTCACAAACATCCATGTACAGCAGAACTGTAGTTCATGAAAAACTGTTGCTCTTCAACTCAGCTGAGTTGGAGAACAAGCAAGGGGAAGGTATTAAAGGAGCCAGCCATTGAATTTGAGTTCTGCTTCCTTGACTGTGGGAGCAGGGTTAGACACAGGATTGTGATCTGTAAGTGGGACTGGCTGCTTTTGTGCTCCCACCAAAAATACTTCTGGCTTCTCTGGCCATGCTGCCTTGGGAGCTGTTGGCCTCCCTGTGTCACCAACTCAGCCCCATGGCTTCTGGCACACTGTCATGTCCACTCGAGGAGTTTGTAGCTCAGCACTGAGGCACATCCTTGCAGTTGTCCAAGGGACTTGTGGGTCAGGTGGGGCACGTTGGAGTTCAGCTGGAGGCTTGTAGCAGTGCTGGGCTTTTGTGGGCTGTCCTAAAGGATGTACTCTGCTGGTGCTCACCCTGGAAGCTGCTGGCTTTCAGAAGTGTGGGCAGCTGTGGGACTTACTGCTACATCAGGGAACCTCAAGGACTGAGGTAGAAGCCTGTGGCTTTTGATGTCCACCTCTGAAGGCAAAGAATGAGACAGGTGTAGCATTTGTGGAGCTTTCTGTGCCCACACCCTTGTCAGAGCTGCTGCTGAGAGACTGGGAAACTTGGTCCTGAGAAAAGCCATCTGCATCTGCCACTTGGTGCAGTTTATCCAGCATCTGACTGCTTGCACTCCACAATGAGTTGTGAAGGTGGAACCTTGACTTGCTTCAAACTAAGTAAACAACTGGCATTAAGTCCATCTTTTCTGCCTGTGCTAGGAGACTGTTGTTTGGTCCCAACAGCAATACAGAGAGGGGGCTGTGCCTGTTTAAGGCCAAATGTGGAATTGACTGTATTTGTGAGTGATGCTCATCCCTTCCCCTCTTGTTTCTCAATTTGGTGCAAGGTCAGTGTGGTTTTTGCCACACCAGGATTCCTGTGCCATTTTGCTGTGAGCAATGAACAGTGTAAGGGATGGAAACAGACAAAATCTGTCTGGGAATTTCACTTTCCCTTGCAATGTCAGAAGGGATGTATATAGTTACAAGCAAATACATCAATGGAGGGAATGACCCAGCTGCATTTTGTTCATTTTTTTCCCTGGTTTAAATAATTTCTGGCTTGCTGTAAATTGTAAAACAACTTACAAATTTCTTAGCTCAAGGGTTACCTCCTGTGAGTGTTTCCCCTTCTTCCAGTAATGCCTTGTTTCTGACACAGAAATAGAAAGTGTAAAGATGGCCAAGCAAAAGCAAAAAGCTGAAGCAAAGCGGAAAGCAACACCTGTGGTGGGAGACATGCAGCCCTTGATGGAAGCCCTGCCTGAGCTCTCTTACCTGACCACAGGTGACAGGGGAAGGAAGCCTCTCAAAAGGTATGTGCCATTTAGAGGTGGGCTATGTATTTCCCTTCTTCCTGCGGGGTGAAGTGTCCTTCAGCTCAGCTTGGAGCTACAGGCAACAGTCAGGAGAACAGGGTCTCATTCACAATTCTGTTTTAACCCTTTTCATGCTTCACCTGACACAAGGAAAAAAGATGAAATGTGTCTTCTGAACCCACAGCTGAGAGGGGAACCATATTGCTTGGATGAGGATTGGCATGGGACAGGCTGGGAGCTTCCAGATGTCCTGGGATTTGCAGGAGTGGCATGTAGGTGTCCACACTGTAATGCTGCTGAGCTCACCTGATAACCTCGTCTTGTGGTGTTGCAGCCTGACATTCCATCCTTCCAGACCTTCATCCAGGCTTTATCCTGAGGCAGTTCAAGCCCCTTGAGCAGCGCCCTTTGTGCTCTGGCCAGAATCTTTGTTGTCTTGTATTGTGACCTTGGCCAAGAGCATGGCTGAGTTGCCTGTTCCCTGACCTCCCTATCCCAGACCTTTGCCAAAGGGCTCTCCTTTTAGAAACCCAAGTTGGCACGGTGGAGGTGAGAGTTTGACATGGGCTGATGTCACCTACATTGCCTGTGACCTGCTAACCCCAAACCAGCTCCCTTGGTACTGGCATGGAGGAGCTACAGGCTCTTCTTCCCCTTGCTGGCTTCTGGCTTCCTGAATGTCTGTATAGAAGTGTTTGAAATAATCAGAGGAGGCTTTTATAGGATTTGAATCATTACAGAAAGGAAGGGTAATACTCTGGTGATTTGTCAGCAGTATTAATAAAAGATTAGATTCTCCAGGAATTTGATCTCCTGCAGGGTAAAAGCGCATTACAGGGAGGCTTTTATTCTGTTTTATAATGAATGAAGGCAATGAAGTGTAATGAAGCTGAGCTGCTAACAGGGTCCAAGTGAACAGGCAGTGTACTGGTGGTTTTGAGGGGAAATCCAGCAGGGAATGTACTCTAGAATAACTTTCCTTTAGTCTTTGTCACCCTCTGCAGAGCTGCTCACCTCTGAAGGGACTGCAGTGGTGACTTGGTGGCACAGACAGATTTGGCAAGCCCTGCTCTGGTGACCAAGGGCTGCCATCCAGCTTGAGAAAGGATGTTCCTGAATTTCTGTGAGCATTCCAGGCAAACTAGGACCAGAAGTTGTTCCTGTGCTGAGCTGTTAAAGATGAGGAGAGGGAGAGGACAGGAAAATGAGAAGGAACTGATTGAATAGAGACAGGTGATGGAGATGAGTGATATGAAGGAATGTGAGGCAAGGGGAGTAAGAAGAAAGAAAGAATGGAGGGGAAAAAAGGCAAAATAAGAGGTTGGAGGGTAGCATGCCAGAGAGGGAAATAGCAAGAGGAGGTCACTGTAACAAGAGACCAGATGCTGCTGTCTTGAAGAGGAGGTGAGAAATTTTTCTATTTCCTGACCTTTGGGGCAGATCAGGTGGGGGTGGCTGTAGCCCCCAGCACCCACCAGTATGGGAATATTCCTCCTTGATCCCTGCTCCAACACAGAGGTGGGATGCAGGCCCTCTTTCTCCCCCTTGGCCTGTGTGCTGAGGCTCTGCTTCAGGGTGAATTGGGGCGGATCTACCCCACGGAGGCAGAGCCTTTTCCCAGCCTCTCTCTCCTGTTAACTTTCGTACCTGTGTAATCCTGAAAAATGGAAATTTCTTCTCCTTTCCTTAATGTCCAGTCCTACCAGCAACTCCCCTTGTGCACCACAAGTCCCAAAAGCAATCTCTGTGCTTCCTGTGCGTCCCTTAGTGCTGGCTTTGTGGTAAATCTCTGCTGCTGCTTGGCACCGGGCATCACGAGGGATGGTATTATACCTCTGGTCTCCTTGGACTTTGCCCAGGAATAAGGAATGCATAGAGAGATGGCAGATCTAAATCTCCTGCTGTGCCTCTTGAGCACATAGTGCACCATCTTGCATTACAGCACGTTGTATCCCAGTGATCCCACTGCAGGAACCAGAGCAGGGCTGGCAGCTCCCTCCTCTTGCTGAGTATCCTTGGCGCTCCCTGTAACGGATGGCTGTGGAGGCTGGAGCTCCGTGGTGTCAGCAGGGAACATGAGCTGTGCAGAGGTGCCATGTGTGGTGGGGAGGGGAGGTTCCATGGGATCTTTTCTCTAAGCAACGGGAGGTTTGACCTGGAGGTCAGTGATAAGCAGAAAGTGATCTGGGCATGCACAGCTAATGACCAGTTCTGGCACTGAGCGATCTGGTTTTCCTGTAATGCCTCCTGCTCTGGGTGGAAGGAGTTAGCATTTCCCTGCAATGCCTGGCTGTGGAAATAATTGCCTTTCAGGACAATTTTCATGCAGGACAATTAATTACCTGTCCTTTCTGGAAAGGCAGATGCAGAATCCCTGGACTCTTTCCATCTACACAGCCATTGCTAAATTAATGCTCTAACACTCACTTGTTTCGTTTCTTCTCTCCATAGCCACATAAAAGCAAAGGCAGAACCAGCAGACTTCTGTCTGATGAAACAAGCTCAGAAACATCAGCTCCTGTAAGTACCCAGTTGTCAGTGTCCAGTTCCTGCTGAGCCTCGTGGGATGGTTGAGACTGGAAGGGACCCATGGGGGTCACCTGGTCCACCCTCATACTCAAGCAGGGTCTAGAATGGGTTCTCAAGACCCAAGTCCACATGGCTTTTGAATATCAGCAAGGATGGAGAACTTAAATGTGTCCAAATAGCTCCTGGACTTAGTCTGGCAACTCCTTATTCCCTATCTGTTGGATAGTTTATACTGCCATCAAGAACTTCATTTTCCCTCAGCACGGCTTTCCTGGGGCTCCTGGGATCTCTGTGATCTGGCATTATTTGCTTTCTTGTCCTGGCTTTCTGTCAGTCTTGAGCCATTCAGCTTCAAACTGAGGCTGAACAGTCAGGCTACAGATCCAGCACTGCTCCCCATGAATACCTTCTCTGTCAGAAACAGGCCAGTGTTGCTGCTGGGATGCCTTTCTCGCTCAGTTCTGCCTTGCTTTACTTTTTCATGGTCTGGCAAGTCTGTGCTTCGTGGGAGGGAAGAAGTTTGGAGCAAGGTCTTGAGGTTTCTTTCCCAAGGTATTAGTTCAGACGAGAGGTTCCCTAAGCCTCACCTTACTACCCCAACCCAAGCTTCAGGAGCATTGGCTCCTGTCTCTGTTCCTCTGGCAGGAGCATTGAAGGGAAGGGCTGTGCTTGGGAGGGAAGTAGCTGAGCGCTGCCAAGTGTTTGTGTGGTGAGGCTGTGGAGAGCCTGGCAGTCTGAGGGAGATTGGGATGCTGCAGTGAATGTGGCTGTGTGAAAACTCAGGGTTTTTTTTAATACTCCTGCTCTGTTCTTGTCCCTCTCTGCTTGCTTGCCTTTTAAGACAAGGCCATTTCCCCAGGGAGTAGCTGTGACCAGGCGTGCAGAGGTAATTGTGTCATGCTCTTCCCATGGTGTCCAGCTAGTGTTGCATGTAGGATTACCAAGGCTTGGTGTTCAGCAATGGAGTCAGTAGATGAGCTCTCTAAAGAGAATTTGATTTTGTGCTGGTGCAGTCTGAAGTAATTTTCATTCCTGGTGATTCACCAGATCCACAGTCTCTTGTTTCTGGTTTACTAGGGAAAAGCTCTAAAAAAAACATTCCCAAGTGATGCTGGACACTATAGTGATTGTTTGTGTCTCTGTGGCATGAGATCAAAGTCTCTGGCTCCCATGAAGCTGGCAGCAATTTGAGCTCTGCCCTTGGCTAAATTAGGTTTATTCTTGCACTGTCTTTGTCTGAGATTTACACCCAGGATCTTTCTGTCTCAACAGAAATCTGCTGCTTTATGAGTTGGTCCTTATCTGCTCAGTTCCTTTCACATGAGGCACTTAGAGAACTGATGTGTTATTTTTCTTTCCTCAGAGAGGAGGAAGTGGCTCGGTTTCACGAGGTTATCACCGATCCCGAGTACAGAGCCAACCCCCTCCTGGCCATCAGCAAGCACCTCTCCGAGAGGCTGAGGCAGGGGGAAGGAGGGGAACCCCTTTAGAGCTTCAGCTGGGCCCAGACACGTGCAGGCTGCGGAGGAGCACATCCCCTGGCACGACGTCCCAGCCACTTGGGTCCTTGGAAGCAGTTCAGCAGATGATTAAAAGCACCAGCCCTGCTTTCTGTCTGTGGGAATAGCGCAGCTCTCCCCTGACAGGGGCAGCTGCTCCTTTACAGGCAGTCTGCACGGAGCAGGGTGTTCTGTGAGATTCTTGTGCAGGCATTAATCTCCCTGCTAAGTGTCTTGATGCATTTGCTCTTCTTGTGAGCAGGTATGATTTCTGAAATTGTGCCAATGGCCGTGTATCTGTTTTCTGTCATGTCCCCCCCTCTTCCTGACAACTCTGAGAAGATGTTCTTGCTCTGTTGGGATGGTTCAGGACCCCGAGCCCTAGAGCCCAGGAGGCTTTTGGAGTTTGTCATGACCAATGCTGCTGTTCATAGACATTGTTTTCTGTGAGCAATTTAGCTTTGGAATAAACATACTTTCATACAGCACTGAGTTTGTCTGGCTCTTGTTTTGGTAAATAGGAATTGAAATGTGAGTTTATTTCCTTCTCTGGAAAAATGACTTAAAATAATTGTTCTTTCCATATGTACAGTGAATCAGGCAATGAGAAATGACTGCAGATCACATCTAACTGATGGACTTGCCTTCGTCCTGCCCTGGAAGCACGTGCTTCCTGTGAGTGATCCTCATCCCTTTTGGCCTTTGTGGCCTGCCCTGTAGCAAGCATCTCAAAACATATCCAGCCTGCAGACTGTGAACTTCAGCCAGTTGTTTTTGGGATTGGGAACCTCTGGAGCAGGCTTTTCCTTCACCTAACACCAATGTTCACAAAACCCCAGTGGAATTTCCATGGGGGACAACTGAAGGCAGGGCCATTCCCTATTAGAGATGATCCTGATTTGACACCCAAAAATACCAGTGCTGTCTTTTTGAACCATAAAAAAAGTTTACTGATGCTTCTTAGCCTTGGGAAAGCAGCCTGCTGCAGTGCCAGAGGGCAGGGTTAGGTGCCTGAAAGCAGCTTTGATGGAGGTGGCTGGCACCTTGATCATCCTAGTCTTGCCTGAATAGTAATGCTGCTGCTGTTCTCTCTCCCTAGGCTGGCACTGTTGAACAAAGGCTTTGTCTGGTGCCTCTTGGCTCTGGCAGTGCAGACAGTGTCGCTGACTCTGCCTGTTAGAGAAATGCCACTCCTCTTCCCACAGGGCCTGGCAGGAGCTTCCTGCTGGCAGAGGCCACGGAGAGATGCTGACTGCATCCCATCCTCCATTCTGTTGCTCTCAGGCTGGCCAGCCCCAGGTGCAGCCATTCTTGTGCTGAAAGGCAGAGAAGGTGGGAGATGAAGGCGGCAAATACATCCAAGAATTGAGATTGTTCAATCTGGATAAGAGAGAGCTCTGGGGAGACTGAGCCCCCCCCACCCCCCCTGCCTATAGGGGCTTCAAAGAGAGTGACAGAGGGACTGTCGCCCAGGGCCTGGAGGGCCAGGACAAAAGGGAATGACTTTACACTGCCAGAGGGCAGGGTTAGATGGGATATTGCGAAGAAATTATTCCCTGTGAGGGCGCTGAGGCCCTGGCACAGGTTGCCCAGAGAAGCTGTGGCTTCCCCATCCCTGGAAGTGTTTAAGGTCAGTTTGGACCGGGCTTGGAGCACCCTGGTCTAGTGGAAAGTGTTCCTGCCCATGGCAGGGTGTTGGAACTGGATGAGCTTTAAGGTTTTTTCCAACCCAAACCATTGTATAATTCTCTCATTCTGTGATTCTAAGTACAAAGGAGGATGGAAAACTGGAAACAGCAATGAGATAAGAAAAGGAGCAGCAACAATATTAACAACAAGAATACAAAAGAGGGGGTGATTGATGTGCAGAAATGCTCACCCAGACCCTGAAACAATGAACGAGGACAGACAGTGCTGCTGTTTTTCTTTGACTGCAAGCCAGAGTCCCTACCCCCCACCCTGGTGAGGTGGTGTGGAATAATCCCTGGGTCCTAGTCAAAACTTGGATCTATCTCTGCAAAACCAGCTTCAAGCACTTTGGAGCCCCCAAAGGCATCACTGTCATGAAGGGCTCTGTGTGTGTAGGTCTTTCCAGGGTGGCAGCAAGGTAGGATCCCTACCCCTCAGGCTGCATGTGGATTTCCCAGCACCTTTAGGTGGCTACAGCCAGAGCTGGTCACTGGAAATTTGGACACCAACAGTGGAGTTGTCCAGCACTTTTTCCTTGCTCAGCCTGCTTGCTGGGTCCCGTTCTTTCCCTTCAAACCTCTGGGAGCCAACAGAGCTGAAGCCTCATTATCTGGGAAGGGATGACTGATCTGATAGAGGTGTTGAGCAGGGTGGTGGCCCTTGATCTGCATGCAGAGCATCATTGTGCAACACATTCACACCTTTCCTTCACCTTGGATGGGCCGGCGCCCACTCGGCTGTGTGTATAGCTCTGAGCCCGCTGTTTGGAATTGTTGGTCCCCCAGGAATGTAGCAGCAGTTAAACATGTGAATGTTTAGAGCTCCAGTTCACAGCCTGCTGCTGCAGGCATCTCCTGCCCCCGCCATCCGAGCAGTTGAGCAAAGGACTTAAAATCTGCCAGGAAACAGGCGTCTGAGACACAGAGTCGCCTTCGCAGTTGGCATGTTTTCAGGATGATAAAAGCTTTCACGCCTTTTTTTTTTTTTTCTTCTTTCTTTTTTAGATAGCAGGGTGGGAAAAAAATAGTTTCCAAGCTGTAAGGAGTAGTTGTGCCAGAGGGGTGGGTGGGGGCCCAACCCAGCAGCTCCAGACTTGGCAAGAAGTGAGTAAGCAGTGAATGCACCTCAACTCGGCACTGGAGAAATTTGGGGCTACTTTTTTGAGCTGTTCTCTTTCTTGTGGGGAATTTTGCCTTTGAATGCTGTTCATAGAGCTGTGTCTGAAAGTGGGAGCCAGGGTATCCTGTCCATCTGGTGGTACCAGTGGATATTTTCAGCTACACACAAAGCAGTGGGTGGAAGGGGATTCTCCCTTCCCATCAGCTCACGGGTAGTGTTGTTGGCGTGCAGGGATGTTTTTTAATATCCCTGCTCTTGCTACTCCCACGGTTCTCCATGGTACCTGCAATGGCCCATTGGTTGGTTCCTGCTGGAGCAGGGATTACATCAGGGCAGCAGCACAGCTCAGAAAGGTGCAGTGAGTCACGGAGACGCAGTCCCAGCCCAGTCCTAGGAAATCCCTTGGGTTATGAGCACATAGCCTGCCTCCTTCTTCCTTCCGCTTGCTGGTTTGTCTGTGCTGGAAAGTTTTCCTTGCAGACCTCATACAAGTACCCTTTGCCTATGGAAAATGTGACTTTTGCTGGGTAGAGAGCACTTTTGCTTACACTCTGTTTGAAGCCATGAGCTGCCTTATGTGCCCATGGCTTTCTTTGATCCCCTGGAGCTAAGCATGTTGAGATGGCTTTTGGCAGCCCTGTCAGCCCTGGCACTGAGGCACATGCTGGTGCTGCGGGTATTGGGGTGGAGCTCCAGGCTGCTACAAAAACCTTGTGGCTGCTGGGGGCCAGATGGCTTGTCCCAGGTGCTGGCTGGGAGCAGTGGGGCTGGGGGGCTGCCATGGGACCCTTGAGATGACTCCCTGGGTCTCCCCTTCACCAGCTGAGAGCAGGCCCTGGGTAATGCCATGGTGTGGTGCAACTCGAGCCCTCAGCTACACTTCTGATGCTGTACTGAGGGTGCCAGTGGCAGCTGGTGGGGAGCAGTGGGAATATTGGCAGCACTGGGTCTCTGCTGCAGTATGGTTGCTCTCCTCTGCTCCCTGGCTAGGGCACAGTGGGACTGACTGCCTTCCCATGCATTTTTTCACCACAGCCACTGCTCAATGAGCTCTGAGCCTCCCTGGGTCATTTGGGGTGTATCTGTAGGTTTGCTGTCTGGGGATGAGGAGTTGTCTCCCAGCTCACAAAAAAGACCTGCACTCCTTACCCTTCCATAACCCTGCACGTCACTGTCGGAGATCAGACAGCTACAGAAGCTGAGCTGGGTAGTGCTGCTGACCTTTTGGCCCTGGTGCAGTGAAAGTTGGGGGAGACAAAGTCAAGGCAAGAACAGAAGTGAAGCCGTCATGTCTGGTTACTCCGACCCTCTGATGCGGACCATTCTGACGAGAGAAGATGCAACAAGACTTTGCTGGCAAAAGAGATAACAAAGACATGACTAGTGTATAATTGGGAAAATTGTGTTTCTAAAGGGGCTGGGACAAAGGGATATGAGTGGAAAGTTTTGTACTAATGTAGTGATCTATAAATACTGGTAAACTGGTGTAATAAACAGGCTTGGCTTTGCTGGCATAGCAGAGTCTGTGTTCTCAATCCCCACCATCACCAGTCACATCCCAGCCCACAGGAGAGTCTGCTTGGGGTACCTTGCCAGGGACATGGCTGCAGGTGCCAACAGACCTCTCTAGCCATGGTGACAGTCCTCAACAGTCCCACTGTGGCTGACCCAGCCCTCAGGGAGCTCCAGAGAGTTGAAACTCCAGTGTCTCCTGCTCCTTCTGGCCCAGAAAGTGGCTGGTAGAGCAGAGGCTTGGCACTTCCGACCTTCTGCCACTCTTGCATGCTCCAGCATGTGCAGTGAGCGCTTTCCCTGTGTGGGGTTATTTCCTTCCGCAGAGACCCTCTTCCCTGGCTGATCCTTACATTTCCCACACTTGTATCTGTTTCTTTTGCCCTTTATTTACCTCTGAAACCAACCTAGGTGGGTTCTTGCAGGAGCAGCCTCAGGGAACTCAAGGAAATACAACTGCATGCAAATTTGAGCTGCTTGATGGTTTTGGAAGCAGATGAGATTGGCACCAGCAAGTCCTTTCATTGAGGTGTTGCACAAGAGAGGGGCAGAGGTGAATCACCTGATCCAGCCTTTTCCTCAGAGCACAGCCCCACTTGTCCCTGCCCAGAAGCACAGGTTTTACCATGGCCTTTTTACTGTTGTCTGTTGGCATCACTGCCCTTGGTGCTGCATGGATGTGCTGTCACAGTGCTGTGTCCTGGCCTTTTCAGAGCATTCAGGTAGGATGCATCGGACCTTCCCTTGAGAGTTGCAGTCGTGTTCCTGCTCTTTGCTCCCTGACCTTTCACCAGGTACTAATCCCAGGAGGGCTCTACCTCTTATCCCATGGCAGCTCAGTTTCTTTAAGAGCTTTTGGGTATTCTTTAAGTGCTTAAGAGCATTGCCACATAGCATTTTGAAATCTCCATAAAGTCCAGTTAATTGGATCACCCTTATCTTCATACTCACCATTTCCTTGCAAGGGAAAGCCATGCTCTGCATGCTGACTCTTCCCAATGAGATAATTATCTAGGATCTGCTGATTGTGCTCTGAATCATGGTTGCTTTATGTCAGGTGTTGAACCTGGCTTTGTGGTTTTAGTTTGATGAGCAGTTTAATGCTATTGAGACTTTTTTTTTCTGGGAGAGGCAGCTGGTGTGTGGCTCTGTGTTTTCTTTCTGTCTGGTCCTGATGCCTCATTGGGTGCTCTGGCAACCCAAACTGGGATTGGCATCAGGAGTGGCGTTGTTGACGGGGGACAAGGATTTTTTTTTTTCCTTAACTGATTCAATTTTCCGTACAAAATAAGTATGTGCAAACACATTTAAATAGTGCAAACAAAACACAGTGCCTTGCCAGCAGCGTTTTGAAGATTTAGACCTTTGCATCTGGATTCTCTGAGATTTTCCAGACTGCTTGATTACAAGTGGGATGCATAAAATATTATCTAAGGGTTTCTCTCTGCTTTAATGATTGGTGTTTTGTGCTGGATGGGGTGTGTTAGTGACCTTGTTTGAACTCAGTGTGATTTGTACATGAACCATACAGGTCTGCCTGTATCTGCTCCTTGTGGCTCATCATCCCCAAACATCTGGGGAGCCACAGTTGTCCCTGATGATGCTACCCTAGGGCAATGAGGAGTGGGGTCTGGATCCATGCTCAGTGTTCCTAAATTGAGAATTTCTGTGCTTTAAGGCAGTGCAGGTTCTCTTTGAGACTGAATAAGCCATGCCCAGGAGCTTTGCTGCTGGTCTGTCTGCTCAAGGAGTGTGTAGGGCGCTGTTTGCTGTGTTGGATGTTGACAGTGGTGTGTGACATGTTGTTTGCCTGATGCTCCCTGGACTTGGTTTCAGCAACACAAGTAGGAGAGGAAGTGTAGACAAAGAAATGTCCCAAACAGGAAGGTGCTAGAAAGGGAACAAATGTCAGGCCCCAAGCAGGTAGAAGCAGATGATGCCAGGATATCCTCTCAAGTGAAGGAGATGAAGGAAGAGATAATCACCCCGGTGCAGGCACCCCTTTGTTCCAGCTCAGGCAGCCCGGGCCAGGCGGGACGGACAGACCGTTCTCAGCTGGACACTTGATCTGTATTTAAAGTGTGGTTTGTCTGGCTTTGGCAGGCACTGTTTGAGGGATTGATGGACAGAATCCAACCCACGAAATGGGAGAGGCAAGAAGAGTTGCGTCCCCAGGGGCTGTTGCTGCTCCCGGTCCCCTGCTCTCCGCAGGCTCAGCAGGGAAGAAGGGGGCTGCTCAGAGCCCTGCTGTGGGACAGGGCAGTGGGGGCATCAGTGCCCCTTGCACTGCAGGCCAGACAGCCTGATGGGTTTATGAACACATCCACATCCCTGGTGCTGTGGCCTAGAGCTGTGCTTCCAGGCTGGAAGCAGTGTTGGTGCTCTGTGCAGAGGGGACGTGGCTGTGTTTACAGCTGTTGTGGATACGCTTAATCTGAATGCGTTTACAGCTGTCCTGGGTACATGTAATCACTGCTCACCAATGTGATGGTTCATCTAAACACCTTCCACTTCACTGGCAAAACAACCCCTGCCTGCCTCATGAACCCCTTTGCTTTGGGAGCAGGAGGTGTTGCTATGGGAAGACACTTAACTCTTACAACTCTGTTGATGTTCCTCCACCCACTTTTTGGCCCTCTGTGCAAAGGTAGAGCTTGTGCTTCTTTCAGGGGTGCTGTGCCCACAATGCCTGATGGTGGTGGTGGGCTCCGAGTGAACACTGGGGTGCTCATCATTGCTCAGTGTGCAATGCAGCTGCAGTCAGACAAGCAGTGGATGCTGCAGGCACCTGGGGTGAGCTCTGGTTGCTGCTGCTGTTGGTGACCACTGTAAACAGAAGTGGTGAACCAATTCAAGCAATCCTTTTCCAAGCATTTTTCCAACTTCTCACATGTCTTGGGATTTTTGAGCTAGAGTTGTTATTATACTTGAATAGCACTTGCTGGATCTTGCTTCCAGATTTTCCTCCTCCTAATTTGCAATGTTAACTTTNAGACTGTCCCCAAGGCAGTCCTGCATTTTGGTGTCTGGTCCTGCCTGCCCACGGTGACCCCTAGGGCACATTTTGCCATGGGTGGCACCACACAATCCCATGCCTCTGGCTGCCCATTCTGGGGGTGTGAGAGGATGAGGGGGAGCCAGAGTCCTTCCTCTGCCCTGTACTGCAGTGGGGTCCCTGCAGGTGAGGTGAAAAGACCAGGACCATTGGTGCTCGTGTGAAATTGCTTTGGATGTCACTCTTCCTCCAACCCTGGGGATGGAGTTCCCTGGGGATGGAGATCTCTGTCTTCAGGACATGTTCCCAGCCCAGTGTGAGGGCCTCTCTATCTTGGGGCTGCCCTGATCCAGCTCTTCCCTTGGATGACATCAGGCAGGGCTCTCTGCTTGGCTGTCACCCGATCTGTGTGCTCACAGGCAGTTTGGCATTACCACCCTGCCTGTAGACCCAGCTCAGGACACCGTGTAGGCATGGGGACACACCTTGGTATTGTTCAGGAGTCTACACAAGCAGGTTACTGCAAGACGAGCTGCCAAACTGCCTTGAAGCATGTGCTGGCTTTAGAAATTCATGTTACAGACCATCTATGAAGCAGCTGAATCTTTGATTAGGCAGCTATGCTCCCCAGTTGTAGCAGCAGCCACCACCCCAGTGAGGATGGCATTGCCCTTCCACAGGACTGCCAGCTTGCCACTCTGCAAGGAATGGGTTAAACATCCTCCCTCCTTCTTTTGGCAGCATGGATTTGGAAACAGGTTCCCCAGGCTTGGCAGCTGCCCCGCTGAGGATCATATGGCGACAGCAGGGAGGAACTACTAAGCTTGGATCTGCTGCCAGAGCTTTTCAGGGATGTAGCTTCTGTTGGGTTGGTGGCACAGAATGGTGGAGGAGGTGCTGGGTCTGGCAGTACATCTACCACATCCTCAGGTGAGGTTAAGGACTCTAAAAGTAGGTCTGTATGGACTGGCATGCTGGATGCAAGGTGTGTCTCCATTATGGTGGATATGGGATGGAGAATCCATATTGTGGAACTGTGCACCAGGACCAGCACACAGGGACATATTCAGCACATGTGAGGACCCCAAGGAGCAAGACCAGTTTGCAAATCATGTTTCCCTGAGATGGAAAATCACTGTCAGCGTGTGGAAACCGTGAAGCTGCTTTTGACTTGTGTTTGAAATGCGCCATGCTCAACTTCTGTAAGTGACTGTCTAATATTTCCAGTTTCCCAGGCCTTTGATAAAAAAACCATTGTTAAAGAGCCATTCATTTATTGAAGTGGGTTTACAGAAAACAAACCAAGCCAAAAAAGCCCCAACCAATCCAAAAAAAAACCAAACAACCAAACCCTACACGCTGAGGTTTGAATTACTTGGAAAACTGATGTTTCATAAGCACCAGCAACTGAGTCATAGTGGCTCAGCTCAGCAAGGCCAGTGCTGTTTGGGGAGGGAGCCCCTTCCATCCCACAGTGGCAGGGAGCCAGCTAATTCATGGTGGAGTTGGGGCTGCCATTGAGCAGGATGAGGAGCCTGGGAACACGCTGTGCCTCCCACCCCACCCGTGTCCCTGCCACATTTCAGGGTCAGGTTGGAAGGGACCACAAAGGGTCACCTGGTCCAACCTCCCAGCTCAGGCAGGGTCACCCCAGAGCACAGGATTGTGTCTGGCAGTGGTTTTCCCAACATCCTGGTGGGACACAACCACTTTGGCCAGTGACACAGAGGTGGAACTGAGGAAAGTGGTTTTGTTTCCTGGCTTCACTGCTGATCCTAAGTCAAGGGAAAAATGCAGTAGTTAGTGTTAAATTCCATGAGCTTAAAATAGGATAAGAAAGCACAGACAGGCATTCCCAGAGGTGAAGGGATCAGCAGCCAAAAGCAGCCTGCCCGTTGGTGCTGCTGCTCCCGAGCAGGGCAGAGGCGAAGGGCTGTGCCTGAGAGAAGGAAGTATAAAAATAGGTCATTGTTTCCAGCATTGGCTTCTGTGCTGCTCCTCTTTGCCCTCCCTGTGAATGCCTGCATGGATCTTTACCCCACCAGGAACAGGGAGAGAAGGAAGAAGCCACGAGCCACTCAGTGCTGCACCTGGAGCCTGTGCTGGGCACTGAAGGGACATGGTAATGTGGGTGTCACCACCTAAACACTCTGGAGAAACAGGTGAGAAAGCACACAGAGTTCTCAGCACGAAGTTTTAGTAATGCCAAGGTGGTTGATGCAGCAACACGTGTCAACACACATCCAGGACCATAGGAAAGGGCCTTAAGCTGTACCAAGGGAGGTTTAGACTGGATATTAGGAAACATTCCTTCGCTGAAAAGGTGGTCAGGTAACCTTAAAGGGACAGAAATCTGGGAAAGTTTTCTCTGAACAGTTGATGTCTGTGGTCAGCTGTGGCCAGGAATGAGATTTTGGGACATGATGAAAGTGTTGTGATAGGCAGAGATGAGGAGTGGTATCAGGCTGCAAGCCTGAAAACCCTTGAGCCATAAAAACTGGGAAGAGCAAGGCCAGCATTGCATTCCTCTGTGTCCTGCAGCATCCCATGGGCTGAGCTTGGTTCAGGACCTGCAGGTGTCTTTAAATTGCAATGACCTGCAGTGGTTTTAAAGTGACAGTGAGTGGGTTTAGATTGGATATTGGGGGGAAATTCGTGGCTGTGAGGGTGGTGAGGCCCTGGCACAGGTTGCCCAGAGAAGCTGTTTGCCCCATCCCTGAAGTGTTCCAGGCCAGTTTGGACAGGGCTTGGTGCAAATACTGGAAGGTGCCCCTGCCCATGGCAGAGGGTGGAACTGGATGAGCTTTAAGGTCTCTTCCAACCTAATCCATTCTGGAATTGTGGGATTCTATGTCAAGAGCAAAATGCAAGTCAGAAACCTGCTCCCTAGGTGACCGCATGCCTTCGTTCTAAGCCTGCTGCCACAAACAGCCAAGGTTTAAAGCAGTTATTTAATCCTTTTCGGATCCCCTGTTCCACGGGAGGTTGAAGCCCTAACACACATAAAGAGCCATACACGTGGTGGAAGCACTGATGAACTTTCCTGATGGTGTTTGGGTGGAGATCTCCCATTGCTTTCTGGAAAACGCTCTTCGGCTTTCTCATCTTGGCACGGTGGGATGCACTCGGACACGGACACCGCATCCAGGATGATGTTGGAATAGCAGAGGCTCAGTCCTTGGGCCCTGTGGGGGGTGCTGGATGCCCTGGCAGTGGGGGCTGGTGCCGAGACCCCTTCGGGTGCGGAGGGTGCGGAGGGTGCGGGTGTGCGTCCCGGCGGAGCGGGGGGGGTGCCTGCCCGGGCACGGGCTGTGGGCGCGGGGGGAGAAGGGGGGGGGAACGTTGCACCGCGCGGCCCCGCCCCCGAGTCGGCTCCGCCCCCCGCTCGCCCAATCAGCGCCGCTCCTCCGAGAGGCCGGCCCCGCCCCTCGCCCCCCGTTGCCAGCTCCGCCGCGCGCGAGCGCGCGAGCGCCCTCGGCCCCGCC
>WAAE01023367.1:107691-171815 GCA_013400495.1 Nicator chloris
GCCGTTCCCGGCGGGGGCGGGCGCCCGGGCGGGCTCACCCGGGCAGGGGCCGCGGCGGCGGAGTCGAGGCCATTTCTGGGGGGGTGGCGGTACCACGGGAAGTTTGGCCCTGGGCGCCCCACCCGGGGGGCAGCTCCCCAGCGGGACCGGCCGCCCGGGGCCGCGGGGAGCGGAGGAGCGGGGAGCTCCCTGTGCCCGGCACTGCCGCGGGGGGTGGCTTGGCTGCCCTGCCCTTCTCCCGATACCCCCCGGGCCGCCGCCGTGCTCCTCCGGCGTCGCCGGGTCCGGCCGCCCCCGGCACCGCCGCCCGCCCTCTGCAGTGGGGAGGCGGCGCGTCCTTGGAGAGCAGCTCGGGCGTGAAACGCGGCTGCACATCCCAGCGCCTTTCCTTCCCGGCTGGATAACCCTACCAGAGCCCTTTTCCGTCTGTTGCCGTGGCCCCCGGTGGGTTTCGTTGTTCCTTTGGGGTTTGGGTGGGTTTGTGCTATGCTGGAGCACAAGTGCAGTCGTAAGATCTGCGATTGTGCTTTTAAAAGTCTGGTTTGCTTAAAAGAACAGAAATAAAAGGCTTCCAAAGGGCACCTGTATGGTGCCTGGTGATCGAGGGGCACCTGCTGGCCTGGGCCACTCCTGCTCTCTGCCCATCTTCACCTTGTGCCTCTCAGGACTTGGATGAGGAAAGCACTGGTCATGGCAGAGAGGGTCTACAGAACTTTCAGGACTCTGCACTCAAGCTGAGGAAACAACAGAATCGATGCATGAGCCACCATCAGCCGTTCTGGTCCTTGGCCTGGGCTTTTTTTTTTTTCCTTTTTTTTTTTAAATTTCTATCTACTTTTCTAGTGGAAAAAGGAAAGGAAATAGCAAATATAAAGGAAAAAAACAACTTCATGTATTTTTTAGCATAAACAATATTAGGGTCTCATTTCTTACTGTTTTTTACTTTAACCAAATGGTGGTGAGCTTACTGGAGATGTTGGGATCTGCCAAGCACCCTGCTTGCTCTGTGAGTTACTCTGTCACTCCTGAGGCTGAAGTTGTAGCGTTGTTCTCCCAGCTGTTTTATGCTGGAGAGTGGCAGCAGGCCAACCTTCCTGGACGCACAAGATGTTTAGAATAATTAGTGATGGAATACCCCTTTAAAATAATTGTTTGGGTTTATCTAGCACTCAGCTGCAGCGATATCTACCTCTAAAAATAGGCAGGCCTCTGTGTAATGAGCCTCGTAGAATAAACAAGTCATATCTTGAATGACTGTTGTTACTTTTGGGATGTCCGGGATAGATACTTTCGGAGGTTTTGCCAAATGTTCTAACTTGTTTTTCCTTCTGCAGTGAGCTATGTTTCTTGGCCGTTACTCTTTGTGGTTGTATGCACTGACCAGAGGCGAGGCTCAGTAATCCTCGCTGTTCAGGGCTGGCACAGCTGCACAGAAAAGCTTCCCACTGCTCCTATGACAGCCCAAGGTTGAGCAGTCCTGTTTTTTCTGTGAAATCCATGCTCGTATGGAGACTGCTGGCAGTGGGCTCTGCCAGGTGACTGTGCATCACCCTTGCTCTGAGGCACTGCCCTCCGTGAATTCAGTGCAGAGCCCCATTTATCTGTGCTCCAAGTCCACAGTTTTCCATGAGACAGGGACAGAGCAGCTCAGGTGTGATCCCAGTTGTGCTGGTCCTTCCTGGGATGCCTTCCCCAAGTGTCCCTGGGTGCAGCTGTGTGAGCGTTCCATTCTTGCTTTCAGGAGTTAGGAGTGAGGACTGCACGAGGAATTTTCTCACATTTTGCTGTTTGGTTTATCACAATGTGCTGGTTGAGCATTGGCTCAACCTCTCATGTGCACATACCTTTTGGACTTCGTTTTCACCAGCCAGCATGCTGGCTGAGGCTTTTCTGTGTTGCTGATGTTCAAGAGCACTGGCTCCTCAGCTTGAGAGAGAAAAAATAGCCAACTTTTTCAGCAGGAGGAGTGTTTGCTCTATGAGCACTTGCTTTCTGAGAAGGTACCAGAGATGTCATTGTGCTCAGTGTTTGAAACAGGAGTGTCTCATAGCTTTGATCACACTGTGCTCACAGACCCCAAACCACTTTGACATTGCCCCCAGTTATCCAGATTTATCTGCTCAGTTGGAAGTTTAGTGCCCTTCTGTGGGCTGTATGTATTTTGGGAATGGAAATGCAAGTTCCATTAGCCCTTAGTGGCAGGCCTCTGGCTTGCTATGAGCACAAAGGTCTTCGCAGAACTTTTTTTATTATAACAAAATGAGACTTTTTTCTCTTTTAAAAGCTACCCATGTTTTGGTTTGAGTAAAACCTAAATGGCTGGACTTACTAGCTCAGTTTGGGACTGGGAGCAGGTGAGGCTCTGCTGCTCCCTAGCAAATTCATGTCTGCACTTGGCAAACCTCAGACTGCTGCCTGTGGTTGTTCCCAGTCCCCCACTCAGAGATTCTGTGTGGGAACGAGGGGTTCCTGCTAAACAGGGTGATGGCAAACACTGCTGTGAGAGAGCCATGGGACAGACCATGAGTGTAACGTGCCCTCTCAGCCATCAGTGTTGTTGAGGTGTCACCTCTGACTTGAGGAGCTTTTGGGGATGACAGTGGTGGTTGTGCTTCAAGTGGGGAATGTTTCCCTTGCTGCAAGGCCTGGGTTGTGTGTTGGTGCCAGGGTGGTTTCAGGTGTGGCTGAAATGGTTTGTCTCCAGGTGTTTGCAGTGAGTGCCTTGTTAGGCTGATGCCTCTTGTGTTTGAAATCATGGTGGTGCAGGACCCTGGGTCCTTTGCTTGGATGCCTGAGGATATCTGGTCTGATGAAGAGAGACCAGAGCTCTTGCTGTTTCTGCAACTTCTGAAACCAGTAGGTACTTGGTATGTTTGAAACTCAGGCCATCCAGCTGCTGCAGTGTGGATTTTAGCTTGTATTTAAGTACTGAAGATTGAAACTGTGAGTTTGGGCTGTATTTGTCGGTGGACGCTGTTATTTATGTATCGTGGTTTGAAAGGAAATACCTTTATAATAGAAATGCTGCCTGACAAAAAAAACCAAAAAAACCTCCAAACCTTGTTGAAATGATTATGTAAGCAAGTGAAATGACATTTTAGAGGAAAAGTTTCTTTCCTGTTTGGAGACAGTGTGGCTGTTTTGGTTTTTTTTTCTCTTTCCTGCTGTTTAACATTTTTAAAATCCTTTTAGTGAATGTTTTTTGTATGGTAGGTATGAGAAATGGTTGTTTTTGCAATTTAAGTCCTTAAAGAGATAATCAGCAGCCTCTGGGAGCTGGCAGGAGCCAGATGTGAGTATTTGGGGCTGTAGCTGACCAAAGCAGCAGCACATGTGTGCATTTAAGTGATAATTAATGTAAAAAAAACCCCAAAGAAGCCTGTATAACTGCTATTACTGCGGGAGCTGAGAGGATGCTCAGTACAGTCATCCCCTAAAGAATGTCTGGTTGCAAAGGGATTTGGGATCTTTTCCTGTTGTCTGCCTCCGGGTCAGCTGCCTGTGTGTCTGTCCCCAGGCCAAGGGAATCAATCACCTCCACAAAAGCTGCCGGGGTTACCTTGAGCTTCTGTTCCCAGCAGGAGCGCAGGGCTGAGTCAGTGCTGGCTGCCCAGGGCTGTGACTCAGTGCTGTCCCCTCGAATGCACAGCCAGCCTGCTGCCAGCACAGCCAGGGTGTGCCTGTAACCTCATTCCAGAGCTGTCCTCTGTGAGTATCACCTGGTTAGAGGGGTTTGGGAATGTTGGACTGCTTTCCTTAATTTGTGTGTTGGTGGAAGTTGGTTGTTACTGAGCTTTTTTTTTTTGTGTGTGATACTGAGCATCTGTGGAAGTGCCAGGGAGCTCTGAGGCAAGAAGCTTCTCCTGTGTGCAGTATTACGCTTTTGTCTTTGTGGGTTGTGTTCTTTCTTTACATTTTATTTTAACTTACTTATTTTTTAAATCATTTTTTATCTATAAAAGGGTGCTTTGTTTTTCTTTTAGAGAAATGTCTTCCCTGATGCTCCAGGGTTAGGTCTCTGTGGTTCTGTCTCCTGAAATGAGGAGAGCTCTGTGTGCTTCTAACTCAAGATTGCTTCATAAAACGTGTCTTTATTGGGAACTCTGGCCATCTTCCTGTGCTTCTAAGCTTGATTTCCCGTTGCTTGGCATCACACTGTCAGTGCTCTTGAACGAAATTGGTCAACACCTTGAAAAGCCCATCAGATTTGACAAGAGAGTGGATATGTCACAGGTGAGGAGGGAAATCTCAGATGAATGCTGTGCTGAAAGAAAAGCTGTTGCTGGAGTGCAAATATTATGGGACATCAGAGGAGCTCTGTGGTAGTGAGACAAACAGGAAGTCAAGTTTCATAAGTGGTTCCAGTAAAAGGTAGGTCCATGTTTTCCTAAATATCCCTAGTTTTCCTTTGTGAAAGTGAAGAGGAGTGATCTAAGGGGCACTCTTGCATTATCACAGGTGAGAGAAGAGAACAAAAACTTTGGGTACAATACCTCACCTTGCCCCTGGGGGCTGAAGCACTAGGGAGATGATTTTAAATTTCCCTATAAAGGCTCTCGCAGTTGTTTGGAATAATGTCCTTTAATAGGTGTAGGAAAGCACCAGAATCAGGATTTTTCCATGCAGAGTGCTTTTGGCAGAGATGCAAAAGGAAGGGTTGCTCAGCAGATTGTAGAAGAATTTTTGGATTTAGTTAATTTTGAAGAGATTTTAACAGAATGGAGTTCTTGGACGTAGGTAAGATGAAGAGTATCCTCATTTGGAGAAAATGTGAGGAATATACCATATTTTGAATTTAAAGCAGAAATCTTCCTCAGTTGGGGGTGAGTTTGGTGCTGCATGGCAGAAGGTACTTTCTGATTACTTTGCTGCCTGGTGCTTTTGTTATTATGATACTTTTAAGTTGCATAAACAATTTTATAATTTGCCTTAGGTAAAATTACGTGTGAGTACTATACCAATGTGAATTTACCTTTGTTCCGAACTCAATTTACCAATAGCTCCTGCTTTCTGCTATGAATTTTGTCATATTAACTCTGAAAAGAGATGAACTATTTAAAATTTGATCAAAAAGAGAATAAGCACATATGCTAAACAGTAGTTTCTTTCATTTGTCACATGTAATGTGAATATAAACTTTTTTCGTAGGAATTATAAGGCAGCCTCAACTAGGAGTATTTTTTCACCATTTAGTCTGTGTAGGTTTTGAGATTTGCAGAGATAGGTAATACTTGCTTCTGCCATTTTGAAGGGCTTCTGCTGAAAGTGTTCAGTGTGTCTAAAATGAGGTTGATTTTGATTTAGATTGAGTTACTCAGCTTTTCAGCTTTATTAGCAAATGAGCCTTTAAGTTGAAGCTTTCACTGCCTTTTTCCTTGCTTAGTTACGCTCTAATATTTGTGCACAGTCTGCTGCAAAACTATTTGAGGGGAAAAATACCTTTGACTTCTTTCTTTAGATATAGATTTTATAAAACCTTGTTTACAGAGGCTATTCTATATCAAAATGCATTTTAATTTTTCCCCTCAAATACTGAGCACAGATACTGAGTGCTTAATAAAACAACTCTCAAACTCTTTAGATGGCTCCCAGTAAGAGCATAGTGGGATCTTTAATTAAAATGGGTGATTAGCTCTATGTTTTCATTAATAAAATTTGCAGATTAGGTGGAAAATAAGTGTGACCAACTCTAGCAGAAGACTCCAGTCAGGGATAATATAAACACCAAGGTCTGGGCCATACATCATGAAATGTATGCAGCAGAAATTACCAGGGACTTGGGGGAGTTCTGAAGGAAAACACCTCTGTAGTCTTGGTCTGAGGGAAAGTACAGCCCTCTAGACGGTGGAACCTTAGGGTGGTCTGCAGGATAGGAAGAAAAAAAAGTTCTGATCAAAACTGGACGAAGGTAATGCATTTTAATGCTGCTTTTGGCCTTAGAGTTTCCATGTTTTTCACAGCTAAAGGATCAGTGGTGGCATATTTAAATCTCTGAAAAATGAGAGGAATTAATATAAGCCGATGTGCTTTGTTTGGGAGAAACTTGTAATAAAGCTGGCTCTGTGAGGGAACCAGGGTGATATCCCTCTTCCACTGCCCAGGTTTTAAAGCTTGCTCTTGACGTGGACAAGTAGCTCACACTGGGAGATCAGAGGAGGAGGAGATGACTTCTCTTTTGTTGGATGCTTTCTCACTTTTATAACCCTGAATGCTTTTGGTCAAGTTTACACCCAGAAAGCACTTTATAGCACTTTGTAGCACGGTGTTTTCCACAGTATGGAAATTACCAAGGTGTATGAAGTAGGGAGAGATCTCCTTCACAACAGCTTCTGAATCCAGAAGACAAATAGTGTTTTTTTCCCTTAAGTTTTGGTAGCTGAAACTTGTCAGCTGATTGAACAGCACCTTTTGGATGCTGACTCTGTGCAGGTTTGAAGCCCCTTGGAGCTGTTGCCTGTGGAGTCTGCACAAAGTCTGGGTGTTGTTCACAGGTGTGGAGACACAGGCAACTGCAGAGTCATTATTCTCTGTTAAAACAGTCATCTTTTCCAGCTGGACTAGAGCATATTCCTGATTTTTTATCTCTAAGCTTTTCAGAGCACCTGTGTGGCACAATGCTTGTATTTTCTCAGCCGTGGTGGCTTTGATGTCTTCTCTGGGGCTGCAGCCCCTCCCTTGGTTAGCAAAGCCATCCTTCCAGTGCTGAGAGCAGATGGACTTTCCTGGGATTTCATGTGTATTGTACAGACCTTCTTTTCGTGATGTTTTTACAGGTGCTTTTTGTGTCCCGCCGCTCTCCAGTGCCAAGTGGTGTTCTGCAGTTTGATGTCATGTGATACTGTGTTTTGATAATAAAGAGGAGCTGGAAATTAATGTTTAACTCAGACCAGTGATCCTGGCAGTTGTGGATTGGGTGTGTATGCCAGTGTTTTAATTGGAGTTGGGAACATGCTTCTGAGTCTACAGAAACACATAGATGTGGCACATAGGGGCACAGTTTACTGGTGGACCTGGTTAGACTCAGTGGTCTTAGAGGTCTTTTCTAGGCTTGATCATTGCATGGTTCTGTAACAATCCTGCATGTCTCCACCTCTGTGCTTGAGATGGGAGAGCTTGCACAGGCTCCCTTTGGAGGAGGGTGAGTGCAGAGATGAGCTCTGGGCGCATGTCCACTGCCTCTCAGTCTGTGAGTGGATTGTGCTTCTGTTGCTAATGAGTGTTCAGAGTTTGATTAATAAGAAGCTAAATCGAGACCCTTCACTGAATTAGCAGCTCTCAAGAACATGAGACAGAAAAGCACAGCTGATGCAAGCGAAAGCAGCAAGGTCTGGTTGGGAGCGTGTGCCTGTGCTTCCAACCTGCAGCCCTTTTTCTTTGTGAAAAGCTTTCACAAAAGCTTTTTCTCCCTGAAAAAGCTTTTGGAAAGTGCAGAAAATCCTGTCTTCACTCCATAATCTACTATACATGCTGGAACTGGTGGGAGCTCAAGCCCAGTAGCTCCCCCCGCCCATTTCACAAGGACTGTCAGGTCCTTCCATCAAATCCGCCGAAGCTGTTTTTTCTCGTCTTTGAAGCTCTTGCAAAAATCTGTTATGTTAGATACAACTCTGCTGTTTTCCATGAAGATGATAATGACTCAGGAAAGCCATGAATGACAGTGGAAAGGGTGCATTAGTCTGGAAACCTTTGGGTAGTTTGTCCCTGTTTGGTGGTTTGATATCAAAGTTGATTTCCCCAGACCTCAATGCTGACAAATATGGATAACGAGGGATAGTGAGTCGGATCTTTTTTCCCTGCTGCAGCCTAGTTTATCTTCTCTTATCCCCTGAAAGCTATTCTTAGTAAGTGGTTGTTTTTCTTGAATTAAATGAGTGAATAATCACCATTTCATTCACTGTCCTTACATATGCTTAAATATAGTATTAACCTAATCTTCTTATATGCTTTTCCTTCTGCTGCTCCTGAGTTCCTAAAGGAATCAGGTTCACTATTAGTAAGATCTATGAATGAACTTGCCTGGAAATGAAATACTTCTTTTGAGCTTTGGCTTGTGTTTATTGCCAAGATGGTAATTTATTCATATTTTTGGACGGCAGCATCGTTCTTCATGCACGTAACTTCTGTGCTGTCAAGAGAACTTTTTCTGCATACAATTCCTCATATACAGTCTGTGAGGTTTTTTTTTTTTCCTGCTTGGAAGGGAAAACGACCGTTTGGTGGCAAAGCTTTGGTTTTCCATTTTAGGAGGGAGGGAGCTCTCCGTGGTACCGAGCAGGGCCGGGGCCGCCAGGCTGCGGGTGCTTGCTGCTGCCGAGAGGAGGGAGGCTCATCCTGGCACATCTCAGTTATATAAAATACTATATAAATTATATTTTATAGATTTTCTAATATTATTTGTTAATTCATTGACAACTTCAAAAAAATATGGCTTAAATAAATGTAGCTAGTGTTCCTATAACTCTGTGGGTTTTTTTCCTCTCATCACTGTGTTTCAAATTGTGATGGCTGACTGGCTTTTTTTTGCAGCCTAGGTAATACCCAGCTGTACTGGATAGTATTCCCAACCCCACTACTTATTTTCCATCTCCTTTGGCCTCCTTGTGCACTTTTTCTGAGATAGAAGCTCTTTGTGCAGGCTTGGGTCAGGTTTCAGTCAGCAGCTCAGCTGAAGGTGGGCCACGACGCTTTTGGGGCCAGTTTGCCCAGCCTGGGTATGAACACCCACAGCTTCTCTCAGCATCTTTGATGCCCTTGCTGGCTTTCAGCAGAAGCCTTTTTCAAGTTTGGGGTTCATAGAACAGCCAGTGTTGGAAGGGACCCACGGGGGTTGTTGAGTCCAGCTCCTGGCCCTGCACAGGAGGCAACCCCAAGAAGAGCTGTGGCTTGTTCTCCTTTTAATATGTTCTTTCCTTAGTCCTTTGTTCAACAGATTTCTTGTCAAGTTTGCTTTCCAGACTGAAGTGAGGTTCCCCAATAGCTGTGAGAACATTTTCTAGGTAACTGCTCTTGGTGGCTTTCAGCGAATATGGAAGGAACTAGAAGTACTACATTTGATTATTGTAATAAAAGCTCTGTTGAGGAATATGGCTATTGACTGTTACTCTCTTGCCAGAGTATCACCTGATCTGTAGGACAGCTTAGCTGAAGCAGGCTACTTTAAAGCTGAAGAAAAACAGCCAATATTTTGAAGGTCATAGCTTTTACAGTGCTGTGGTAGAAAGTAGGGAAAGGAATTTTTCTTCTGGTAGCTTTCAGCGTAGCAGAGCTCCTCAGCATTACTTTATGGCTTTGGCTTGGGTATTTGTGCACCTCCCTGATTCACAGACCTTCCTTGCTGTCTTCTAGTGTTTTCTTGCCTAGCTTTGGTGTGTTGCTGCAGTCCAATTTGGACATAAACTTTAAAAATACAAAATAATATAAAAATTGTATTAATAGGTATTTTTACATCCAGTGGTACTTAAAATGCATACAAACACCTCTTGCTCCCACAGTTGTCCTGGCAGCATTGCTAGTGAATACTACTTTAATATATGTGCAGTGTGGTAGTTTTGGATAAATGACTTTTGGATCTATCTTAAGAGGCTGCTGATGTTCTTATTGGGTGTTTTCACCTAAATCTTGGTTTCTTGTATAGTGCATGTTCAAAGTGCATAGGTTGTCCTTGAGAGAACAGCCAGCTCCCTATGTTTCTGAATCAGTAGTTGCTTCTTTACTTCACAGAAAATGCATGCAGTAGTGCATATATTAAAAATACTAGTGCATATATTAAAAATACATGCATATGTATAATATTTTATCTTCAGTACTTTATCCAGAATAAAAACTTCAGTCTAAAAATAACTACAGTAAAAGGTCACTAAAGTAGGCTCATAATCCAAATTCCACTCAACATGGAGGGGTTTTTTTGGCATATGAACTGATAGACTCTTTGCTTCTGTGGATGAGATCTCTTAAGTAGTCTTGATGGCATTAAATGGCTCTTTCTGTCTGTGGTTTTGTTGTCCTGAACCTGAAGGAAATGTTATGTCTTGAGTTATTTGCTCCCCTGGGTTGGTGTGCCAGGGGAATGGGCATTTTCCATCCTCTTACCTGGAGCAGGTGCACCACAGTCTGTGCAGAAGCAGTGCTGGTCACCTTGGTAATCTGCTGCTGTTTTAAAATCTTGAGGACTTCTGATGGGGTCATCCTTGGACCTTATGCATGTGCCACTGTAGGTGTTGGGAGCAGCAGAGCCAGAGGAAGGATGTGATGGTGGTCCAGGTATGTGTGTGCCCTGTGGGATGGGGAGGATGGCAGCAGGCATCTTGGGTGGCTCTGCTTTTGCCTGGAGTGGAAATACAACTGAGCAGGGAAGACGTAACTCTCTGGTCTCCAGCAAAATCACAGGCAAGCGCCCCATGTCCCAGGTGGAGGCTGGTGTCTCTTGGATTTTTCATCCTTCCTCTGCAGCTCATGGCTGCTTGGTGGGTGCTGCCTGGCTGCTGCCTGCTTGTGCATATGTGAAAGGCTGGCAGCTCTGCCCTTCTCCTGGGGCTACCTGGATATGCTTTCTGGAAGGCTGTAGAAGAATAGATATGCTTGGGGCTAATCCAGTGTACTTGCTCTGCCAATATTTGCAGCATGTATCAATTCTGCCTGGAAAGCATAGACTATTTCTTACCTTTGATTCTGTACAGTGCTCCTTTCCAGGACTGATAATTGTCTCCCTTTTTCCCTTTCCCCCTGTATTTGTACAGTCAGACTCTGATTTGTTCTTTTAGACTGAGCAACTCTTCAGGGTGCTTCTCTCAAGCTCCCTGTGCCATGTATCACCCTGTAGTCCTTCTCTGTTTGTCTTCTGCTTTGACATGATGGTGATTTGCAAGAGGTAGCAAAGTTGGGCAGGGTCATGTATGCACGGGTTGCCCAGAGAAGCTGTGGCTGCCCCATCCCTGGATGTGTTCAAGGCCAGGTTGGACAGGGCTTGGAGCAACCTGGGATAGTTGAAGGTGTCCCTGCCCGTGGCAGGATTTGGAATGAGATGAGCTTGAAGGTCCCTTCCAACCCAAACCAGTCTGGGATTCCATGATCTGGAACTTTCATGACTTAACTCATTAATTTTTCCCCTCTAAATAGTTTCTTGCTGGGAGATTCTTTTGGGTTACTTTGTGTAAATTACTTGGTAGATAAAATAGGTGTAAATATTTCAACTGCCATTTGTCTTGTTTTCTTCAGCTGTCAAGAACAACTTTTACTCAGCTTTTCAGATAGCCTAACATCATTTGTTATTTATCTATTTTTATCAGAACTCAAAAAGGCTAATGAAAATTAATGTAGGAGTTACCTCCCAGCATCTCAGCTCTTGAGGAGGAATACATCAAAACTATCTGTTATAGTCTTGAGTCACTGTCTCAAGTGATACTCTCACAGGTTTTGGTCCAGTTGCCCTCTGATGTGGTTTTTGTTCAAGGGAGACCTTATTGCTCCCTACAACTACCTCACAGTATATTGTAGCCAGCTAGGCATAGATCTCTTCTCTCAGAAAACAGATGACAGGACCAGAGGAAATGGCCTCAAGTTGTGCCAGAGCACGTTTAGATTGAGTAGCAGGAAAAATTTCTTCACTGGAATGGTGACCAGGCACTGGCACAGGCTGCCCAGGGTGGTGGTGGAGTCACCATTCCTGGAAGTGTTCAGAAGGCGTGTAGATGTGGCACCTGGGAACATGATTCAGTTGTGAACATGGAGGTCCTGTCTTAGGAGCTGGGCTCAATGATCTGAGAGGTATTTTCCAACTTCAGTGGTTCTGTGATACCATGTGCAAGTAACGTAGGCCACAGGTCCTGACCTGTGCCTGGTCATGCTATCATCTTCCCTCTCTCTCGTTCTCCTCCTGCCCTATCCAAAAATCTTCTGGGTGTTTTCCTTGCTTGTCTTGTCAAACTCTGGGATGTATTACAGTGTCTTGAATGTGAAGGTGGTAAGTTCCATTTCTGCACAACGTGGCTGAAAAATGTCTAATATTCTGTGATGGCAAACACTCTGCCCACACCCTGAGTGGTGATGGTACTCAGATTTTACATAAGCGTGGTTGGTGGTGTGTTGTTTTTTGTGTTTGGTTTCTTTTTTTTTTTTTCCCCTTGTGTTTGTTTTGGTTTGGTTTTATGGCGTTTGTTTGTTTGTTTCTTTAACATACAGTAACCTGATATTGAATAATTCAAGGAACTGCTCTGGAAGGGGCAGTTTGAGTCAGTCTTTTGTTAGAGATCCCTGACAGCCAGATCCTGAGGAAGGCTTCCAGGATTTCAGAGGACTGGTGGGAAGTCAAGGTCCATCAAAAGTTACCTCAGAGTTCTTCAAATCTGCTCATATTTTAGTAGGAGAGAAGCCGAAATATGACTGTAATAGTGAAATGTAACACTTTCATATTCTTAGAAGTCCAGCAGCTTGTTCTTCCTAAAACATTGTAGGGATGAGACAGATGTCGAAATCCTGGAAGTCACCACTATGGAAATACAGACTGTCAGTGAGACTTGAGTCACAAACATGAGGTGCTTCTAGTTTATCTTGCTGCTGCCATGCTCCTTCTCTGGGACAGCCTCAGAGTGGGCCTCTCTGGAGAAAAAAACTCAGTTTAAGATGCAGTCACTGTTTTTTTGCCTCCCTGTGGCACTGGGGACACTTAGTGTCTTTTCCTTGTCTGATGTGGTGGGGTGAGAGCCACCATGTGTGCAGAGTCCTTGCTGTGGTCTAGTCCCATCCCTGCATTGTTCCTCTGTGGTCTCTAGCTCTGCCCAAAGCACAAAATTAATATCCATAGAGAAGCAGCAAGAGAACAACTGACCTGGAAACATGTTTTCCAGCTAACGCAGTCCTTTGTTGGGAAAACAGTGTGATTCAGATTTCTTTCACAGTCTTTTAACTTCCCTGTCCATGGAGTTCCTGTAAGGTGCAAGTTAAAGCTAAAGGAATAAAGAGCTCTAAAGCTTTTCCACGTTACATGCATAACATACATTTAAAATATAATATTAAGCTTGGTAAAAAGGCTGTTAGTGGATGCCCTGGCTTTGGATGCACTCGTGCAATCCATCTTTTTTTTCCGCTTGGTGTAGTTTGTGCTTTCTGGCATTTTGTGCACAGCAGATGCAGTTTAAGCTGTATCTCCCATGAGGGAAGCTATTGGTGAGCTGCAGGCCGATGGAGAATGGTTGGCATTGGGAGTCAAAGGACAAGCCCAAAATTCCCCCTCTGCTCTCATGGGACTCCAGCTGGAGTACTGTGTCCAGGTTTGGGGTCCTCAGCACAAGAAAGACACAGGCCTGTTATAGTGGGTCCAGAGGAGGCCTTGAAGATGCTCCAAGGGCTGGAGCCCCTCTGCTCTGGAGGCAGGCTGGGAGAGCTGGGGTGTCCAGCCTGGAGAAGACCCTGGGGGGACCTTAGAGGCCCTTCCAGTGCCTAAAGGGGCTCCAAGAGAGCTGGAGAAGGACTTCAGGCAAGGGCCTGGAGTGAAGGAGAAGGGGGAATGGCTTCCCATTGACAAAGGGCAGCATTTGATGGCATATTGGGAAGAAATTCTTGGCTCTGACGATGGAGAGGCCCTGACACACGTTGCCTAGAGAAGCTGTGGCTGCCCCATCCCTGGAAGCGTCCAAGGCCATGTCGGACGGAGCTCGGAGCAACCTGGGATAATGGAAGATGTTTCTGCCCTGGCAGATGTCTCCTACTGGTGGCAGGGGTTGGAACAAGATGGTCTTTAAGGTTCCTTCCAACCCAAACTGTTCTGAGACTGTATGAAATGTGCACCATCAGTGACTGTGTTAAGCCTTCTTTCCAGCTTGTACATTTTACCTTGGTGAACTCTTTTTACTGAAGTTGCAGCACCCTATTCTACTGTTTTATCTTCATCCCAGGGCAGTACTGCTGTCAAGTTGCCTCTCATCAACAAAATTGAAGAAATTTGTTGTCTGGGCTGCATAAGATATTTTTTCCTGTAGTGATTTGTGTGTGGGTATGTCTTTGCCTCTTGGATGTCACTTCTGTCAGGTGCTGAGAGGTAACACTTGGCCTCTCTGTGTTCCGCTTTTCAGGAACAAATCACATTGGTCCTTGAGGCTGTAGGAATGGTCTGGGAGCTCCCAGTGAAGGGTGTATCATGGCAGGCATGGCTTAGGATGCACACTTCATCCCACCCTTGCCAATTCCCAGTCTCTCTCCCAGCTTTGTCAGCAATCTCTTGTTATGCCAGGAGGCTGGAGGCAGCGGCACAGCCATCCCAACCTGTCCTTGAAAGCAGAGGTCTGTGAATAAAGTGCTCTGTTCTGGCAGTCCTGAAGCAGTAAACTTTATTTAAGGACTCTGGAGAGTGACTTCCCATGGTAACAGCCAGAGAAGATACTCATATGTACTTAATGCACTACAGAATCTCTTGGTTTTGAACACTGTTGAACTGAGTGATAATTATTTGGCATCTTTCATTAAACATTGATTTCTGAGGCACTTTTCTGAAGACTAATGCTAAGTACAAAGTGTTCACATGCATCTAATCTTTGCCCTAGGGTGGGAGTAAGACTGAAAATAATCAAATCTACCTTGTTGTGAAGGCTGGAAAATATTGCTGCTGTTCAAAGGAAGAAAGATTTGCATTCCTCTAGTAGGTGCTGCACATAAGTAGAACAAGCTTGAAGGAAGTTTTACAGGTATTTTGATTGAATGTGTTGAGCTGAAAACACTGGTTGATCACGGTAGCATTGAGAAGAGCTTTCAGCAGTTTTATCAGTTGGTGCAGCAACACCTGCTCCAAAGTGGGGCATCTTCCAGTGTCAGAATTGGTCAATGTGGTGGGATGGGTGGGTTGTCCTGTCTCTGCTGCTCCTGTAGCCTGAATTCTTGCCCACAATTTGTCTGTAGTAAAAAATAACTTATTTTTCTTTTGTAGCTGTTGTCTAAAAACTAGTAATATCGAACAGAGAAATTACAACTGACTTCTTAATTTCTGTTGCCTTTTAAAAGCCGCTGCTTAGTCTGGAGGTTGCACTGTTGGACTGTTTCAGTTTGACTAATGTTTAAAGCAGCTAAATGAGTAATGTAAATGTTTAAACACTAGCTATAGCGAAATAGTCAACAACAAGATTAAAGCCTAAGCTCCCCTTAAGACATGTATGATAATTTTGCTCATGTTAATAATTCCTTTGGCTTCAATCATGTTCTCTTCTAAAGTAACTGCTCTTATACATGGGATGATCCTGTAAAAAGAGAAGTGGCATTAAAAGCTTTGATTTTGAAATAGTGTTTTTTCTGTATCAAAATTTTGCATTTAGCCTTTAGGGTGCCAAATATACCACCAGTGAATATAATTTTTCCAACATAGGAAATGGCAAAATTAAAAGTTAGAAGTGAGGAGTTTCTTGCTGATACTATGCAAATGTGTGAAACCATTTTTAGTGAGTGAATGTTTGAAAAATAATTTACTGTGTTTCTTCCTTAACATTTTTTTGGATAATTTCGTGTTCTAGAATAAAAGATGAACATACTTTTGTTTGATTCCTGCAGTAAAAGCTTGGATATTACTTGATGGAGTAGCATTCTTTTTTTTTTTTATCCATAGATTCCTGTTGCTTAATAGCTGCTGAATTTTCATAGCTCTTGAAGTGTCAGTGAACTTTGTTTCAGTGTCTTGTGTATAAAAAGTACCTGTTTGTAAGTTCAAAAAGAGTTTATTTTGTATCAAGGGAAGGAGAAACATTTGACAGCTTGTATCATGTATAAACTGTACTTCTTTTTCCAATTGCAACATATATGTCCTTTTTTTCTGAAACCTTTTTCTTCATTGTGGTGCTCAGTTCCTAGTCTTTCTTAATTTACTTTAGTATTTTAAATGAGCAGTTCAAAAGGCCTGTAGGGAGTGTGGATTGGATTTGGACTGTTTCTTTAATTCGGACTGATAAACTGAAGTACATCATAGATGTCAAATAGTTTCTTCATATTTAGATGAAACATGTTTTCACAGGAAAACCCAGTTCTGTAGTTGTGCTGTTGAACTGTGTTTAGTTTATAGTTTATGGTGGAGACTCATGATTTGGTATATGAAAAACCATCTCGTGTCACAATCACAGAATATCCTGAGTTGGAAGGGACCAGCAAGGATCACAGGGTCCAACTCCTGGCCCTTCACAGGACACCCCAAGAATCCCACCATGTGCCTGAGAGCACTGTCCAAGCACTTCTTAAACTCCTGTCTTTTACTGGAGCCTCACACTATTGTTTTCTGGGATCAGGAGCAAAGTCTTGCTTGAAGGCATCTCTTTCTCACATTCCCTGTGACTTTTATGCAGGCAGATAGTGATAGGGCAAGGAGGACTGGTTTTAAACAGAGAGAGGAGAGATTCAGATTAGGTGTTAGGAAGAAATTGTTCCCTGTGAGGGTGCTGAGGCCCTGGCACAGGTTGCCCAGACTGTGGCTGCCCCATCCCTGGAAGTGTTCAAGGCCAGGTTGGACACAGCTTGAAGTATCCTGGAGTAGTGGAAGGTGTTCCTGCCCATGGCAGGACATTGTATTGAGATGAGCTGTAAGAGCCCTTCCAGCCCAAACTGTTCAACACTGGATTTGACATCCCTGTGGTTTTTGTCATGCATTGGCAGTTGAGATGCCTCAACAGAATACTTTTCTTTTTCAACACGTGAGAAGTAAAATAAATAGCAAATACAGAAAGATTGGAAGTGGTGGGTTTTTATGCTGACCATAGGACTGGTGCTGAGTGATGAGTGCCTCCAGGTTGCTACCTTGTGTTTGGGTGGTTTTTGCAGGTTTGTGCCTTGAGGTGGTGCCTCAGATGTCTGTTTTGATTCTCATGGCCATGAAATATTTTCATCTGATCTTAAAAAAGTATTTGAAGACATTCCTACGGCCCACGTGTGTTCTTCAGATGATTTTCAAATATCCTTTGCTGCCCTGGGAGAAATCACGGACATGTTTCTGAACTTTTTAGGGTAAATTAACTCACTAGTAAGGGACAAAGAATTGGTTTATTGAATTTTTTGCGAGATAACAATATGGAGATGCTGTGGCAAAGTGCTGAGCTCCTAGAGGAGCCCCTTCTGGCAGGCTCTCCCTGCAGAATGTGTTGGGGAAGCATGTCAGGACTTGAACAAGCCCCCACATAGCCATTTGCCACTGGACAGAGCCAGGTGGGATATGCTGAAGATCAGAACTTTGTTCCTGGCTTTTATAACATGGTGGTACTTCCCTTTCTTTGCTATTTAGAGTTATTAATGGCTTAAGGTGTTGCAAGTCTCAGTTTTTCCTCCACCTGTCTTTACTGCTCACAGTATAACAAAAAGAATTACTAAGATAAGCTTTTTTTCCTAGTTCTTAACCCTGGCTCATTCTTTCTCTGTAAAATTCACTGCAGCTGTCAATATGTGAGGACTTTTGGTACTCAGTGGTAAATTTAAAGTCTCAATTTTCATGGATTGTTTTTAGTTTGTTAAGGAATTATCATCTGGAGTAATGTTGCATATAAGGAAGATAATGTGAAATCTAAATTAACTCAAGGATATACTAATATAAAAACTTAGTTAAAAACTATTGGCAGTGTGTTTTCTCAGGATTAATTGTAACTTCAAGCAATGCTCACTTAGGAAGAGAATTATGAAAACCTTGTTTTTAAAACACAGTTTTGGTGGTTGCCACAAAGATGAGATTTTCACATCACACCTAATTTATAGCTCATATTCCAAGAATTTGGAAGGTTTTATTGTGGATATGAGAACACTAGGCTGGGACTTTGACTCTGAACTCAGTATTCTGGGCATTTTTCCTGCTTTATTCTAAGACCACTTTGTATTTACATTAATCATTTTATTAGGAAATGCCACCATGAAGGGAAATTGAAATATCTTAAAAAAAGCAGGATCGATCAATGCAATATGCGAGTTTATGGACTTGAAATATTGTGTCAGATCCCTTTTTGACCAAACTAGTTTAAGACCTGAGATGTGCAGCCATGGGGTTGTGTTTTGTGGCTGTGCTGTGTGTAACTTGAATTCAGTGCAGGTTTCTGCAGGGCACCAGCACCCTCTCGTGGGCTGTATGATCGTGATTTTGGAACCGTTTTAGAATAGTCTTCTCTTCACACTGGTAAGGCTCCATCAGTATTTTTTCAGAACTAGGAGGTTGTCTGTTAAATTAAAGGTGTCTGTTCCTGATCCAACATCTGTGCCTATTAATGGAAATAAAATTGCTCACAGCATCCCTGTTATCCTGTATCCTCCTTAGAATCAGAATCACTAAATGGTTTGGGTTGGAAGAGACCTTAAAAATGGGAGGTTGTGTGTTTTACCCTACATCTGCCAGTTGTTTTCCACCCTGCTGCTGGTAGTTGAGAGATTTTCCTCTTTTGCAGGAGAATGCAGTCTGATGTCAGTGGTATCAAGAAAGTGGTGTTTGAAAAGGGGGTTGTTGTATGTGGGGCCTTTTATATGTGTTAAAATCAATCCCTAAAAATAAAAACTGAAGATGTAAATAAAAAAAAAAATCTAACAAGATGAGAACTCCAGATTTGCTTTCAGGATGAAAAATATATTGGCTATGATAGCACAGATGTTTATTTTGTTTTTAAACCATTATTTACCACATTTTCGCTGATCCTCTGTCCTAGAAGGTGCAGAAATTGCAAGTTGGGTTCTACTACATATCTGCTTGTACCTTAGGGATGTTTCTTCTGACCCCCAGTATTAGCCACCTTGAGTCTTGATTTCTTCTTTTAAATTTTTTTTTCCAACCAGGAATGTCCAGAATGGTCTTTGCTAGGGTTACAAAAGACTTGGCTCTGGGACTGTGTATCTGTAGTATGGACTATTTATTTTTAGAGAATCAGAGATTTGCCCTTTTTAAGGTCAGGGGTTGCCATTTGTAATGCACAGATTTTTAAAGAACCAAGCAATTGACTGGATTTCCTCTTCTTGCAGGTTGCAGAATCAGCATGTGTCTCCAATAGTTAAAAAGGTAAGCACACTGTATTTGCAAACATGGAGCAGGATTCTCTATTTTCTGATTGATGTGTTTGGCTCCCAACTTGGAGGAGGAGAGACTTCATCTTAATGTATTTGAACACTTATTTAGTACTTTATTGTTTTATCTATAAAACATATTGTTTTATTTATGTTTGGAATCTAAATCCCTTCACAATTATTGGATCAGCAGCTTGAAAATAGCAAGGATATTGATAAGAAATATCTACGTGTATCAAGTTGATACTGCAAAGACGTAGTTACCGTTCTGTGTGCAAATTTGTATCCATTACATATTAAAAAAGTAAATAGGCAGAGCTGGCCTATAGGACTTGAGAGTCTGCAGAGTGTTTGAGCAAAGTTTAATAACTGATTTTGGTGGAAAAGAGGAAATAAGCCCAATTCTTAAGTCTGTCTCCTAATCCCTACCATCAGCCTACCTCTATGACTTTTTTGTTTTGTTTTTATGAAATAGCTTCAAGATACCTGAGTGTCTTCTAACCTCCTTTAAAACAATTTTAGATTTTTCTTCCAATTAGCTGTTATTTTCCTTAGTACTGGATAGCTGTACCATTTATCTTTTAAATGATACTGAAATATTACTGGGAGGGCTAGGCTGCTCAGTTTTTCTTTCTGAACAGCAACCACACAGAGGCACCTCACACTCAGAAGCACACACAGAGTCACTAGGTGGGAAGAGACCTTCAGGATGGAGTCCAACCCACATCTAACACCTCAACTAAACCATGGCACCGAGTGCCACACCCAGTCTTTCTTTAAACGCATCCAGGGATGGTGACTCCACCACCTCCCCAGGCAGACCATTCCAATACTTTATCACCTTTTCTGTAAAATTTGTTTTCCTAATATCCAACCTCTATTTCCCTTGATGCAGCTTAACTTGAGGAGTCCTTCAGAAAGAAAAGTAGTTAAAAATGAGATGTTCAGTCCTACCAGTAATCTGGAAAGAAAGTTAGAGACAAAGGAATAAATCTGCAAACATCTGAAGCTATTTCTAATTGGGAGCAGAGCTCTAAACTTCCTTGGTCGAGGGAACAATAGATGCAACTTCAATTATTTGTGTAACAGCAGATGGTGCTGTTGGAACGGATTTAATCACCTGAGGAAGAGACTCCAAGCCGACCAATAAACTCAGGTGTGAGGTATATATCAGAGCTCTTGGGATTCCCAGCATGCAGCCAGCAGCTCTGGATCTAGAATTTGTTGTTCAGAGCAGCTTCTCAGGCTGTAGTTTATCCCCTACTAATTCTAGCAGTTGATGCAAATTTATATTTGTTCCTGCTGAAGTACACAAAACTAAAAGGAAAACTGCCCAACTTGCTTGTGGGAGCAAAAAATCAAAAAAAATCTTTAAAAGTGCTTACAAAATACAGTGTATGAGTATTTCTTCAAAGAGTATGTAAAGTAAGCTGATAAGAGGGGCCAAATCTATAAGTAAAGGAGATTTTCAAGGATGTTTTGGTGTGTGTAGATGTAGATACCTCATCCTCCATGTCCTTGGTCTGTCACACACAGGTTATTGTGTATTGAAATGTGAAACTTGGCCTGAAACTGTTAATTAGCATGCAGAACAGCACACCAAATTAGGCACAGCACTAGTTTGGGGAGTTGCTCTTAGAAGGGACTCATTTCCTCCTGAGCTTCTTGGTGGTGAACATATGACTGTGGCATGACAATGGCATTGTCCTGGGGTGACTTTTGATGGCTTGTTCCTCCATGGTTAGTTCTTCCTTCTAAATTGTGTCATCTGACCTCAAATGATCCTGTTGCTCTTTCTTCATTCTCAGAGAAATAGTGTCTAATAACATAGATGCTGAAGTAGAACATCAGTTCCTTTGAAGTGGGGAAATTTGAAGCTTTTAGTGCTTAGGCTTCAGACAAAAATAATTAGTCACTCAGTCTCTGCTTTCCATCACAGTCTGGAGATATAAAAGCTGTTATCTGGAATCTGGGGAATGAGTGCCAGCAGGTAGAGCTCCTTGTTAGTACATCAACCCAGTTCTAGTGGTGACCTCATGCACGTTGGGTTTGGTTAGTGAAGTACTGCTAATTTAAGATGCCACTGGCAATGTTTTCAAAAAATGCCAACCTTGGCTAGTTGTCCAAATATGATGATGCATGTAAGTCATCTACCAGAGATCATCTAGATTCAATCATGTGCTGTGTTTCTGCTGTACTGAGAAATAAAGGTCTGAGAGCAGCTGGAGGTGACTGGTCAGAGAAGTCTCATGACTGTAGGAACAGACTGAAGAAACCTGTGGAGCTTGTCCCTGCAGGCATTCCCTGCTGGAAAGTGCTTTTTCCTGTGAGGTTTAATCTGAGGGCAGGATTAGCTGCAACCCTCAGCCTGTGCTGATGATCTGTAGGATCTACAGGATCAACATATGTTTGTTGGTCACTCAAGTGGGGAAACAGGATGATACCACTATATCCCATAATGTCACGTGACTTTTTAGTTTATGAAAAGGCTGGAAAATACCACAGGTAATGTTGACAATGGGAGGCTTATTGGTCAAGCCTGATAGAAACCCTTGTATGGAATATCTGTAGCTAAAGTATATTTGAGATTGGCATGGTTATGTATTCCTGCTATTTCCAAATACATTCTGTGCCTTTTGAGGCAGTGTATGAAATGGGAACATGAGAAACAGTTGTAAAGGATGCTGAAAGTATCTCGTTTCATGCACTAGGCTGTATAAATACTTCCTTGCTTATGTCTCTCCTTGTTTCTGAGCTACAACACTGAAGAGTTGCCCTCCTTTATTAATAACAAAATAAAATTAATTGTGCCTTTCCACACCTAGCGGTGAGGATGTCTTTGATCCAGTCCTTCTAAGACAGCTGTCCTTCCTTGCCCCTTCTGTGTGACAAAGGGTTAATTGTCACATGTGCTTCTGGCAGTGAGTAAGGGTGAGCTGCATCCTTCACTCATCTTTGTCCACTGGACTGTGCATCAGTGCACCCCAGGGTTCCAGGGGCTGGGCAGAGGAAGCACAGGGGTAACCCTCCTTTTGGGAATACTGCTGCTGCTTTGGGAGGGGGTGAGGGAGTGGCACAGGTGGTAGGGGGTGCATGGCATCACAGCATGGTGGTGGTGTTAGAAACACCGTTTTCAGGTGAGGTTTGAACCTCNCTCTGGGCATGGGGAACCTCTGCAGCATGGCCTGACTGCTCTGGAAACGCAGGAGGATGAAGCGATCTGAGAGGAAAGGTAGGGCTTTAATTGCTGCGTTGAAATGCTGGAACAAAGGGGTCGGTGGAGGAGTGGTGGTGGTGTTAGAAACACAGTTTTCAGGTGAGGTTTGAACCTCTCTGCTAAGTGCAACTTCAGTGTTTGCACTTCGGATTCATAAGGAATCCAGTTTGTTGGAAATACTTTGAGCAAGATCCATTTCCCAATGTTTTATTTCACTTGACTTTCAAAGTTTGGAAGGAGAGGACTTTTAAACAAATACAAAAGTTCTCTAAAACTTCAGCTTTCTGACTTACTGTTTTCTAATAGTTCTGTGTCATCTATCAGATTAATGGGATTTTTTGCATATATGCCATTCGCTGAAAGTAAAGTGTTGTCAGCTGCTGAGTTTCCCTTTCAAGACATACTTTTCTCTCAGTAACAAGAATAAACCAAGGTAACTCTTAAGGTCTTTCACAACTCTTTTTTGCCTGCACTCGATACGTAGGATATTCAAACAGAAGAAAGGCAGGTTATATCTGAGTCCTCGTATGGTGTGTACTGCTATAGCTAACATTTACCTAAAAATCTCTCAAGTAGTCTCCTGTGGAAATAAAGGAGAATTCTGTTGTGTTGTCTGCTGCATTTTTAAGTACTTCTGATGTTCTTCCTATCTTAGGAAATACTCTACAGGAATTAAAGAGTTAAAAACCAGGAGAGGATTAAAAGTGTACTTTTTCCTGGCTCCACTTAAGTTAGCATGCATTTAGATACTGTTTCCCTGTTTGATATGGCTGGCTTTTAATGCATCTAGTCCAAATTGTAGTCAGAACATTTCAGGGTGTGCCGCTATGCAGAATCCCTTGGCTTCAGTAAATGAATTTAGGTAAGAGCTGGGTGGAGGTTTGTTGCTCTGTGTTATGAACAAAAAACTCCCCTCTGCCACACCAGCGTAGTGCAGTCAAACCCTCCATTTATTTTCATCAGTATACCTGAGAGAAAACAGTCCCTCTGTAGCCATGGAGCTGGCTTCTGCCACAGCTTATTGCTGATTTTGAAAGCTTTGTTAATCTCTCAACAGCAATTAAGCTTTTTCCTTTACTCTTACATTTTTTTTTTCCAAATAAAAGTTTTTTCCAGTGCTGAGAACGTTACTGTAGTTGTGTCCCTTATCCCATAGCAGCATTTTAGGAACGAATCTCAGGAGTTTATCATACATACCTTGGTGTTCAAGGCAGATGCACAGCTTCAGTGGAGTGCTTTTGGAAGGTGTCCTTGCTCAGATGTCACCGACCATTACCTAACATCTTGTGGAGTCTTTGTCTGTAGGACCTGAGATGTTCCCAGATGTCAGTTGCTAAAGGGGTTCTTTACAGGCAGTGAATGTGTTTATTAATGCAGTTTTGCTGCTTGAATAAAAGTTTGGAAGGTCAAAGACAGAAATGCTGTTCCTTCTTCAAAGTGAAATGATAACTGAATCACTAATCTTTTCAGAAGTAATCCAGCATGCCTTGGTAAGAGAGGAAGCTTATTTTGTAGTGAGCAGCCCAGGCTAAGAGTCCATTTTGTGAAAAAAAATCTCCCCTATCTTTATGACGACATGCATAGGTCCTATTTTATATGGAAAGACTTTGAAAAACCTTTTTTCTTATTATCAAATCCTCTATCTTTGAAAGCCAGGTGGCAGAAAAGTCCAGGTCTGAGCACTAATCTAAATGTATGCTGATAAAAAAGACATGAAGCTATTAGAGGTTGTCCAAAGGAGGCTGTGAAGAAAGTGAGGAGGCTGGAGGGGAAGCCACAGGAGGAGCAGCTGAGAGCCCTTGGCTTGTTCAGCCTGGAGGGGACTGTGGGGAGACCTCATTGTGGTCTTCATCATCCCACTCTGGCCTTTGGCACATTGGGGCTGCATCTCTCAGTCACTGATGAACATCTCAGTTTTAGGAGGGATCTTTGGTCGGGATTTACTCAAACAGCCCAATGCCAAGCCAGGGCCCAGACTGCTGCTTTTAAAGGATGTTTAAAACTTTACCTAATGAGTTGGTACCTTAAAGCCTAAATATCCCCCCCCCTGTTTTCCAGACAGAAGCCGTCTCCGCCAGCCAAGAAACCAGCAAAGATATTTCACAATGGATGTAGACGATGAAGAAAACATGAGTAAGATGTGTTTATTTACATAGTACTAAACACTCTAATAGTTTCTGAAAGTAATTTCTTTTTCTCCCAAGCACAGGGGCGACTGCAAAGAAACTTCAGATGTAAAAATGAAAATGCTTTAAATTGCAGTGAAGAAAAGTGAATTGGAGCTTTTGCATTAACAGTGTTTTAAATATGCTAATATAGTTATACCTTCTGTATTATACTTTATACTTTGTATTTTTCTTACAGCAGCTGACTAATCACAATATTTCCCTGTCTTGAACCAGCAGTGAAGAAAGGAGGAATAATATCAGTAGTGCCCATGCCAAGGGTTAAGTACCAGTAAGGAGTGAGATGAAAGGGATGGAGTAGAAGAGTATAATATAAAAGAGGGAGAGCAGGAAAGGAGAAAGGAAAAAGCAAAGGAGGAGCTGGAAGAGCTCTGTGCAGGTCTCACATGGGCTGATTATTCTCTTTAGATGCTGATTGTCCCAACCCTGAGCTACTGAAGTATTCAAGTGATTTTAAAGCACAAAAACAGTCAAATAAAGTGATCATCTTGATGTGTACTTAATGCAGTAGAACGTGTGAGACTGCTAACTCTGGGGTAAAAGTAAGGTCCAATAACTTACAAGAAAAGTATTCTCACTGAACCATTCTAAAATATTTTTACTGTTATTTGCCTTTTAGCTATCTTTTTTTTTCTTTTTGTGACTCAGAAAATTGTTCTATTGCTGCTGTGCTGTGCCTGACTGTAAATAATTGTACATTATGTTAAAACATATGTGCTTCTTTTTCCCCCAAGTGACAGTGGCTAAAGAGTGCATCTGGCAAAGGTGACAAAGCCCAGCAATGGCTTTGGAGCAGAAGAGTTGTAGCTCAGTCTGGAGGAGTTACAGAAAGATTTTATGGGGAGATGAGGAAGTTAGATCATTGTGTTAAAATAAACCAATCAAACCCAAAACAAACATCCTCCCCTTCACGCCCCTCCCCCCAAAAACCAAAATCAAAGGAAAACCAAAGCAAAAAATATTACCTGAAATAGAATTAATCTTTTTTCCTTAGTGAAACAGTGAATTCAACTGCAATATGCTTGGTATAATTTTCTTTTCTTGATATATAAGAAATTACTTCAAATGGATATTTTAACTGTTTCTAAAGGTGGCTTCCCTATGGAAGCCTTCAGAAAATATAATTGGATAATTCTGATAATTTTTTTGATAAAACATCCCTCTTCTCAATAATGGTATAGCTGAGCATTAATAGAAGATGCCTTCCTGAGCTGGAGAAATATAATCTCTTTATAGGGGCATTCTTTAATTCTATATCTTTAAGAAAAACACTAAGTTTTTGTCTGCTTCTGGGTGTTTCTGTGTGTTAGTGCACCAATATGGGAAAGCATTCAAGGAATTTGTTATTTTGTCAGGAGCTTGGCTTCATGGAACTGTTAAGGAAATGCATTTGTATAACTTCAGTTTTGAGATGTCAGAACCTTGGCTCAGCCCAGGTCATACAAAGTGCAAGATGACCTTCCTTTGTGTGCCCATGCAAACATCATGAGTTTGAAATGTTAAATCATCTGATTTGGGGGGTCAGAAATCAAAGTTTAAATGTAGAGATATTTTTTTTAACTTTTTATCTCTCTTTACTTTTGTATCTCTTACAAGTGTGAAGTGGCATATTAGAAGCTGCCTATTAAATTTTTCATTATTTTATGTAACTGCTTTTGGGGAAAGGTTCTTCAAAGAAAGGAAGGTGGACTATGCAGTCTTTGTAGCCTGTGGCTGCATAATGAGAATTCCTCTGCAGAAGCCAGAATTAAGATGTTTTTTTGGTTCAGATGACAGATAAGACAGTGATGATGTCTTACATTAATAAATAATTATCCCTGAGAAAACAGTGTTTCAGAATTCAATTTTTAGCGTTTTCCTTCTTTAGCCTTTGGTCATAGAGATGCTACAAGATATTTGGGGAAAGAGATGGTTATTTAAAATGTTTTTATTTGTTTTCTGTTGCTTTGCGTGGCTGGTGTGACTGCAGCACTCTGAACACTTGGAACACAAGCATGTGATTCTCCTGACCTTTCTCCTTGATCTGTTTGCTCATTTTTCTAAAAGATGCTCTGAAGGGAGCATATGGTTTTTTCTGCTTGATTTTCAATGAAAAAAAAAGACTTATTTAGAATTTCCCTAGGCCACTAAATGACAGTAGCAGTATAAGAGGTAGCTAGGACCATCTTTTGGTTCAGCTAAGAGTCATCTAAATTTAATTAATTGTGTTCCAGATCAGACAGAGCAGGGGGAGTGTTGTCTCTCAGCAAGCAGGTAATGGAAGGTCCCCAATGGATAAAGCATCTTAATGGCAGACACTTTAATTACAAGGAGTAAACTCAAAAGTAAACCATCATGTCCAGACAGAAGACTTATTTCTTTACTGGCATGAAAAATTTCCCATGCCTTTTTCCTGCTTTGAGTGTTCTTGGGTTTGTAAGTGCTAAGATAAAATCTGGGGGACAGGACTGTCCTTCTGAAGTTATTGGTGTCAGCTGTGATTTTTACCAAGGTGGCCTCCACAGACATAAGTCAAATATCTAGTTGAAGCTGCCAGCTGTTTTTAATGACTAGAAAATACACCAATCTCATGAAAAATATCTGGTTTTTAAATGATGGGTTGTATAAATGTTTAAGGAAACAGGATCTCAGTCATCAAGTGTTTATGTGTGTTAATGCTGTTTTAAAGCCTTAAATACACAGCAGACGTGATGGACTTCAAAGGGCTCTCGAAAGCATTCATTCCTTGAAAAATTAAATTGGAAGATTGGAAATATTAGAGATTTCTGTAAAATCATGCATAACATGGGGTGTTTAATATTAGAGTCATCAAACTCTAAAAAATAGCAAATAAACCCCAGTAGATACAGGAAGACTAGCTGGTGGAGGATCAAAGGAAGCAATGGGAGATGTTTTCATGCTGTTTATAATGAAGTGGTGAAGCACCTTGCTCAGGACATTGTGGATGCCATGGGTTTATGGGGTCTTTAAAAGCCATTAGTAAACTTTTTTTTTGGGGAAAAAAAGCACATGTAGCTCCCTGCCATGATGTCTAGGAGAGCCCAGACCTGCAAGGCCGCCCTGGGGAGGATCACTCTGTCCTCATGCTGCTGTGATACCCTCTCCTGGGGTCTGTTGGTTGCCCTGTCCCATGTGGGGAATTGGGCAACGTGAGGGAGGGCCGTTCCTAACTTCCCTGGAAGAGTGGCATGCCTGGAAAAGGCATCCAGGGAGAGGCTGGGCTGGAGGAGTTACTCCGTGTCTGAACATGCACAAGGTTGGAGGTGACACCTGTGATTTGAGCAGGTTATGTTTTGACTGGTGTTCCCAAGCCCTCAGGTAATTAGAGGGCCTCAGCACTGCTGGGCAGGACAGGCTGATGAGAAGGACCAAAAGCACACTTCACCCTTGGTCTGTGAGGAAGGGACCTTTCCTTGCAGTCCAGCAGCTCTGGGTTGAAACAAGCACCAGGTCCTTTGGTTTGCACAGAAAGTCTTTCACTTTCCATCACGAACTTGGATTTGGATCAACTCCACAGTCACCTCTTTTCCTGGTCTCTTGGTTTGACTTAGGATCAGCTCCCTACATTCTTTCTCTCCAAGTTTCTTCCACCCTGCAGATTCTCCAAAGCTAACAAAGCCTAGTAGCTCTCAGACAAGGAGTAGTTTTCTTCCCTTCTCTCTTAATGAGACAAGGTAAGCCTGCAAGTTTATTTCCTGCTCCCTACAAGTCCCTCCTCTCTGTCAGGACATCTTTTCCCCTACCTGATGAAGGAGTTCCTCCAGCTGCCATGCTTATATGCAAAAGTTTTTCTTTTTAATGTTCAGCTGGAGTCTATTCAACTCCTATTTTCCTTCAGTGGTTTCCACAGGCACTGAGTGGTTTTCATATAAAAAGAAATATCACCAGAGATCATTACTTAAGTGTTAACTCCATGATTTCTGTTTAGCCTGAAAGTCTTGGTGGTTGATAACAAATACCTGATGCCAACCAGTAAGGGCAGTGCTCCAGAAATGATGTTTTAGGTGAGAGGTAAGAAACTCACTGTAAGGAAAGATTTAAAAATTTCCTCCATTGTCATTAGATTCCTCTACCATAAATACATATTTTGATAAAGAATATATGGATGAACACTGTATTGACAGTTGTGGCCCTATAGCCTTCATTCTCCAGGCAATATGTTTGTGGCTGAACAAGAGATACTTGATTAAATCTAGCAGATTTCTAGCAATGAAATGCTTCAGAATTTTGACTCTTGACCAAATTTAATTGACTCAGTCATCTGATCAGTACTGTACAATTCTTTGTTGTGCTGCTGTGATTTAATGAAATGTGTTCTACTTTGGCTTTTTCTTTTGATCTTTTTTTTTTCCTTCCTTTTTTTCTCTTCGAGCACCGAAAGGAGTAACCTATCGAGCTTTTGCTGGAGGATGTTATAAATGAAAATTTAGTAACTATTCCATCAGCTTTGTAACCTGGGCGAAGTGATGTGTGCATGGTAGGGGATTCTTAGGGAAGACTGAAAGTGTGACTGGAATTTTTCACTGAAAGAGAGCTTCCACTTGATTTGTTCTAATTTCAATGACCATTTACCACCTTGGATCAGTGTAATACAGATATATTGAAGTTTTGGAACAGGAGAGTTAAAAATCCTTGATCTATTACATTTGCCTTTTCATTCACAAATGCCAGTAGAAAGCACAAAGAGTTAATTTCCTTACTTTCTTTATCAGGGTGAAAATGAGGTCTTTGAACTTAAAGCAAATTTAATTTATTATATATAGCTCTGACATATTACCCTGACATATTTTTGAAAGCAAATCATTAAATTAATATTAAATTGTCTTCCCTGCCCTCCCATTAAAATACACACACACACTGAGTGTGCAGCTTTTGTCACACTTCTATTCTACATAGCCTTAGAGAGGATCTCTAGTGATTTTTGGGTTTGTAACTCCATGACAGCAGTTTTCTTAACAAGAATTATGCTTGTAAATGTCAAATAAGGGATTTTTTAATAGAAGACTGTGTGGAAATATATAGTCTTGTGGTCCTGCTGGCACAGTGGGCAGCTGTAGTTCCTGAGAAAATTGAGATGAGTTGAAATGAATGTTTAGAAAAGGCATGAAAAAGCACTGAAAAATATGGTATAGCTAAAGAGAAAGAAAAGCATTCACTCTTCATTCATGGTACCTACCAAAGAGCTGCCTAATTTTTCATTGCTCAGAATGAAGATTTTATTTATGTAGTTTTTCAATTTAAGCAGCTAAAATCACTACGGGGAAAAAAGTAACATGACTAAACTAATAAAATAATAAAATAGATAATACAATAGAATTAAATATCTGGCTCAGAGTTGTGCTCTTAGGCATCCATTTTTACTTTAATAATGGTAGTTGTTTGTTTTGTGGGCATATGGTGCTATAGCTTATCTTGTTGATTTAAAGCATTTTTGAGATAAATATAACTTACAAGTAAAATTTTTTCCAGCATAATTAAAATGTAGGAAAAAGTTGTAGTGATTTTTTGCTGTGCAGTTTTTATCGTGTGCGGTTTGAAAATTTACATTTCTTGAATTATTGAGAGGTTGTGTTAAATTATCATCATCTCCAGTTGTATTGCAAAAATACTTAACCTGTGAGCACACATCACTTAACCAGTTACAAAGAGAGATAAAGGAATCTATAAATTTTGCATTTACAAGATCCTGCACCGAAGGCATTGTAAGTTACTCTTTCTGGGCACCGCAGGTTCGAGCAGCACCGACATTAAAGAAAACCGCAATGTGGACAACGTTCCCCCCAAGGACAGCGCCGGGCAGGGGCCTGGGGAGGGGACCCCGCTCTCCAACGGCGGTGGCAGCAGCAGCAGGAAGAGACCTTTGGAGGAGGGCAACAATGGCCATTCCAAATTTCGCCCCAAGAAGAGGAAGAAAATGCCCGGCCCTGTTCTGCCAAAGAACGCCCTGATGCAGCTTAACGAGATTAAACCCGGTTTACAATACAAACTCCTCTCCCAGACGGGGCCGGTCCATGCCCCCATGTTTGTGATGGCAGTGGAAGTCAATGGGCAGGTGTTTGAGGGGTCTGGCCCAACAAAAAAGAAAGCCAAGCTTCATGCTGCCGAAAAGGCGCTGCGCTCCTTCGTGCAGTTCCCCAACGCCTCGGAAGCCCACCTGGCCATGGGCAGGACTCTGTCGGTCAACACGGACTTCACGTCTGACCAAGCGGATTTCCCCGACACCCTTTTCAACGGGTTTGAGACGCCGGTCCCTTCCGACGCTTCCTTTTACCTGGGCTCCAATGGGGACGGGTCCTTTGGCTCCGGCGGGGACTACGGGTTGCCATCGTCTGCCGTAGCCAGTAGCCTTTCCCAGTCGCCTCTGCCCCCACCCTCACCGTACCCCACGGCCAGCGGGAAGAACCCCGTCATGATCCTCAACGAGCTGCGCCCGGGGCTGAAATACGAGTTCCTCTCGGAGAGCGGAGAGAGCCACGCCAAGAACTTTGTCATGGCCGTGGCCGTGGATGGTCAGACTTTCGAAGGCTCGGGCAGGAATAAAAAGCTGGCAAAAGCTCGGGCTGCTCAGTCAGCCCTGGCATCCCTGTTTAACATGCAGCTGGACCAGACTCCATCTCGCCAGCCCATTCCCAGCGAGGGGCTCCAGTTACACTTGCCACAGGTGAGAAACCCTTTGGGTCTTGTGGATGGCTTTGGGTAATGACCAAGAGGGGTCAAGTTGTGTATTGAATCAGTTTGAACAGCATGTCTGCTTCTGTAGTTATGTGTGTGTCTATATATACATATATAACATATATATATATATGTATTAGGTCATTTATACAGTTACAGCTTCTGACAATTTGTATTCTCTTGCACAGAGAAGAGGCTTTGTTTTTGGTGTTTTCAGCCTTGATCATGTTGTGTAAGAGAGCACCAGTGCCAGCTTGAATTACGATCTGTGCTGGGGAAAGGTTGAATCACATCTTGCCCATCTCAGACATTAAGACTTAGATGGAGTTCCAAGTGAGAATTAGTGCTTTAAATAAAGTTATTATTTGATACAACAGTTTTTAGCAGAGAAGAAAATCATTCTTTCCCGCAGTCAGAAATTGTTGCAAGTCAAGGTCAGATTAAGTGAGGCTGTTGCAACTGCTACTGATTTCCAGGGTGTGAATACATTCCAGGGTGTGAATACATTCCATGTGCATGTATCCACGATGTGTGGTTAAATGGCTGTCGTCTGAAGGGTTGTGCTCTAGGCAAATGAATTATTATGCATATGGAAGTTACTTAGGCAAGTAAATCTGGTTGAGAAATAATTTAAATCAAATAGTTAATGAACTAGGGAAAGTATCCAACATACTGGACACAGATCAGAAATTTGAAGTCACTACAATGGAGTAATTTTGAATTTTTTTTAATGCAGAAAAATTCTCCCCTATTTTCTTGTTTATGTTTCTTCCCAGTCAAACTACTCCAATAATCATTTGACTACTATCTTTCTACTGCATTTCTTGGGTCTTTTTAATGAGATTATATGCCAATCTGAATTAAAATATTTGTCTGTGAATTCTTTTGCTACTTTCTGTATATTATGAGAATTTCAAGGCTTTGACCTTTTCTATGTCAAAACCATTGTTCTAGATTTCATTAAAATTCTAACATACTGTTCTGATTTGATAATGTGGAGTCAAAGAATGTAAGTAGATGTGACTATTTTAAGTACAGTGTTTTTGCAAAAATATATGGACATTATGCATATTTTAGAACTTCCTATATGGTTTCATTTTAATGTTGCAAAATTATTGTGTTACTGATAAATATTCCCTTCATTTTCAAGTGCAGGATCATGATGTTTTGGGTAGTTACAATTTCTTCAGTAGATTCAGTGATTTCAGACTGCATTCTCTGCTTTTAAAAATAGTTTTGACTCCAGGAACCAAAAAAACCTCACTGCTAGTAATTCATGTTTTAGTAGTACTTGCATCAGTAAAGTGGTGAAAACTGGACTTGGAAGAGGGAAGTGTGGAAAAACTCAAGCTGAACTGGGAAAGATGTTACATGGGTGCTGCCTTATTTAGACCCAATTTCAAGTAATTTTTTTATTCAGGGGCTTTTGATCAGCTTGTCATTAGGATGTCATCAAGCACTTCACTGTGTTGTTTTGCTTTGAATTATAATGAGCTGTTATTGGAATTACATTAGGTCTCTTATATATTAGTGATTTTGGTCTGGTATGTATTTAATGATTTAAGCATTTGTGGTGTTTTCAGGTCCTGCTTGATTTATCTTTTTTTAGAAATCTGTGAGTTTAATTACTTTAGACATTGTTTACTGTGTAACAAAGTGTTAAATTCAGAGATAATCCTAAAATGGGTGAAATCAGAAAAACTGGAGAGTGCAGGAATGATGTAGATGAGGATAGGATTTGATACAACCAATGGACAAGATAAAATGTTGATTGAGTTGGAAAAAATGTCAACTAGAAATATGTGAGGGGAGGAAAAAGTCAAATGCCAAATGCTTAGGGGAAATAAAAAAAGTACAGTGTGGTTGTGCCAGTGAAGATGTTGAAATTGACTGCCTGGGTGGCAGGTCCAAACCTGCCTGTAGCTCATTTGTGGTGAGGATGGATTTGTGAAGGAGAATGGAGTTGAGAGGAAAGATGTTCCCTGTGGTGGTGGTGGTCATGAGTGTGGCTGGATGTCTGTCAGTGACCTCACTAGATCTCTTGAGAGCTGCAGGTACCCCAAAGAGAGTTAAATACAGAAATACATGTGCAAAGTATCGAATGGTACAGAAGGGTTGCTGCAATCAAAAACTGGTTGTTGTGAAATGGATGTGAGAATAATCTTGTGGTCTGTACAGGGGGTTATTGAGGTGCTGATCCTGTGGGTCTGTTCAAGCTTGTCTGCTTGCTCACAGCTTGGTCTGTTGTCAGGGATGAAGGAAGGTTCCCTGCAGTGAGGAACATACGTCTCTCTGCTGGGAAAGTGAGTTAAACTCAGGAACACACTCAACATGTGTTTCAGAGTGTGTAAAAATGTCCCACTGAAAAACTCAGCAGTTGTGCACTTAGCACCTTGGCAGGGGGTGTGATGGTATTGAACAGATTGTCACACTTGCATTAGAGGGACTTGCCTCTCCAAAAGAAAGAAAATATTTTTATGGTTAGCTTTGCTTTGTGAACTGATCCAAAAAATCATAGAACCTCAAAATGGTTTGGGTTGGAAGAAACCTTAAAGATTATGTTATTCTCACCCCTGCTATGGGCACAGACACCTTCTGCTATTCCAGGTTGCTCCAAGCCCTGTCCAACGTGCCCTTGAGCACTTCCAGGGATGGGGCAGCCACAGCTTCTCAGTGCCATGGCCTCACCACTCTCACAGCGAAGAGTTTCTTCCCAATATGCCATCAAATGCTGCCCTTTTTCAATGGGAAGCCATTCCCCCTTCTCCTTCACTCCAGGCCCTTGCCTGAAGTCCTTCTCCAGCTCTCCTGGAACCCCTTCAGGCACTGGAAGGGCTTCTAAGGTCTCCCCAGAGTCTTCTCTCCTCCAGGCTGTTCACCCCAGCTCTCCCAGCCTGCCTCCAGAGCAGAGGGGCTCCAGCCCTTGGAGCATCTTCAAGGCCTCCTCTGGAGGGGTCTCACACCTCTGTCAAAGATGGCATGGTGCTGTCCCTAAAAGAAGTTCTCAAGCCAAATGCTTTGGAGTAAAACTGAGAGAAGAATGTACTGGTAGCAGTAATTCCCCAGTATATGCTTCAAACCTTCAGCAGCTCAGGCTGCTGGTGTCCCTCAAGGAAAGATTTTCCATCAGACAGTGAGATCCTGCTGGTTGGAGGTATCACCTCTTCAGGCCACTAATGACTTCTGTTAGAAAGCTGGTATGGAGGTTTTCCTAATGTTAATTCCTCAAACTGTTTACTTAAAAAGACAACTGATTAGTCAAGGTGTGCAGAGAGCTGGAAATGGAAATCATACACATCGAAGCTTAAATACAGTTGTTTAAATTAGAAAGCTTGACTGTTGTGAGAGAAAGCAAGTTAAGCTACACAAATGAGCAGTGTAGCTGCCAATGAGATCAGTTTGAAAAACATGACTAGAGTGAGTCTTTTTAATCATTTACCTAATTTGGTTTATCCGTTCTGTTGTTGTGGGCAGACATTGAAACAAAACATTAAGCAGAAGAAATGGGGTGAAAGTCAGTACTGAATGGCTACATGTACTTGATGTGCTTTTTTAGTCCTGGTTCAACCTGGGGCAAGGGGAAGTATAAAAAATTATTCAAATATATAAAAGATACACAAATACTTATGAACATGATTGGAGATCTGGGAAGGCTGCTTCTGGAGAGGTATGGAGGAGTTCTAGGAGTTCTAGGCAGTTCATTGCAATGGATTGCTTAGTGTATACAGGGGGATAAGAATATGATGGATTCAAACCTGGGAAAAAGATAATACTGAATATATTTATGGGAATATCATGAATTATATGTTGGAATAATTGCTGTGGACTTGGAAGAAATATACAAGACACATCAGCATAAGCAGTGAAAGACTCTACAAGCAGGCAGAAGTTTCTTTCAATCCTAACAGGAAAATTCTCTGAATTGTGTGTGCTGGTCACTGTTAAAAGGGAGGACCTGGTTGACCTTGATTGTACCTGCAGTGGGAAGTTCCCATAAGCCATATACTATGAAGATAAGAAAAAAAACAACAAACCAAAACAAACCAAGGGATAACATGTCTGCTTGAGAAGGGTCCCTGGAGATCCAGCGAGAGCACAAAGGACTGAGACTTCTTGGGTCAGTTCCTGTGAGAGCTGCTGCCTTTCCTGCCATTCAGAGGATCACCAGCGTTCATCTTGAGTGGTCTCCATGGCCTTCCAAGGTCTTCCTTCAGCTCCAGGTTGACCTGAACTTCTTCAGATCCAGAATATTTTCAAGTGTGAATGATCAGGGTGGTTCTGCTACAACATTGCTGTGACATCTGTATTTAACCAAAGCCCATCTCTGTGTGTAGAAAAGGAGTGGATTCACTGTGACTGCTTCAGAGAAGGGAACAACACACCCGAAGTAACTTGAGCTCACATGCCTTACTGAGCCAACTGTCAGCTTTTTTAGGTCTTTCCTTTTTTGAATTACTCAGCTTGGAATAATGATTGAATGCATGAGCAGGGGTAGAGAAACTGTGTGCCGGGTATTAGAGCATTCACTGGGAAGGTGAGACATTAGTTCAATTTCTGCTCCAATTAATATTTATTGCTATGAAAGGTGGTAGAGTCAGAATGTGATGTCAAAGATCCCTACTCAGGCCAGTGACCTGGGCTTGCTGTGGAAACAGCTTCTAGTCCATGGTTTTGAGATGGGGACAGCAGGATGTAATTTCTGGGCAGTAAGTCTCATTCCCTCAGTAAGGTGCTGCCTTATTCCTTTCTCTTTCAGGCCCTTAATGATGTCAGTATAATAGACTACCTGGAAGACAGGGATAGTTCTTCTAATTTCTTAGGGCAGTATTCTTATCAAAGACCAAAATCTTAGTGACTACATCTATGGACATTTAGCAGTGTTTATTCCTCACTGCCCAGCTGTTGTCACGCAATTTGTGCATCAAACAGAAATAACAAATCTTTGCTATATCTGTCTGTTTTCTGCCCGTGATTTTTATTTCCTCCTCTCCAGTTCATCCTGTATTGTTTGCATCTCCAAGGTTCATATTGTCTTGCTTGAGTTCAGCTTAGTCCTTCTTATGAGTCCTCCCCAGTGTCTGGCTCCAAGTTCATCCAAGCATTTTTAGGTTTCCTTGCCAACAGCTTAGTTCCAGGCTCTGTGAGATGCAGCTCCATCCTGTTCTGCTGTGTCAACTCCCATCTTCCTGGAGGAACTCGCTGCGTGCTCCTTTGTATACCAACACCACAGTTTCCTCTGCTTTGCTTGTTATGTGAAAAAAAGGATTCTTCTGGAAAAAGCTAATGGATCCAGCCTGTATGCAGGCTTACTACCCAGCTGCTGTTCAGGCAGCCTTTTGTCAGTGGCATTAGCAGGCAAGGTGGCGGTGGATTTCTTCCCAGAAACACATGGCAGTTTCAGTTCCCAGTGTTGGGAAAGACTCCTCCAGGTACCAGTCATCACCCACCACCACCTTTTTTTTTTTTTTTTTTAAAGTTTTGGGGTTTTTGGGTTTGTTTGGGTTTGCTTTTAGAAGAGGTGAATCGCATTGTTTATTCCCTGCATGCCAAGCCTTTTCTAGCAGGTTTGAAGCCTCTATTAAGCACACAATCATAGTGTAGTTTGGGCTGAAAGTGACCTGAAGCATATGTCCTCTTTGTGGATCAGGTCCATCCCTGTCTGGATAGTTTGTTTCCATAGTATCTATATTCCATCACAATGTCATTCAGCATGGTTTTACCGTGTGCTGTCCAGCACATCACAGTGTGGAATAGAGCAGAAAATACACAGATCACAGAAATGAGAGCATGAAACTTGCAGCTGGGAAGCAAGTATCCATAACTATGCAGTGAGGCTAGGGATAAAATACTGGAATGGGGACTCTGTGCCTTGGCTATACAGTGATCTGCCCTCATGGCTGCAGGGAGGTTAATAATTTAAGCCTTTTGTGTATTAATTTTCCATTTCTAAGACCGGGGTGATTAAAAAGCACTCAATTATTTGCTTTTTCTTTTGAGTATTTACCGTAAAGTTCAGCTTTCTGTATTAGGTAAGTACTAGGACAATTGCAGATTTAGTACTGTGTGGTTGTGGTGCTGGCAGAACATAGACTGTAACCCAATTTTGGGTCCAGCAACAGAAAGACCCTATTTGAAAATCAGTGCCTGACCAGCCATGTTCATGACCTCTGAGCCAAATTGTGTTGCTGAAAAATACATGGAGCTTCTGAGTTGCAGTCCATTCAAATGTTTTGAGAAAATTGGTGTTTGCAATGTCAAGAGTCTTCTGATTCCACAAGTTGAGCGATTGCAAAACATTGATGAAGCTGGTGCAGGTGGGACCTGACTGCTGTTTTCTGTCAGGCTCTGGTGAGAGCTGCTGAGCTCTGTAATCATGACACCCAAGCTTTAGTTATGTCTTGGTTGCTAAAGCTTTTCCAAAAGGAAGTTAAGATTGAGAGCATCCCCATGCCATTTCTAGGCTGTTGGTTCTCATGAGCCTTGTTAAGGAAAAGGGGGTGAATGGGGCTGGTGGTCTTCAAACCTTTTTATTTTTTTTCTATTTTGTTTTTTTTTCTTTCCCCTTTTTCCCTTGGGCATCTAACACATCTGTATCACAGAATGGTTTGGGTTGGAAGGGACTTTAAAGCTCATCCAGTCCCACCCCCTGCTGTAGGCAGGGACACTTTCCATTAGGCCACATTGCTCCAAGCCCTGTCCAACCTGGCCTGGAACACTTCCAGGAATGGGGCAGCCACAGTTTCTCTGTTCCAGTGCCTCACTCAACATCTGAATGGCACTGGTGGGTGTGACACACAATACCTGTGGCTTTGTGGTCTGTGAAGCTGTGGGCCAGGTGTGCACACCTCGAACATCTCAGATACTGCTGGTTGTCAACACATGGTTGCCTTGGCTTCAGTTTCTTTTCAGGTGAAAATTCAAGAATTTGATCTTGACTCATTTTTTCTAGCAGTTACAGTTCCAGCTGCCTGGAAAACAGCAGGTGAGATTAGCTGCAGTGCTGAACTGGATTGTCTGTCAACAGGAGCAGGAGTGCTATTTCCAAGTTTTCCTTCATTTTAGAAGTTAGCCCCACTTACAGCCGGACATAAGGTGACTGTTCAAGTTTTCCTGAAAGACGGAAATCTTTCCAAATTTTGAGATAGCTTATTTGGGTTATACACTGATATTTTCTATTCCTGGCTTTGTATGGATCTTGTAAAAATAGAATATTGGAAGCCTTAAACTAGAGTTGAAAACAAAATTGCCCTTATTTATGTAATAGATAAGGACTTAGATTGTTATAAAAGGTTCATTTGAGGGGCATGGATTTTTACTTCCATCTTCTTGTCAGGTTCAATGTTGAGGATACTGAAATGATGTGTTTTGAGGTTTGAGCATGAGAGTAGAGACTTAACTGTCTACCCAGTTGTTCTCCCAAGCCTCAAATGTTCATCAGGATCATGGGCATTAGGTACTTCAATGCTTGGCTTAGTGCTGTCTGACCTTGTTTTGGCAGGCATGGAGCATTCATACCTCTGCTTCCACTTGCAAGGGATGCCTTAATGTCAGTTTTTAAAGTGAACAATAAAAACTCACTTCATTTGCTTTGTCCAGTCATTTAAAAACATAAATCTTTCTAACTTAATGCTCCTGTAATTTTTAAATTATTTTTTTAATGTGCATTTCTGTGTGGTCCTACAGGTGTTAGCTGATGCTGTTGCACGCTTGGTTGTAGATAAATTCAGTGATTTGACAGAAAATTTCTCATCTCCACATGCACGTCGAAAAGTCCTTGCTGGAGTTGTCATGACAACAGGTAAATTAAAAAAAAAAGTAGTGTTTTGAGTGCTTAAATAGGAGAGCCCTGTTTGCATCTAGTAAACTAACTTCTTTCAGTCAACCAGTATTGAAATGTATTTTTGCTGTTTAATCTTGAAGGTGGACAAAATATAGTAATTAAATCTCAGGTACTTACAGGAAAATTATAGCTGGAAATACTTCTTTTTTCACAGAGTTCCTGTCCTCTGCCTGAGACATCTGAGTAGCTCACAAAATGTAGGTTTTCAAGTTAATCATGAAATTTGGGGAAAACAAATAAAATCCCCCATCAGTATTCCTGGTTTGGGCATGTTGTGTAAGAATTGTGCTTTTTTTCCAAGGTTTTAAGATTTTGTACTTCATTATTCTTGCTACATTTTATTCTTACTGCTCTGTGTCAGTCATTTTAGTAAAAATATCTGAAGAAAGAAGTTTATGTTTTGGCAGATGACAGTGATGTGCACGTGTCAGCAGTGGTGTCGTGGCTCCCTGGGTGCTGACACGAGATCTCTGCTTGTCCAAATCACCGAAAATACTGAAGTTCTGCCCTAAACTAATCTATGACCATGCTGCTGCTGAGTTTTCCTCACATTAAGGTTTATCTTGTTCTTCAATACCTGTGAATTCGTGGTGGAATGTTCATTTTGAGGCTGTCCCAGCCCTGTCCCCTCACGTTCTCTTGCCCTCTCACACACACAAGCTGTTGGGGAGGTTTGGGAAGCCTTGATGCTCCTCAAGCTCTTCTGAGCAACAGCCAGACCTCCATCTGGTAATAACACTGTTTTAGCCCCAAATAGATGAGGAACATACTGTAGTTTTGTTTGTTTTGTTTTGTGATAGGTTTTTTTGTGACAGGTTTTTATGCTATTTACAGCCCTGTATGTGCAATTCCCAGAAGAGCCATGTGCCAAAGAATTTAGGCTTAACTAACGTGTGAATACCTTTTGATTAACTGAAAAAATAGCTTTACACAGAATAAGAGAATATCTTGCCATGAATACATGTCTGGGGAATGCCTGGAATTGAATGACTCCATTGCACTTGTGTCATAGCTTGGTGCTTCTCCTCTAGCCCTGTGGGCAGGAGGGCCCAGCTGGGCTCAGATTCATTTTAACTTGTTGGTCTTTTTTTACCCCTGAGTGTTTTGCTAAGTGGCATTTTGACCTGTCTTTCTTAGTCATTCATTCAGCTGGGTTTTCTGAGTGACAAAGGGCAGTTGTCTATATAGAAAAGACCCACCCAATGTCCTTTTTAAGTCCTATTGCATGGGATGGTTTAATACCAAGAACTACACATTATACTGGTATTCTTCACAGTGATTTAAGCATTTACATTTCTTTTTTCCCTAGTCTTACCTTTCCTGTTGTTGGCTCAATACCCTTCCATAACATGTTGCTGCTTTAATAAGCCAATGCCTTTCAGATTTCTAAAGTGGCTGTGAATATCTGCATAGGTGGCCAGAAGGTACATCTGAAAGTTGCTGGCTGCCTGAGTCTCAGGAAGAAAAGCACTTCAGATCTCTGACTTTAATAATTCTTCTTGAAGCAGCACTTTTTACTTGCAAGTTTTCAATTTTTAACTTGTCTGAACTCCAACATGAAGAGAGTAGTTCTCATAAGAACCACTGACAGTGCTCATGCAGGGAGGTGTGGCTGAGTGAAGCTTTTATTTTAAATAAATTATGAGAAGAAAAAACATGTATTTTTTTTAAAGAAGCAAACAACCAAAAAAAAGAGCTTTGTTTGGGTTCTGGAAGAAGATCACTCAGTGCATTATTTGTGATGTTAATTGCATCTCCTTCCTGAATTTTTGTTTTGCAGGTACAGATGTGAAAGATGCCCTGGTAATAAGTGTTTCTACAGGAACAAAATGCATCAATGGTGAATACATGAGTGATCGTGGTCTTGCATTAAATGATTGCCATGCAGAAATTATAGCTCGGCGGTGTCTGCTGAAATTTCTGTACATGCAACTTGAGCTTTACCTAAGGTAAGCTGGAGGGAAAAATGAGATGAGCTGATCCCACAGAGCTGAAAAGGTGTCTGTGGAAAACATCTGTCTTCATTATTTCAGTGTAAAGCACTTGTCCTGTTGCATTAGGATGTTGGATTTAGAAGTCATGCCCCTTTCCCTCAAGTTTGAGTTGAACAAAACATTTATTCAGTGAGGTGTCAATCATGAGAGGGGAGGATGGAGAAAATAATTGGCAATGGTTTTGTAAACTGTAAATGTATAAAACAAAATAACATGAAGTGGGCTAAAGGTTGCTGATGTTTCATTTAAATGCCTGAAAGCTCTTGACATTTGGGATTGCCACATGGTCTTTGTTTCTTGTCTCGATGGTCCTTTAATTTTGTTAATTGTCATAACTGTTAGGTTTATATTATAGAATTTTCAGCCATCATGTGTTTGCTTTTAATGCCTGTTAGGTCTGCCCAGCTTATGCCTATTTCCATGTTAATGTCAGTTTTGACTCCAGCTTTCTTCTCTGTTTCAGCAATAAAGAAGATCAACAAAAATCCATTTTCATCAGATCAGAGCAAGGCGGGTTTAAGCTGAAGGAGAATGTGCAGTTCCATCTCTATATCAGCACATCTCCTTGTGGTGATGCTCGGATTTTCTCACCCCACGAAGCAGCACAAGAGGGTATGGCAACAGTCCTCTTCCACCCAAAGGAGCTTAAATTATCCTTGGAGCATGTACAAGCAGCATGGTTAAAATTTAGGTGTCTTCTTTCCTTTTAGCATAGAAGTGTGTTAGACAAAGATCTCTTCCAAAAAATCTGAGCTGTTCTTCCTCTGTGGTAGAAGTTCAGTATAGAGTGATGAGCCCTGTGGTCTTGAAGAGGCTGATGCTAACTGAGATAAGACAGTGAGTCAGCAAGTATTCCTACAGAACTAACCATCCCCTTTCTCTGTTTCTGTCCTTTAACAGCAGTTCTCTGCCTGCCCCTTCCACAGTCTGCCCATTAACTTCATTTTAACTCTTAACACACTGAACAGAGCTCAAGAGCTGCCTGCTTCCTACTGCTCCTTTGGTGAAAGCTTGGTTTAACTGCAAGTGTGTTTTGGAAGACCATATTTGTGAGAGGTGGCTGACGCTGTAGCTAAATTGCCAAGAGCACTAGGAACTGTGATGCAAGCCCGCAGTACCTGCAGGCAAATACCTCAAATCAGTCTTTCTTATTGTGATTGTAATGTAAAACCCTTTGAGAACTGTTCCTCAGCTGATTCTCAGTGTGTTTTTTGTCCTTCAGACCAAGGGGACAGACATCCAAACCGCAAAGCCAGGGGACAGCTACGGACAAAGATCGAGTCTGGGGAAGGGACCATCCCTGTGCGCTCCACTACCACCATCCAGACGTGGGATGGGGTCTTGCAAGGAGAGAGGCTGCTGACCATGTCCTGCAGTGACAAGATAGCCAGGTGAGATGCTGAAGGATTGGTTTTGTTGCTATTGATGTTATTGCTGAAGGAGGGCAGAGGACAAGGGGGAATGGCCTTAAGCTGACGCAGGGCTGGGTTAGATGGGATATTGGAAAGAAATTCTTCCCTGTGAGGGTGGTGAGGCCCTAGCACACGTTGCTCAGAGAAGCTGTGGCTGCCCCATCCCTGGAAGTGTTCAAGGCCAAGGCTTGGAGCAACCTGGACTAGTGGAATGCGAAGGATGGAATCTTTAAGGTGCTTCCAATCCAAAACCATCCTGTGATTCCTACAAGAGAGGAGGGGTGCATGGTACCCACAATGAGTGTGCAGGGAACTGATGGGCTTATCTCACTGCTTAGACGTAGTGTGAGGGTGGCTGTCACCCCTGTGATAAAGCTCTGATTCTTCATCTGCAGTTGGTGTCAGACCTTTTGCTGGCTTCAGAGGCAAGGTGTAGTAGTTCTGTATCATTCCAGCCACATCAAGTTGTGACAACTTCGTTTTGTATTTCTATCACTGGGGAATAGCAAAGGAATGTTTTAGATTTTTTTCCCCCTAAAGTGGTATAGCATTAGGAAAACAGTACAGTAAATCTATTGCATTACTTACAGTTGGATAACTTCCTCTGGTGATGTACATCCTTGCCCCATCATTGTCCAAAGTCAGGTTAGATGAGGCTTGGAGCAACATGGTCTAGTTGAAAGTATCCCTGCCTGTGGCACAGGTTTGGAACAGGACAAGCTTTAAAGTTCCTTCCAACCCAAACTGTTCCATGATATCAAAGATTTCTACATTTTCCAGGCATAGTTTAGATTTTTATTATTTCTTGTGGTGAAAAGTGTCCCTATTGGAAAAATCCCAATTGATGGGCACTTCTAGTTTTTACTCTCTAATTTTACTTGTAATTTAAATATTTTATTGAAATAAATATTTTGTTTCCAGAGCAATATTTTAATTTGTATTTCATCCAATTCCTTTTTGTTGTTCTTTTTGACAGAGATTGAAAGGATTTTGTTGTTTGTTTTCAAAATTGTAAATGGACAAAAAAAATTCAGCAGTAGTATCCTTTAACAAGCATTGGAAGTATGGGAGAGTTGCAACATCATAATTTTTTTTAAATGGGTCTGCATGTTTGCAGCCTTTGTGGCCTTGCAAAGTAGATGAGAAATGTGAAATTTTTCAGCTACTGGTACTTTAGTTATTTTTAATGATATGTATGTTATATATGTTTTAATTAAAAGAGCTCTGCAGTTTTCTCAAGTCACCCTTTTGCCTGATTCGAGGTTTATTAAAGATATTAAGTTGGAACTATTCTTGTGAACTGCATATGCCGAATGAAAAATAGAGCAGGAAGGTTATATAATGGCTTTGTTCCTTTAGTCTTGTCTCAAGTAATCAGCATCTCTGCTGAAGGAAAACATTTTATTTTAAATACTCCTAACATAAATGAATAGGGCCTTTCAGAAGCTAGGACAGGCAGCTGGGGAAAGGTACTTCTACAAAAATGACATTTCAGCTTCTTTTATAGTATTTTCAGTAAAATTCACCAAATAAATTCCCCAGTTTCATGCCAGGGGCTTCTCCCAACCTCCTGACTTGGGATTCATGCCACATTCTTTGTCATCCAATTTGTCATTGCAAATATGTTAAAAAAGCGCCAGTTGTTGAGCTAGAACACGTTTGACTCTTTTGTTGATTTTGTGTGATGCAGACCAGAACCCATCTCTCGCTTCCATAGCTAGCTGTCACCTCTCCTTGGGGCTAATGGGAGTAATTTTGTTTGTGCCAGTGAAGGAAGCAAATAGAACCCCTTGACACAGAACAAAGACTGTATGACGGGTAAGGAGGCCCAAATTTTCATCTTTTTTTTTTTTTTTTTAACATTGCCCTGATGTGTTTTGTCCATTTACATTTGAAAGAATGCCTTGCTCCATAGTGTCCAGCAATCAGTCCTCTAGTATGCCTCAGACCCAGGAATTTCCACTGAGCTTTCCCAAAGGTTCACAATCACAGCCTGGGAAAGATATGGATAAATTTGGGGTGTGGGATTGCACTTGTGTCTGAACTGCCTCATCTGTGTGGATTATCTGTATAATCCAACGTGCAGTTTCTAGCCTTTGAGTGTTTTGCTGCAATGTGCTGCCCAGCACCCTCCTAGACCTGGTAGGGACATCCAAGAAGAGCTGTGAGAAATGTGGGAGGGCCATGAGTGTAATCCCAGTTGGACTGGAAGCATTAAAACAGGATTGTCCTGGTGTGTTAGAGCTTGGTGGCTCTGCAGTGAGGTGTTAGGGTGGTTTCTGACCAGAGTTAACATTAATATACATGCATTTGTTTTAAATGTATCCTGGCCTGGGGCCGTGGTACTTGACAATGTTGATTTTTGCCATTTTTCTTTTGATGTGTTTTTCTGCCCATATTTTTGGTTTCAAATAATTACTTACCTTCTCATTAAACATTCCAGGTAATGGTTAATATCCTGCTGGGAGGCGTAAAATTCGTTTTCACACAGTTTCTTAGAAAAGCTCTAGGAGCTGAGAAAAACTTTCTAGGCTGAGTTGTTAAAAGGGAAAAGTCATTGGTGCTCTTCTACTTTAAAGAAGAGAAAATATTTTTCTGATGAACTTGTGTGTGAAAGAACATCACACGCCCATCCACTGGCCTTGTTTTGTGCTCATTCAGATTGGGAAATCCAAATGGACGTTTGTAACTCAGTCTTCCTTCTTTTTTCCCCCAAAGGTGAACATTTCTCCTTACTAGTTGTTAACCCAGTGACAGTAGCTGATGTGAGTTGCAGTGGCTGCTTTGATGCATGATGGCTGTGTGGCATTTAGGTGAAATACCTGAGGGGAGATGGTGAGAAATGATTACCCAAGGTGTACATTATGGGACCTCTCCAACTAAGCATCATATGTTATGATCCAGTTTAAATCCAGAAAAGCAAAAAGAACTTAAGTCTCTGTGTATAAAACGGACAGAACTTCGAATGTTCAAAAAATACCCAAAAACGTGATTAAAACCAAACAGTGTTAGATCTCAGTGCCAAAAAACAGATATATTTTATTTAGTAGTAAAAGAGGCAAAGAGAGAGGAAAGAAAGAGAGAAAGAAGTGTTGTTGGGGGTAGGGGGACAGGGGAGAGTGACAGGTAGGAGCATGTCACCCATCCGAGGGTCCCAGTGATGTCTCACTGATCCCCTCCATCTGGTCTTGGTGGTGAGGGTCCCCACCAAAAAGTCTAGAATGCAGTGGATGAATGTAGTTGATGCAGTTTTTGGCAGGTGGGAAGGCCCACGTGCCTCCCTTGCAGGGGGCTGGTTTGACACTGTCCCTTGCAGGGCTCTGGATCTGTTGCATCATCTGCAGCGCTCTGGTGCAGGGTCTGGGGACCCCTTCGGGGGCCTTTGATGGGCTGTGACACCCCCTCTGCTGTCCTTCACGTGGATGCAGCTTCTCCTGGGGCAAAGGACCCCACAGCAGAGGATGGGAATTCACTGCCTCTGACCAGAGGCTTTTCCACCCAAAAACCTCTCTGCCTCCCACCCTTTGGTGTGGGGCTCTGTGCCAGCCTGGCAGCTGATAGCCCCGGGGTTGTGGTCTCCACCCGAAGGTGCTAAGCTTGATCCCCCTGTGAATGTATTCTTCTTCCCCAGCCTTGAGTTGTTACTTTATCCTGTCTTCATCAGCGAGCTGTGTAGGCCTCACTCAGGCCTATTCAGGGTGTGGTGGCCTTCTCTGCAGCTTTGGTAATGCAGTTTTGCTATCATAGGCAAAGGTCCTTCATGAAGATAAGTTTAAGTCATAAACTGTAACGTTTCAGTCTCCAACAACATATAAGTGCCAAAAAACATTGGGACAAGTTAGAGCTGTGTGGTTGCCTGCCTCAGGGCAGCTACAAGGGCAAAACTTTTTCATGTCTTTAACTGCAGATCTAAAATGGTGTTTGTGAGAAGAGCTACTGTCAAGACCAGACACTTCCTGCACTTATGATTTATAGTGTGGGCTGCTGACCCAGCCACTTGATTTAAAAGAAGCTCTCACTCCTTGTAAAGATACTGCTGCCTGTTTACAACTGTGGCTCTTGAAGAGGAGTGGTCATAGAGACTTAATTAATCTCTTCAGGAAACAAAGAGAATTCAGGTTTAAATTTGTGCCTTCTGCATGCCAGAAGGAAAAATGCTTTCTGGGATAGTTCTGCTTCCACAGTGACACCTTCTCTCACTTGCCATCAGTTGCAAGTAAAAACTTATGATAAATGAAGTGCCAACTACATACTTTTCATTTCTTCATAGTAATTGTTGTTTATAAATAATATTAATACAAGAAGCTCTTTGAACTGTAAACAGTTGTCAGGTTTTGCCTTGTTTGAGTAGTTGCAGGAGACTCTTGTTTTCCTGAGATGGATTTTGACACTAGTTCCATGTGGACACCACTGTGTGTCACCCATAGTGACTCCCCTGTCCCATCCTGCTCTCTGCATAAAAATTAGTAACTAAGTTGTTTGATATTAACATCAAGTTTTATGACTTACTGCTGTTAGGCCCCCCTCAATTCTTTATTTTCTCCAAACTAATGTGAATAACAGAATTTCTGTATCTTTTGAGTTTGGAAAGTTCAGAGGAGAGTTTTTACCTGAGATGTATATTTTTAACCGGTTTTAATTTTGGCAAGAGGTGCTACCAGCATGCTGTGAAAGTGTTGCTGAGAGTTAAATTTTGCTTACCTTCTCATGTGTCAAGAGCTGTGAAATCAGCTGCATTTCCTGAAGAAATCCACAGATCTTTTAGGAATCCACTAAAAGATACCCCTGAGCAGATAGTGGTCCAAAGCAGAAATGGGACAACATAGCAAGAGGACAGGAGTCCTCTTGATTTGGTCTCAGTCTCTGGTTCTTCCACCTTCTTTTTTTTAGTGCAGTGTGCTTGAGAACAGCAGGAAGGTTGATGAAGTTCATCCATCCTCCAGACTGTTACGAACAAGATCTAGAGTAGTGCATATAGAATAAGAAAACCAGGGAGCATGATAAATTTATAAAATCCAGATTTCCCACTGAGGTGCTCATCTATAAGACATCAGGTGAGCACAGTGACACAGAGAGTGTTCTCTGTGTAAATTGACAGGAGTTGAACACAACTCCTGTGCACTGATCTGCAAAGGCCAAGGTTGGAGTTGAGCCTGTGAAGTTGTTGGGATGTACTGGTTTGAAGGAGCATTTCCCAACACTGTCCTTCCACTCCACCAGTGAAGGAGTCACTGTTAGCTGTATCCCAGCTCAAATCAGTGCACCTGTGTTTAAGCATTAGCAGTTTGAACCTAAATCTTGAGGCTATTTATACCAATCTAAAAGCTTGCACTTTAAATATCAGTTTTACTTTAAGGTAAGGTTTTTGAAGTTGTCAGAGAAAATTCTTGTAGTAACTTAAAACTAGAACACTCAGAATATGTTAAATACTGTTATAAGACAGGTTTTTTTGCTTGCCTTAGTCAAGCATCTCAGGTGTTTCCAGTGAGAAAGTTTACATTGGAAGAGTTTCCCTGCCTGCTTCCCTGGGTGTTCTTTCCCATCTGCAACTCTGCTTTACATGCCTTACTTTAGGCATTTCAGTATCTGGTGATGTGATGCAGCATTCCTGTGTTCTGCTCGTGCTCATTCTTTAGCACCTAGGTTTGGGTTTGTAAGCTAGATTTAAGTCACTTCACTGACTTAACTCTTTTCTGATGCTGTCTTTGATGTGAAGAAAAAAAAAATCCATTGTTTAATTGTTCCACTGGAAAGACAATGCTGACTTGAAGTTTTCTGTAGTGCATTTTGCTTTTTCTGCTCTGCACTGCATGGTTGGTAGTGAAATACAGCGTTTGGCCCCTTAATTTCAAAAGAAATTGTGCTTTCAGTAAAGGTTAATGCTATATTGGCAGCAGTTGTTGGTGTGAGTTCTGACAATGTGTGTTTGTAACTGGGGGACGAGGCAGTTTTACCACTTCTGGAGGTGATAGCTGTGGCCTTTTGAAAGCTGATGTGTGGTGGTGGTTTCTTCTCAGTTTGTATTCATACAGGTTGTTCAAGGATACATGCTAATGGAAGTGAGATATTACTGTTTGACAGAAGTACAGTATGAAAAAGGAACAAGAAGTCTCCATGCAGTCCTTTCTTTCACTCTGCTACGATCTGCAGAACACGACCATAAATCTGATAGGGAGTGGCTGAGGGATCTGGGGGGGGCTCAGCCTGAAGCCAAGGAGGCTCAGGGGTGACCTTCTTACTCTCCACAGCTCCCTTAAAGGGAGGGCAGAGTTATCTGGGGGTTGGTCTCTTCTCCCAGGTGTCGAGGGACAGGAGCAGAGGACATGGCCTTAAGCTGTGCAAGGTGAGGTTCAGGTTGGATACTGGGGAAAAATGTGGCCAGGCACTGGAACAGGCTGCCCAGGGAAGTGGTGGAGTGGTGAAGTTGGTGTCCCTGGAAGTATCCAAAGGGCCTGTGGATGTGGCACCTGGGCACAGTGGTGAACAGGATGGTGCTAAGCAGGGTTACTGGTTGGACTTGATGATTTTAGAGGGCTTTTCCAGCCATAGTGATTATGTGATTCTTTTGGGTTTCATGTTTATCTCTGCACTATAACCAGTTTCTGATAGAAGAATCCATTTCTGTAGAGAAGCAGATGTTCTTCTACAGTAACAATGAAATTTAAAGCTAGCTTTTTAAACCTAACCACCACCCAACCCTGCCTGATCAATATGAAAAGTTTTGGTTGTATGAGTGGTTTCTGCAGTCTCTGTCCTTGCAGAGGGACTGCTCAGCCCAGCAGGAGCATGGGCTGCAGTGGCCAAGGGGATTCAGCACAACCCAACCAAACAAGGCCTGTGCCCAGTAATACCAGTTCATACAGTGCTCTTTGCAGAGGCTTGCTCAGCTGTCCTCACTCCTCCTCTTCTAATCAGAAGTTCACAAGACAAATGTCAGCTTTCGTTTTCTGTGCCAGAGAAGGTCACCAAGTGTGGGAGGAAGCAGCAAAACACGAGCTCTGGAAATACTGAAGTCAGAAGTAAGGAAAAGGGTCTGGCAGAGGGTTTATTTAGGAAGTAAGGGCTTGCCAGAGGAGGGCTTTGGCCTATTTTAAAATGTCTGTCATCACTTAAGCACTGATCATGTAATGTAAAATGTGATGTGCCTTGTCTGCAAACCTCAATTTGCTATGCTCGGCCTTGAATGCTTTCCAGATGTTTCTTCCATAGTATTATCTGTGTCTGTAGCAGTCAGAAGGGCATATTGGTCCTGGGAAGCAACAATTTTCACCTGATATCTTTACTCTGACACTTGGTTGCTGATTGTGTTTTCAGTCTTACAAAAAATACACCTTTATTCAATTTAAAATACACCTCATATATTAGCACAGTATTTTTACTCACTTATTAGGGCCAGCTTTTTTAATGACAGATGAGTAAATTAATGCAAATTGCATCCGTTTTCATCATCACTAAAGATATGCAAAGAAATAGTTTCATTGGATTATAATCTTTGTTTTACCATTTTTATATAAAAAAGAAGAAACATGTTGCAAGTCCTGAAGCCAGCCTGTGTAGTTCAATTTTTGCAGTAGTCAAACAGGTGTAGTGTGGAGTTTCTGGCCTGAAAGGATGCTGATGTGTAGCCCTGCCATGCCAGCACAAGCTGCAAGAAACACTGTTAGCAGCATCTGAATTCCCTGCTTTCCTAGGAGAACCTTGCAGCGTGCTATAGCACGGGCTTTTTAATAAGGACAACCATTCTGTGGGAGCACGAGAGCTTCTCATGTGCTCCTCTGTTTTATCCAAGCAGCAAAGGAAACTTTTCCTGCTGCTTGTGTCTGGCTGTTGCAGTTGGACTCCAACTCCAGGTTGGACAGGGTTTGGAGCAACCTGGGATACTGGCAGGTGTTGCTGCCCATGGCAGGGTTTGAAACTAGGTTATGTTTAAGGTTCCTTCCAAGCCAAACAATTCTGGGATTCCAAGACTGAAATATGCTATTTTCATAGTGCCTCAGTATTCCTCAGACCAAGGCAGTGAAAATACTCTGCAGGAGATGTTGAGGTTTTCAAAAGTATTTTGTGTGACAGTTACAGAGACAGTGAGAGCCAAAACTTTATCAAATGAACACAATTAAAAAAAAAAAAAAAATCAAAATCAGGATTTTGCTACTAGGCATTCTATATCCATGCCACTAGACCTGATCCAGTGTAAATGACAGTGCTCAGACAAGGATTTATGTTTGGGATCTGTGAAGCAGCTAAAGGGAGCATGCATTCTTTGAATGTTTTCAGTTTTCATATTCAGTTTTGTCCCTGCCCATGGATACTGCAAGCCAGTGCACATGCCCTTTGTGTCAGCAGGATGTGGGCAGTTGGGCTAGGGTTTGAAGGACAGGCCTTTCCTTGTGGTGGTGAGGTATGGAGGTCTTGCAGACAGTCCTTCTTGTGCTCTGGGAAGGATGCTCTTCTCCCTGCCAGGTGTCTTCTGGAGGCATCAGCTGCTGTTTCTGGTGGAGAATCTCACAGTTTGGCTTTCTCCCATTGAATGATCCTGTCCTTCTCTGGTGTTAGAGTGCTGGAAAGGGCATCACCAGACATGCTAGCAGGGGTACAAGTTACAATCTGCTCCTGTTTTAGGTCATTTTACTCAGGATTACACTGAGTATCCCCTAAGCTGATCTCTGAAATTCTGGCAGGTGTCACAGCTTATGCTATCATGGTCATGTGCTGGTCAGGAGGAAGGGTTGAAAGTCTAGTCCATTGTGATTAACTGCTGTTATGTCTGGCAGATGTTACTTGTTCCATTAAAAAGAAAGTGTTTTTTTGTTTTTTTGTTTTGTTTTGTTTTTCCCTCCCTCTTAGGTGGAACGTATTGGGTATTCAAGGAGCCTTACTTAGCCTCTTTGTGGAGCCAATTTACTTCTCTAGCATCATCTTGGGGAGTTTATATCATGGGGATCATCTATCCAGAGCCGTTTACCAGAGGATAGCAGAGATAGAAGATCTACCACCTCTTTATACACTCAACAGACCTTTACTTAGTGGCAAGTATCTAATGGAGAAGGCCGTGCCGGTAACTAAGTCTGTTCCAGTAGCATTGTCATTTTGTAGTTCTCAAAACCTTGCAAACTGTGTGCTGTGAGTAAACTGTTTGCTGCTTACAATAGAGAAGTTGTGGTCGAAATGTAAGAGGGATACCCAGTCAGAAATACCAGAGCAAGGAGCTTTAGAAGTTGGAGAGAACTGGGGGATGAAACTTTGGATGAGTTCTCACACCATTCCTGTCCTGACCATGCCCTAGGAAGATGTGAGGAGAGTTGAGGGCTTAGGGAAATCTCCTCCCACCCGTGGAACAGTGTGCTAGCACTCACTGTCACTTCTCTTGCATTGCAGATTTTTGTTGAGTGGTCCCTTCATCTGTCAGTATGCCAAGACAGACACACTTGGCTCACAATTTCTAGGTCAATAATCAACTCAAAATGGACAGAGATAACACCTCACCTGTCTTAAATTCTAAAATGGCTTGTTACAGTAATGCTCTGAAAGCTTTAAAATTGAAATCTTTCTCCCTCTCACTGTGTGTATCTGTAGAGGTTAGCTTTTGGCATGTGTTTATTTTCCAGTGGGGGGGAAAAAAAAAAGGCAGCTCATAATTTTGAAGCATGTTTAAAGATTGACATGAATTTTTAAAAAAGATTTAGGGAGGGAGTGGGGAAAAGAGCATTGTGAACAAGGAGTATTTCTTTAGGTAAGAAAGGTAATAAGGATTCCCTGAACTAGGATGTGTAAAAATGTTAAATAACATATTTGTCCTTATATTAGCAAGTAAGTAACAGTTGCAATGCTCTGTACCAAATATCTAATAGTTTTATGGGAAAAGTAGCTGATGTATGGACTGTTTCTGCCTGATTTGGGGGAATTTTTATCAGTCCTTCAAGACAGCAGGTTTGTGGCAGGGTGAGGAGTGTTTTGTTATCCTTTTCACAGCATGTATCAGTACCTTGTCTTCTTGAAAATCATCTTTCTGCAATGGTGCTATCATCTATTTCCCATGAAATAGAACCATCTGTTTAAACAGTTGAGCCAGGACTTGCTGTGCAGCAGAGAGAGTTTGGAAATGTTCTCAGCTGTTGAGTTTCCACAAAAATACACATCTCAAAAATGTACAGAAAGGTTCTTTAGGAGGTTGGGCAGAGAACTATGTTGATGTGTTTTCTTTTACTGGTTCACTCTTGAAAGCTGATTTTCTGACCTCTGCTGTTAGATTCAGCTGGGGCAGTCGTGTAGCTGCCCATGTGCCCTTGGATTCACATATTTTTCAGTGTATTCTTACCTAGAACAAGGGCAGCAGAAATACCTGTCTCCAGTTCTGAGTTTTTTCTTGTACCACACACACACCTCTGTGATTTATTTCCAGCAGGGAGATGAACTAGAAGGGAAATACCTGTCTTGCCCCCCGTCCTACCTGTTTAGCTGAGAAAGTAGTGTAAAAACATGTTTTCTTTCTCTAATAAAGCAAATTTTATGTCTGCTGGGGCACCTGCATTAAGTCAAATTATTTTGAGATATTGTTTGTACTGCTAAAAATTGTCTTTTCATCAGCTTTCTTTCTTTATAATGTAGTTTTTACTTACACCTTTTGCCAGCAGATGGAATCACAGAATGATTAATGTTGTAAAAGACCCCCAAGATCATCGAATCCAACCATTAGCCCAGCGCTGCCCTGTCCACCACTAACACGTCCTCATGTTTTCAGTTCCAGTGGGGAGCATTCATACCAGAGCAGGTATTTTTCAGCTGAGGGATGCAGGAAATCTGTCTATTCATAGAAAATCCCCTCCTGTGCTGACTCTTGGAAGCCCTGGTTGCAGGGTCCAGCTTTTCAGGGTGCCTTTAGCACCCCAGCGTGGAGGGCAGTTGAGCTCTCCCTGAGGTGGCCACCCCACTTGAAGAGAAGACAGGTTTGAGTCTTGCAAATTTCTAGAATAATCTGAAAAAAAAATTGATTTCTCAATCACATAGAGTGAGAGTGGTTGGATAAATCAAGCCAATATCAAGTTGCCCACCTGCAAGGGGACCTGCACAGACTCTTTCTGAGGGGCAGCCACTGTGGGAGGTGGGCATGCAGGAGTTCACCTGGGCTGAAGCCCAGGTCAGGTACTGAGGTCTTTGTGTTTAGAAATCCTTAACACATCTTGCATTTGTTCACTCCTGGTTCCATTTCTTGAAATGGCTTCAACCTTTTGCTATCCACGGCCTCCTTGAGAATGGAGGACTGTGGAATGTGCAAAGGTTTGTGCAAAAGAATTTCCTTTCTGCTGATTTACTCAATTAGATGTTCCTCAGTGCTCAGTGAGATCCAGGCCATAAGCAGTGGTCATGACACTCTATTTTCTAAACCTCTGAGATATTTCTTCCCACATAAGTCCTATTTTTTGCAAGCTGACGTGTGTTAGTCTACTTTGTTGTTCCTTGCACAGAGACCCTTTCACATAAGGATGATTTTGCAGACCCATTTTTGTGCTAGTGAGACCAGGGCAGTACCTGATATTCAGTGTAAAGCAGCAATAGTAGTCTATGTAGTGGCATATATTCTGTTCACTTCCTTGATCCTTCACTAATAATTCCTGACATTCACTTTGATTCCTGTTGGTGATTGACCTGACCTTTTGGTAGAACTGAGTAAAGAAACTGAAATCTCATTCCTGAATGCTAATATCGAGCTCCAAGTCCAGTACTCCTTGTGCAAGATTGTGTTGGGTTTTTTTCCTAATGTGTGTTGCTTTATATTCATCTGTGAGGAATTTCATCTGCCTTTTTATTGCCAACACACCCAGTATGTGAGGTTTTTTTCTGTTACTTTTTGCTATTGCTCTTCTTATTGCTGTTTAAAAATAATTCAGTATAATCAATGATCCTACCTCATTTTCCCCCCCCACATCCCAGGTCTGCTCCGAGCTGGAGGGTCTCCAGCTGTGTTCACTCTTCCCAAAGAGACCATCTTTATCCATGTGTTAATGAATTTGTTTTTAAGGCAGACAAAAATAAATCCTTCAGCAGAACTTCTGGTGATTTTTTTTTATTTGGCTGTTCCCTTGGTACCTTGTCCTCCTGTTCACATTGGTGCTTTTCAGCTTTCTGTGTCCTTTTTAATGAAGCTTGTTTTAGCTCTCTCCTCCAAGAACTTTATTATTTATATAAGCACTGGCACAAAGAACTGTGACCTTTGCTTTTATTTATTATATCCCCTTATAATAATATTCAACAATAAGTTCTGAGCAATGTTCTCTAAATAACTTTAGTTCTATTAGTTTTCAAAGAAGGGTAAAATATTTGACTTTCTATCCTAAATTTCTTTTCTGTTTCTAGTCTCAGCATATTGTGCTATTAATGTCTAGATTTTGAGGGGCAGGTATGACCCACCTAAAGTTTTATCAAATGCTTTGATTTTGAGATGATCTTTTTTTTCCCTGTCCATGTTACTTGTGATCCACCATCAGGGACTCGGTTGACATCTCTCCAGGGTTGTTGCATACAAATAAGCAGTTGAATGGGTTGTTATTAATTAAATCTATTTGAAATTCTAAATCTGGGTTGGTTTTGGTGGTTTTTTTAAAAAAAAATTAATTAATTCATCAAAACCCAAGGAATAGAGTTGTCTAATTACAATGGAAATGTAGTGCATACTGGATGTTCAGCTTTCTAATCTTTGTTTGATTTGTTTGTGGGACTGGTTGTAATATCACAAGTGTTTGGGAGTACTTGACCTCTGTCTGATGCCTGCACTTGTTTAATAGTGTATGGAATGAAAGGAAAGGTAAAAGTATAGATGTCACTAAATTAAAAAAAAAAGACAAAAAATTGTCATGTGGCATCAATTTCTTAGCACTTTTGCCTCAGTACTTTTGGTAAAACCAACTTTTGTTCCAATTCTCAGTTTTTTCCGCTTATATTTTAAGAAAATGGGGAATAGTTGGTTATTTTCTTTTATTATTCTGTGAATTGTTTCTTATCAGTCATAGTGACAAGATTGATCCAAACCAAGGGTAAAAATACAACAGCTTCAGTGGTTTATATTTCAAAAGGTTTCTTTGTTTATTAAATGAGAAATTGACTGTAGGAAACTGAATTTCACTGTGTAATTCTGGCCTGGTAGGTCTTGCACGCTCAGTGCTGGGCCCAGAGGTGCCATGAGAATGAGCCAGTCCTGCTCCCAGGTGCCCAGCTCTATTAGATTGCTGATATTTCCAGATATCAGCCAGAAATGCATCCTGCTGTGTTGCTTATGTTCAACTTCAACAAATTCTTTAGATTTTATTAAGTGTAGGACGTGATCTAACAGTGGAGTAGACTTGAAATAGGTTCTTGGTGAGAGCTGCCTTTAAGAAAAAGTGGGATTTTTATTTACTAGAAAGAACAACTTGCCCTGGTGCTTTGCTCTCTCCTGCTGAGGTGACTGGGACATCTTAAATAGAGTTTTGCCACCCCTGGAATGTCTGAGGAGTCACACGTGCATGGCAGTGGCTGCTGTGACCTTCGTTATGTATAGTCCATCTTTGAGCACTGGAGTGGTGTGGGCAATAAATCCCGCCCTGGGCAGGCAGCCAGACTCGATTTGCACTTGGATTGGAGTGTGGTGGCTTTGCTTCTCCATCCCTGGAGAGAAGAGCCATAGCTGGAAGGGGTCACATTATTTAACACCTGAGCAAAGTGATTCGAGTCCTGTTTGGAGTCCTGTGGTTCCCCATCTCTGGGCTCAGTGTGCAACGCTGAGCGTGTAAATGGGGAGTCAGCTAGAACACAATGGATTTGTGCTGGAAGACCCAAATGTCTGCCAGTCCTGGCTTTGTGGAGGGTGCTGGGGATGGGGCTCGCTCTCAATAGAATCAAGGGATGGTTTGTGTTGGAAGGGACTGTAAAGCCCATCTCATTCCACCCCCTGCTGTGGGCAGGGACACCGACCACTATGCCAGGTTGCTCCAAGCCCCATCCAGCCTGGCCATGAACACTTCCAAGGTTCACAGTTTCACATCCATTTGGAAGTGAGATGAACCCCATGAACTCCTGCCACAGAGCTCTCCATGATCCCTTCTGTCAAGGAGGCTGCTTTCTCCAGCAGTGCACACTTGCCCTGCTGGGAAGGACAGAACCAGAGAAGACTTTAGCCAGCATTAGAGTGAGATGTCCATGGTGTTACCTCCACGAGTGGGTGAGAAATCTGCAGGAGAACGCCCTCAAAATAAAAGATCTGCTTCTGAGACTGTTTACTCCCCAACAAAAAACCCCCTAAGTCAAACATTTGTGTTATTATCATCATGAAACATCACTTTCCTTTCAGGTATCAGCAACGCAGAAGCCCGGCAGCCAGGGAAAGCCCCCAACTTCAGTGTGAACTGGACAGTGGGAGACTCTGGGCTGGAAGTCATTAATGCTACCACTGGCAAGGATGAGATGGGCCGTGCCTCACGCCTCTGTAAGCACGCCTTCTACAGCCGCTGGATGCGCATCCACGCCAAGGTACAGCTTCCAGAGGGCCACGGTTGCCACCTCTTAAGTCTTAGTGAAGTGACTGACTGTGCTTTCTGTACTCAGAAGCCACTTTCTCAGCCTGTTTTAAGCTGAGCCTCATGTTAGAACTACAAAATCATTAAGACTGAAAAAGACCCTTGAGATTGTCAAGTCTGACTGTCAATGCAGCACGACAACCGTGTCCACGTTAAACTATGTCCTCTAGCAGCACAACCACACATTTTTTGAAGATTTCCAGGGATGGTGACCCCACTACTTCCCTGGGCAGCCTGTTCCAATGTTTTACAACCCTTTCAGTGATTTTTGTTTCCTAATATCTAATCTAAACCTCCCCTGGTGCAACTTGAGGCCAGGTAGCTGCTGCTCCATGCAGTAATGGAGAGGAACAATGTGTTTGTTACCTTACTCTTTAATGTGATGATGTCTGGTCCAAAATGCATATTCCTTGGTTTATAGCTGAGTAAGCAAAGGATGCTGTCTCCTTTGAGCTTGCCTTTGCATTTTAATTTATTTGGAAGGATAATCCCATTTTCACTGCTAAGGTTTCACTCTTTACTCTCAGAAAGCAAGCTTCCAGGAAGTATGTCTGCGGCTTTTTGGCCTCAATGTTTTGTTTGCTAGATCCTTACCTTGTTTTAATATTAGCTGTTTAAATAACTCAGTCCCTCTGGTACTGTTTGGCTTAATAGGGTCTTGTCTCTCTCCTTCTCTTGTCTGTCAACCCCACAGCTTTCCTCCAGCTTGCGCTCAAAGATCCTCAAGCCCAACCTGTACCACGACACCAAGCAAGGAGCCACTGAGTATCAAACTGCTAAAGAGTGTTTGTTTAAAGCATTCCTGAAGGCAGGACTTGGAGCCTGGGTGGAGAAGCCCATAGAACAGGATCAGTTTTCTCTCACAGTCTAATTCACAAACTGCACATCACTTTGGAAAGGGAGTTGTTCTGGAGATTCCTGGTGTACAGCACTGCGTTCTGGCATCTCCACAGCCATCAAAACATCTTTCTGCTCTTTGGAGTTGGGTTTCTTTGGGTTTGTTATTTTTTTTTTTTTTAAACTTCACAGTAGCTGTTTCTGTTTTGCCTAAGTATTGAAACTCAATGATGATCCAACACATAATTGTATATTTTGTTATAGGAAAGTAATTTCTGGTGTATTTCTAGAAATACTTTTACTGTAGAAAACTTGCAGTAAGGCTGTCCTTACTGTATACAATGACTCATTTTTTCTGGGTTAAAATAATTTCTTTTTTAATTCAGTGTCATCAAGTGCATGAAGAAATTAATAGTTTCTCTAGGTTTTACACCACACTTTTAGGAAGTAGCTTAATTTTTAAAAAAGAAAATAGGTGACAAAGCTGATTCTACTCCTCTGTTAACTTGTTTTTCAACTGCAGATATTTTTAGTACATAGACCACAGAGCCAGAATGGAGTCTGGACAGCTAGTTTTTTCCCAATTCCTTGCTCTTTAAAACCAGCTGCTGAAAATTTCATGTCTTTGATGTATGTATTTATTAGTCTGTGAGCCAGTTTTTAACATGCAGCTTTTTATTCTGTTTTTAAAAATACATTTACCTCCCATTTATACCCATTGTGAAGTCTTCATTTTTTTACCATTGTAAACTGGAAACAGCAAAATAATTATTTGTAAGATAAGAAGTTTAGTCTATAACATACAGAAGTCTGTTTAGAAGTAGGTGATTTGTGTATCCCCGGAACTCATCCCAATACAATCTTAACTGTAACAGCAATGTAACAGCTTTAAAAAAATTTGCTCATTTTAAGGGCACCCAGCCCGAGTTGCCAAAACCAGTCACTTGTTGGGTATTAATTGCTCTCCTCTGGAAGCTCTTGTAACAGAGAAACCAGTTCTTAAAACTCATTTCCTGTGAGATGTATCTGCTTTCAGCCAAATTGTTGTGTCTGAGATTCCCTTGCCTTTGGGCTTTACATGTGTGATGGGCATCATGAAGCTAATTAGGTAAGTTGCTCACCAGTGTGTGTCCATGTGTTTTGACTATTCCTTTAAAAAGTTTTTCCTGAAGGTGTGGACACTTCTGCTTTATGTAAAAATGTAAGATGGAAGTGAGATATTGAGGTTTGATTAACTGCTGTGTAGAAGGAGCACCTCAGCCCCAGCACCTCTGGGGTCAGCAAGTCCTTGGAGTGTTGAAGACTTTGGTGTAAACCCAATTCTGGCCAGTCGTGAATGCTAAGGCATTTCTGCTGGAGTGGGAACCTGTTCTCAGCTTCAAAACCTGATCAGACCTGAAAATCACTTGTGCATTAGTTGGAGTCTCTGGGTTTGTGTCTTGGGAGGAAGACACTGAGGTGCAAACAGTACATTTGAGTGGTACTATGGATAATAGCAGGCATTCCTCTGGAAAGGCAAGAGAGTCTGTGACCCAGGGGTCCCCTCAGGGAATTGATGCTTCTAGAGGTTCCTGCCTTTTCCAGATACCAGGGGAAGAAGCTGCAATAGAAGGGCTGGGTTAATTCACCTTTGTGGTGGCTTCAGTCACCCTGTCAACTTCTCATTACAGCTGAGAGCGCTCCCGTGGCCTCTGCAAGCCCAACAAGGCTCTTGGAGTCATCATCCAACCGAGGTGTAGACTGACCTCTTCCAAAACAGAAAGGAATTCAGTTGTATGTGATCAGATTTTGCAAGCACTGGGACACCAGCCTTGGGGATTGACCTTGGTCACATTGCAGAAGTGCTGTTTGGTGCTGTCGTTGAGTGTGTGGACACGTTCCTGCAGGGTTGAGGAAAAGGTAGTCACACTGTCTGTGTTTGCTTGGAGTCATTACTGCTCTCAGGTGGAATACACACTTTTAAAGGACTCATTCAGAAGTTGGTGTCTCTCTGAATTTTTTTGAGGACTAGGAAAGTAGTAGCTCAAACTATTTTTTTTATGAAGGCAAAAATATGAACAAAATATTTAAATAGTATTATAGACATAGTTTTTTAGCTGTTGAAATGAACTATTAAATTAAACTGTAATGGAAGTATGTTCCATGCCAAAATCTTTGGACAAAGGAGTGGCGTCAGGTTATTTATGAGGAAGAGTTCTCTTGTTGGTAATTCTGGGATTTTAAAAAGAAGTTTTCAAGGGTTGTATGCAATCCACACCTGTCTTCCGGGAGTCAGTAAAACACTGCTTGGCTTCCTTCAATCCCTGGTTCCTTTTTGTGCAGTTCACAGGTGGAAGGAAGCAGGGAGAGTTCCCTGGAAATCACTGTCACTGAGCAAGGAGGAATAGTGATGTATATAATCGCAAGTGACTGCAAAAGATAAGACAACTCAGCCTCTGGCAGCTGCCAAATTTTGTAGGAGAGCAGCTTTTGGAGGCTGAGGGCTCTGGGAAGCCTGAGCTTGGTAGGTGAGAACTGGCCTGCACAGGGAAGTTGTACTGCTGCTCTGGGAGCTGCTTCCATTCTTTTACTTTTTTTTCTCCCTTCCCCTATATTTGATTGAATGTTTATATAATATTTTGATTGAATATTTATATAATTGAGTATTTGTCTCAGGATCTTCAAAAGGACTTAAGAGTAACAACTTTAATGTTGATGAATACTTCAAATTGAATTTAAGGTGTTTTTTCTCCAGATGGCAGTCTGGCTTGTAGTAAAGTTTTATAGGTTAGGTAAATAGATAATTTTAAATATAGATGTTTTAAATATATATATATACATACATACATATATATATGTGTTCTGCAGGATCATTTTAGGAAAATCTGGGCCTAAAGGTTAACACTTGAAATCTTGCTTATGGCTGTACTCAGGACCTGGTAATAACTGTAGATAATTCTTACTGATTGTGTGTTATTGTGTAGGAGCTTGTTGGCAGTGGGGATGTCCAGCTGGCTCTCCCCCTGGAACAGCTGGTGATGGGAACAGTGACTCTGCTGTCTTAGGGATTTACAGCAATGGGGTTTCTGTGCAGCTGGCAGTTCTCATTTTCTCCCTGTCTTGGAGAGATCTTTTCATGGCTGGTTACTGCACAGGAAGCTACAGAGTACAAGGTTTTTGTGTGTGGTTCCTCTAAATCTAAAAGAACTAGCAGCTGAAAGGCTCAGGGTCACAGAGCTGGTGGACAGGCGGGGAGAGCTGTAGCTGTTCTCCAAAAGAGAAGGCTCTGGGGAGACCTTAGAGCCCCTTCCAGTGCCTAGAGGGGCTCCAAGAGAGCTGGAGAGCACCTGGAGTGACAGGACAAGAGGCATGGCCACAAACTAACGGAGGTTAGACTTTGATTGGATATTGGGAAGAATTCTTTCCCTGGGAGGGTGGCGAGACCCTGGCACAGGGTACCCAGAGAAGCTGTGGCTGCTCCATCCCTGCAAGTGTTCAGGGCCAGATTGGATGGGGCTTGGAGCAACCTGGGATAATGAAAGATGTCCCTGTCCATGGCAGGGGGGTGGAACTGGATGAGCTTTAAGGTCCTTCCAGCCCGAACCATTCCATGATTTTGTCATGTCTAAGAGTACATGTAGCCAAGGGAAACCCCAAAACTCACTGTGCTGTCAGTGCAAATGTGCACAAGTTAAAGCTGTTGGTTCAGAATATTTGGGACCATGAGGCAGAGCCTGCCTCATGAAGTAGGACTGCCTTTGGAAACTAAGCTGTGGTTTTAAAAAAATTGCCAGCCAGGAATTGAGAATGTGTTCTAAGAACTGCTTAGTCATGGTCACCACATAATTAAAATTTTGGGTTTTTTAAATATCAGTGGTTTTCAAAATAGTTTTATTTTCATTCCTAAATTAGTGTTTGGAAGGCTTATGCTTGCAGAGAAGCTGAACTTTTAATTCTTTTCAATTTCATCATCATTAACTGTCCACTGTGAAAGTTATCCCAAAGTTTACTGAAAAGGAAGGAGAGTTGAAATTCAGGTATAGAGTCAGAACAAAAATGTCTCATGTTATTTAAAACCTAAAACCCCACAGAAATAAACGTGTTAAAATACAACTGTTCTGTCTCAGAATCACTGCGTGGTTTTTGTTGGGTTTCTTTATCTGTTTGTTTATTTATTTTCTAATACTGAGTGTTTTCAGTTGAGCTTAAATGTTCCACCTTCACTTTGTGTGCTCCTGTTGGGAGAGGAGGTAATGTTTATCCTGGGGCTAGAGCTAGCAGAGGCACAGAGGTTTTGGTAAGAACATGAGGGGGGATTTTAGAAGGGATGCTGAAATTCATGCCACAGGGCTGAAAGGGGAAGTTTCCTGGGCTTGGTCCCTGTCCTGCTGCTGGCTCAGTGGGATGGATGTGCTACAGCTCATGCTGAGTCAGCATCTGATGGAAGCAGGAGGAGAGAGAAATGGAAGTCACTGGTTTCTAATGTAGAAATGATGGCATGGGATAGGGGTTTTGTTGGAGAGGCCCTTGGGCTGCAGGCACAGGAAGCACAGACCAAAGGAACTGCCCACCTGGCAGCAGGTGCTCCCAGCCACTGCTTTTCCCAGAAATGTCACAGCTCAGCTCAGATGTACCAGCAGTGTGTACATCTGAGGCTTTTGAGGTTCTTCGGGCTTGCTGCTCTTCCTTTATGCAAACAGCTGGAGTATTTGCAGCAATTTTGGGTTGAGTCCCCATGGTAGTCAGTTGTGTGGGTCTCTGGGCAGGCAGGATTGGTGTTTGGAGCTGCAGGTTGGCAGGGTTTCATCCCTAGGCAAGTGTTTGTCCCTAAAACACACCTGGGGTATGAACTCTGGCACTTTTCCCTCAGTGCATCCACTGGCATCATGTGCTCGAGCCCATATGGTGCTTCCAATAAAAGTGCTTCTTCCATGGTTTCTGTCTAGCTGGGAATGATGCAAACCAGTCACCAGAGGGGCTGCAGGGACTGAGCTGGGGCTGGAATCCTGGGCCTGGCAAGGCTGTGGGGACCAGGGAGGGCACACGTTTCTTGTTGGATCGTGTCAACGTCCCGTGTTTTTCAGAACCTTTCAGCCAAAGGCCTGTCCTGGTCCCCATTAATGAACGGGCAGTTAATTGCACCAACGGCATTTGTGTTTGCAGGAATTAGTTTTGTGGGTAGCTGTGTTTTGTTGTCTTCAGTCATTCCAGGAAAGAGGAACTGAGAGCCCTGTTTGCAGCCAGCTTCAGCAGATGGAACACTTTAAGTAATACCTGTTCTCTGGAGGGGAATATCCACAGTTGGTGTCACTGTTGTGTTTTTAGTATCTTTGTCACTGCCATACCAATATAATTTTTGTTGCAGTTTGGCTGAGACATCCTCAACAAGTTCCAATATGTGTGTGTGTGAGTATGTATTTATACATTCATCTGTATAATATTGCTGTATATTATTTGCATTAAGCAGTTACTCTTCACCAGTCTCCCCGTGTGGTAGTGCAAATACTTCGGCTTTACCTACCTGGTGGAAGGTTATTGAAGAACACTCTCAGATACTGCCCTTGACAGTTTCTCCATCCATAACCCCGACTTTGAAGAGGAGACCTCGTTTTACCTCTGGTTTGTCCCTTTCCTTCCAGCATTCTTGTCCTTCTCCCGATGTCACCACTGAAGCACAACCCCTTGGTCGATTACTTTAAGCAATGACTGTTTTGCACACTACCTTGCTTTGTTTAAGTAATGTTTGTACAGAGATTTCAAAATATAAAGAGCTGTGTAATTGCTAAGTTTCATTATTATTTTTTCCTATCAGTGTTGCTAGTGCAACAATAGCAAAACAATAAGTGAAACGTAACAAAATAACACGTCCTTAAGGTGGTGGTTTTGGTTATGTCCTGAAGAGCTGGTAAGAGCATGGGAAAGGGGAGGGGAGGTGACAGGTTTGTGACTCCAGTGTAGACACATGGCTTGTGTCAGGGTCCGAGAAGGGCTGTGCCATCTCGTGTGTTTCAAAGGTGGCATTTTGCACTAAAATCCCAAGTGGGATCCTGAAAAGCTGCAGGTGGTCACCGGGATTATCACCCCGGCACGTGTCTGCCACTGGGTTTGGATCCTGCCCATGGTGGTAGCCCTGAGCTGCTGCTGTGGGAGCTGGTGAGCCCTGTGGGGTGCCAGCACTGCCACTGCCCAAGGAAGGGACCCAACTCCCCAGTGCTGGGACAGCAGGAGCCCAAACACCTGACGGTCACCTTGAACCAGCACCTGTCCCAACAAAGCAGGAAGGTCTGGTCCAAATGTGCTGCCCTTCCATCCTGCTGAAAGGATGCCTCTGGAGACTCCTGGCCTCAGTTGGTCTGTCAGAAATGCCAGCTCACATCCAGGGCTACAGCACTGGGCGGGGAGCCACTGACGTGCTTGGGTTGGTCTCTGCGGGTCCAGGTGCATTCCAAACCTG
>WAAE01023368.1:0-13915 GCA_013400495.1 Nicator chloris
CACTGATCCCCACCCTGTATGGAAGCAGGGGTTCCCTGGACCCCATGGCCAGGCAAAGAGAGAGTAGGCCAACCCCTTGTAGTGTTAGCTTGCTCTTGGGTTAAGAGTATTTACACATTCCTGTTTGAATTAAGCATACTTCTGAAGCCCTGCAAGTCCTCAGTGGCAGTATATTGTGGCTTTTTTTTCCTGCATGGAGAGCTCTCTTATTTCCTTGTTATTTTGTTGGTAACTTCGAACTATAATAAAGGGCATCTGAATGAAATGAAGATTTTCTGTTTGTGTAAGAGGTTATTAAAAAATCTCTCCCCAATGAAGATGTGCCCTGCTAGGCAACATTTGAGGAATGTAGTTCACTTGTCTCTCCTTCCCAGACCTCCAAACATCATTTAGCAAAGTGTACATTTGTATGAAGTTATATATGATTAAAAATATCTAATTTATTATAAGCAAGGGATTCTACAGGGTGGAATAAATGTAACAAGGGGCACACATCATCCTAAGAAGGGGGCCACCACCAAATGGTGTTATCCCAGAAGAAAAGCAAACTTTGCAATGGTGACAGAGCCACAGCATACTGTAACCCTTCAGCGACAGTTATACAGGATTCACACGATATCTTCTAGATCAACACAACAGAAAGTACAAAAGTAAAACTGGCAACAACTGGACAACTTTTTGTCCCCTTCAGTGTCACGCACCTCAATATCATTGCAAGTGCTGGACCAGGATGGCAAAAGTATCAGCCAGAAAACATAAGACTGTTTTTATGGTTTCTCATGGATCCCAGACTGCTGCTAGTCTCTAAGCCTTTCTCTGTCCTCCAAGGGGAACTGAAAGAAGAGCAGTCTAAAGCTTCAACTTCAAGCTAAAAGGAGTAAGATTATCCCAGTAAGAAAAACAGTTACTTCTTTAAAAAATCTGAACTATAAGCTTTCTGGAAAGAAGCTCCAGAAAGTTCATAAACCGTCTACCCATCCCTGATAAACACTTGTACATGTAGCAGCCCATGTGCATAGCAGAATTATGCTAGGTCGGAGCTGGCAGCAACAATGTGCCCTGGAGTCAGGCAGCAAGAGTCGCTGCTACAATGGAGAGGGTCAGTGAAGCCTCTCATAGCTGAATTTACTAGGGATTGTGTGCATCCTAACTGCTCTGTGGAAGGGGCTTACTTGCAGATGAGCTGTGCGTGAATCAGAGAGGAATAAATCAATGACCTTTTTTTCCAGCAAAGTTTTATAAAAACTCATAAATCACTGGTTTGGGCTTGTCTTTCTAGGTGTTTCTTGTTGCTGTTTTAACTGCAAGGACAAATGTTAAACTCTGTTCTGTCAGAAGAAACCTTTTTGTACAAAGACTGGAATCCAAGCAGAAAAGTAAGAAAATGCACTAAATACATTCAAAAGCTCAAACCCACAAAGCCTTCACACAATATGGGGCCCTGGGGTAAGACTAGCCATTCTCTTCTTGGGCTAACTATGAGCGGACCCACTGCACACCAGTGGCCCTCGCTCACTCCTCTCCTGCTGGAGCCAACTAGTGTTCCATTAGTAGATGTCACTTCTAAGAAAGATATATGAAGATCACCTGAAAGTTTTGAATTGCCTCTGAGGCAGAAAAAACTGTGAGCAATCCTCTGTTCTGTAAGCACTCCTCAGGAAGGAAGATGGCATTGAAACCACTTACAAGAAGCAAGATGGTGCGTACAAGACCAACCTCACTATGAACATGACATCCTGCAGATGTGAGCATTTGGGGTTTTCCTTCTCTCCTTCAAACCTGAAGACAGGATTTTTTCTCATTGTTTACTGACATTTTCCTGCTGAGTTCAAGTCTTTCTGCAGTTCATGAATCTAGGAAGCACTTTGAGGTTTTACATGCAGATCAAACTTGCTGTATGGCTTTCTACAGAGTGCCTCAGCTTTAGGAATTATATCTAATTACAGATATTTTTTCCATTTGTCTTTTCAGGCTGTCTGAAAAACCTATAAAAATTGAACACCAAAACATGGCCTAATATTTTCAAGTTATATCAAAGACCAATAAAAATACAACAATGCCAGACAAGATCTTTTCTATATGTTATGAAATTGCTTTGCCTGACATCTAAAGAGCAGATTTGCAGAAGATAAATTCCATTATCTTGAAAGCCATAGCTTCTGCTACTTGCTTTTATTTCAGTTCAAAAGAGACTTGAAGTGCCAGTGCAACTGGCAACACACAGCTTGATGCATTACCTGTTGATAAATGTATAACTTCTTCAGATTTGTTATCCAACTACCAGTCCCCAAGAGCTGTGTGTGACACCACCATGAAGACAAGGAGTTTGTAATGGAGCTGTGCCTCCAAACTGACTTGCCAGCTAGGTCCAGTAGTAAGGCATCTCCTTTCCCACTCTTCAGTGGAAGGTGTGGAAGTGCAACAGGATAATAATCCCAAGCAGTGTGGAAGGTGTCAAGTGCAATGGGATAACAATCTTCCACAACACTGTTTTCTCCCTGTAAAGATGAGAGACAAAGTTGCCTGGGGTTATGGGAAGGGAAAGAGAAGTGACTCCAGGAGACTCCAGCAGAATAGGTGATGTTTCCAGTAGCCAGAATGTTTTTAATTGCCGTCCATCAATTGTAGCAGTGCAGGTCCACCCCAGGTCCGTCAGCTACCCAGGGCAGACCCCTTTTCCAGGCTCTGTGCTACAGCACAAAGCAGGGTGAGGAGCAAAACTCTCAGGGACAGCTCAGAGTCCATCATACCAGCTCAGCAGCACACATAAAAGATCCAGCTCCTCTCTGATCACAGCCTTGAAAAGGTTGAGTAAAAGGTCACACACAAGACTTGTATCTGAAATCAGATTATTCTATATAAAGATTTTTGACTGGCAGAAAGATTTAGATTTAGATTAAGATTTAGACTGTGATGTGACATCATGTGCATGTCTAATAAGGGCTTTGATTGACAGGCCATCAATTATTGCATGTGTCTTTAGGGATAATTACGTCTGTTGAATGGCACTGTATTATTTGAAGACAAAAGGGGTCACATTTTCAATTTTATCTTTCTTCTGCCACATGATATGGCATGAGAGAGAATGTTTAATTTATGATCTGGAAATCCATTTTCGAAATGAATTCTGTCCACATCTTTTCCTCTGAGTTGGAGGATGGCAGGCTATAGGTCTCGACAGCCATCAAAGAGAGCACATGAATGAATTTCAGCAGAAATATTTTTTAAAAAAAGTAACACCAAAAAACTTGTCGTTTTTAAATACCAATTCTCAGCCACCTGCTATCAGTTGTGTATAAGGGGCAACTCCCAAGGAAGAGAACTGCAGCTGCATCCACTTATTTTGCCCTTGCAAGCAGATTCTCAGCTGATGTAAAATGACAGAGCCTATTGGACTCAGTGGCATAATTTTGCAGCAGCTGAGAACATGTGCTTGAGACTCTAAATTAGCCTTCAATGGAAAGTTGTTTCTGTAAGCTGGTTGGCTAAATAAGGACATGTCTGTAAAACTGCAAATATTGCAACAAGACAGCAAAGAGGAAGGCGGAAGTAGTTGCTCAGAGCCCAGGTCTTTGGGGGAAAATCAGTGGAAACTGTTCCTGTTACACTTTTGCTTTAAATTTTAAGCTGCCCTCTCTGGTCCTGTTTGACTGCATGGGGTGCAGAGCAATCATCATAGTATAGCTTTCAAATATCTGTCAGTGGACTCTGCCTTAAAACTCCATGTATTTCTTTGATTTTTACATTCCTAGTAGTTGCATGAACTCAGAAAAGCACTACAGAATAAAGTTATGGCAGGAAAAAGATCTGTGTGTAACACAAGTTATAAAGGGCAGAAAAGCAACTGAACCACCTGGACCACTACTTAAGATTGGATTTTTTGGAGTTGAAAAATGGGAAGAAGGTGAGAATGCTGCAGAAAGATGTAAATTCCTCAGCTCTGGCTGGGGACATCAAGTGGCAATAACAAATAGATCCCTGTGGCTGAGTGATGTGTCTGGATGAGACACAGGGCAGAAGAGTTCCAACCCATTTAACTATGGATGCCTTCTATAGTCCATCCCTGATGAACTATTGAACTGTTGATGAAAGCAAAACTGGTTTTGCCCTTTCACTAATGACGTAATTCTGCACTTTTAGGAAAAACCTCTCTCTCAGGGGAGGGGTTTTTCTAGGCCATTTTTGATGCCCTAGGAGTAGTATTGCAAGAAGGAGAAAAGTTTATGTTTGAAATTAAAAAGCCCATTCTTGCACTTGAGCTAAAGGTGCTCTGTGAAATTGCTTGCAAAGGTGAAGTGGCCTTTAGACTTCAGGAGGTGGAAAAATGCTGAACAGGTGATCTCAAGGTCCTTCAACATATGTGATTTTTACACTAACAGAACATATTCCTGTACTTCCACCTAAAAGTGTTTGGAGCCTAACTGATCAAATTGGCAATGCAGGCTGCACAGAACTGGGGATGACTGGTAAGGAATTACATACATGAAAAACAAAGGACTACGCAGAGGGAGCAGTTGAAAGGATAAATATACCGTTATGTTGGGTGAGCTGCTGACATCTCTTATCTGACTCATACTGACTGCCTGAATTGTGTAACAGTTCACAGTGTTTCTGGAATTGGGTTCATTACTGTGATGCCTAACACTACCAGAATTGTGTTGAGTTAGTTTTTTTTTTCTGGATGAGAATGATTCTCCTCAGGGAGAGTCACTTCAGCTAAGAAATACTTGTCCTTCTTGAATTAAAAAAAAAAAAAAAAGCAACAAAACAAAGAAACAAAAAAACCCCACCATCTTAAAATATCACCTATGAAAGCGACACTTTGTCAAAAATAAAGTTTGTACTTCAGTGATTAAACAAATTTTGGAACATGATATATGGAAAACAGGGATTTCTCAACACATCTGAGATTGTACTCTGTGTAATAAACTGGCTCAGCATTGAAAACAAAGTGACAAATGTTCTAGTGGCACCAAGCTGAACAGGAAATTTGGGAGAGAAGGAACAGAGGCTGTTGCTTTGGGAAGGGTCACTGAGAGAAAGTTGCAGCTGTGGAAAAGGAGATCTAGAACAGGATATGACCTGGGCTGTGAGGATTACACTTCCAAGAAAAGTCTAAGTAACTGTGCCATGTTTTGGAAAGGAGGCTGTTCTTCTGCAAGGGCATCAGTACTGATCAGAGTAGTTGCTGCAGCTGGCAAAGGCAAATATGATGAGATCAAAGAGGCTGCCTGGGAGCCATCCTGACACCTGTGGGCAGGTCTGGTGTTGAGGCCTTCCTGCAGCAACCCTTGAGGGCAGAGATTCTGTTTAGAGGATCTACAGAGGAGGAAAGTCCACGCTAAAATTAAACAGCTCAACGAACATCCAGCACCTCTTCTAACACCAGAGCTTGTGGTGGCATGTGCTTTTTCCACTCACCCATTCTCATATCTCTTTTCTCCTTCCTGGGAAAAAACTTTTCTCCCACCTCTTGGTCCTGACTGCGCTGTGTAGATGCTGGTTGACTCACAGACAGAGCTGGTAGTGATAACCGCCCTCAGGGTAATCTCAGTGTCTGAATATAATGTTTGCTTGATTATTTGTAACCCACTAAACTGCGAGTTTCACAATCTTTTCTTTTAGCCAATGCCATAAATAGAGTTAATGCAACACTTATCATCAAGCCTGCATGATGCTGATAGGCTTTCAGTTCATAAATCACATGTGTTTGTCATCCCTCTAAGCCACTTAATGTGATAAATCACACAATCTCTTGTGTCAAACTGCCCAGAGTTAACAAGTTACTCTTACTTCACCTCATAGAAAGTTCAGCTCTATTTAAAGCCAATTTAGACACACACAGAGAAGTAGTAGAAGTGGTGTTACAGAGAGATGTGCGGTGAGGTTTGGAAGAGGCTTGTCATACCGAGCACAAGCTGAGGCAGACAGGTAGCAACAGAAATCAGTGATGGAAATGCCCACTGATTATAGAGGGAGGAGACTTGGGCTCAGGTTGAATCATGGACTGTTGGGACACCTGCCTGATATTGAAACAAACACAAGAGTAAGTGATTGAAGCACAAAATGTGATCTCAGACTTTGTGTTTCGGCTGCCGGAAGGGCTCTCCTCCAGCTGTCATTGCAACTCTGATTGGGTTCTTGCAATAAGGATGTATCTCAAATCATGGACAGGGCCAATTTACTTACTTTAGCCATGCTGAATTCTATCTTTCCTATTGTATGTCCATAGCCCAAGTGTTTAAAAACTGAGCCAGGAACAGGAGCTTCTTTCGAGTTTGTCTTTGGTTCAGACAGAGTTTGAAGTGGTCTTGTGCACGTCTGTATCAAGGACATGGTTTCCTAGTGGCATTGAGGACTGTGATTTGCTGTACAGTCTTCCCCTTGCTTTCTTTTCTGTGGTCTTATTTCCAAGCAGTGACTGATTGTGATTAAGTAAAGATGTGACAAAAAATTTAGCCTTCACTGTAGCATTTATGACACTATAGAGACATTAGATTTCTTTCTCACCTTAATCTGGGCTAACCAATCCCATTGTTCAGAAACAATATACTGAAGGATTCACAAACAGTTGAATATGTACAATAAACTAGAAATGATGTGCAGCAATTTCCTACTCTTCAAAGACACTGATATTGGTATGAGACCTGCAGCCACATGATAAAAAGGCAGGAACGACTAGTAGTATGTCTCCCAGACACTGTGAAGGAAACAAAAAGCTAACCCCTGAATGAATTCTGACTGGGAAAAAGCATAAGGGAAATAGATGTAGCTCAGCACAATGTTTAGCAGCTGACACGACATGAAGTTTAAAGTCCAGTCAAATGTCTCACACTGTGCATGACCCCACATGGCATCTCTTCAACCAGCACTGAGCAGTAGTGAGAAATGAGCATGAACAGCTGAGGATGGAGTGCCTGAGGCAAGGCTGCTCCTCTTCACTGGAGCAGGTGCACTGCAGTCTCACTGCTGCTCCTCTCAGTTCAAGAAACCACCAGTCACAGGCAAGCAGAGGAGCCCCCATGGGACATGCAGCAGCCAGGCTGATCCTTGTGGTGTGGAGCTTGCTTGGGATTCTGTCTATAAAAGAAATATTAACTCATGTTTAAGATCCTGATGCTAGAAAGAGGTTTGGTCTGCTCGAGCCGCTTGTGCAAGAGGTCAGGCTGTAGCTGAGGAGTAAGAAGAGCTGTATTAATGAGCTGGCCACCCACAGGACCCTTTCTGAGAGCAGAAAGTGTTCATAACACCTGGCCCTTCTTTGCTACAGAGAGGGATCCCTACGGATTGTCTGTAGCTCAAGCACTTCTCACTAAGAAATCTCACTACTGAGCACTTCACATGTATTCTTCCTCTAACAACTGCTTCTGCTTTTTAGAAGCAGCTGCATTTACCATCTGTATAATAGGACAGAGCATGATTTGGTCAGTATGGGGGAAGTAAATGGAGTTTGTTTCACTACTGTCTTTATTCAGCTTTATTTTCTCAACTTCTTACTATAGCTGGGATTTCTTCTTTTCTATAATAGTTGATAAGACACCTACACACTTGGAGCACAAGAGGGGAAGGGAGGTCATCCAAAGCACATTCCTGAAAAGCCCACTCATAAGAACTGCTTTAACAGCCCAAGGCTCTGCAAAGGCTGAGGTACCTAAACAATACCATCCTGAGCTGCAGCAGAGCAGAGTGAGTGATGCCCTGCGCTCAGCCCAGACTCTCACCAGCACCATGGCCTTCCATCATTTCTGCCATGGAAAGGGGCTGCTCCTAAAATAAATTACAGTTGTTAGCAGACCAAAGTGCCAATCAGCTGTGGCAGGGTGTCACTGGGAATGCATTTTACTGTGTTAAACTCTTTGATATTAACAAGAAACTTTGTCCTTCAGAGTGTTATCATGACTCAACTCCATGAAAGAAAAATTACACTCTACTCATTCACCAAGGGTTTGTATCACATTGAAGGTGCTCTTCCCTTCTGAAATGCTGCAGGGGTGTTTTGAACCCAGTTCAAAGCAATTTTTCCCTGCTTCATTAGTCACATTCTCATCTCCTGAAATTCCCAGTTTCTGCAAGTGACTTTCAACAAAAGCTGGGCTGCAGTAGGGAAAGGGAGTGTAGAGGAGAAGGGGACCTGTGATACACTGAGGAGGCAGCAGAGCTGAATGAGAAGATGGCCTCACATCCTCTCTCACTGTCTGACAGCTGGGATGTAGGGCTGGGAGATGAATCCCCTCTTTCCTCTTCGAGTGGTCCCTTTTGGGGATCTATCTGCTTGAGCTCCACCTGAGGCAGCAGAGCTCCAGCCAGGAGGAGCAGCTGCATCTCTTTGCATGTAATTCCCTATTCCACCCCAAATACTTGTCTTCCCCAAGCATTAGAGCTGCACGGAGGAAAGTATATGAGACTGGGGGCTGAGGACTGCCCTGTGTTTGAAGACACAGAGAGTTACCTCAGGCACTGGGAGGCTTTGTGGTAAGGCTGGTCAGGATGTCATCGTGCTTCATCAGCTCTTGCTGAGCCCAGAACTGAAAAGTGGGGGGAAAAAAAAAAATCTTAGCACCTCTGTTAAAATTAAGTTCCACATCAACAGCAAAGGGTATCTGAGTTCAGCTTTTGCACCAATGTTACACAGAATATTTGTGCACTCAAAACAAACTCCAAGGTGTTACATAGGAATTTCAAAGTCACCATAGGCCCTGCGTGAGCAATAAACTACAGCAGATAAGGAGGTGCCACCTGTTGTCCCTGCCACCATTTTTTTTATTGGAGAAGGACAGTCCCCTCACGTCATCTGCCAGGATGTCCTCCAGACTATGGGGCTTTGTGCTTTTCTGGGCACCTCCACCAGTGAATGTCGTGCTAAGCCTAGATCTCAGCTATTCATAGGCCAGACTTTAAACTATGGTGACATCCCTGCTGGTATGTTTCATTCTGAGTAGATCACCTCACATCTGATTTAACAGAGTCATAATATTTTAGCCGCAGTGTCATGAATCCTTCACTAATTTTTGGAGTTGAATTCTGAAATCTGAAATCTTCAATAACAAATTCACACACAATCAAACATGCTGTCCTTCACTGAAGATCTTCAAGGACTCACAGCAGGATAATGTCCCAGTCTGACCATTCAGGAGGCACTCAGGCAGTCACACTCCCATCACCAGAGACTTTAATGCTGGGACCCAAGCCCCTTGACAGTGGGCAGCTCCAGTGAGCTGATGGGTCCCCACCCAACTCTCTGTGCATCCCACACTCACTCAGGCAGACCAACTGTCCTCACCAATTCAAGCCCAGGTTTCCCACAGCACAGCCTCAGACCTCTCTCTCCTTTAAGTAATTTTATAATGGTGCAGCAACAGAATAGAAACCTTGAGCTGATGCCTCCAGAGAGGGACTCTGAACAAAGGAACGCCTGGGCTTTTACATCCTCACAGTCTATGTATGTGGAGGTCTGTGGTCTTCCAGCTGAGTCCTCAACTCTTGCTGTATCTCCAAGTGTCTGGTCACCTGGCTGGTGACCTGCCACAGGTTGCTGGGCCTTATGGAATTCAAAAGGTCAGCAGTTCACAGCCTCTTCCTTTGGGCTTGGACTTCTGCCCCACAGAGCTCAAACTGCAGCTCTCACTGCAGCTACACACCCAGCTCCCTGCACTGAATATTCCTCAACACTTAGTGTCTGAGATATAGGCTGGCGACTGGCAGTGAACAGGGACACTGCAACCAGAATTTGGGATTGGATTGCATTCTGCAAAATGCCTCTAAGGGAGGGATTGGAGGGGTCAAGCTAGAATTTTAACCTTATCAATCTCTTTAGAGAGTGAGCAAAAGAGTAGCAAGTAAGGCTGGGCTCCTCTGCAGCCCCTTCTGATCTTCATGGTCTCCAAGACAGCTCTCACCTTCCTGATTAACATTCCTGCCATCTTCTAATGCAAACTGGGACTAAACCCTGGAGTTTTCCAAGAAAGCTTGTAATTCCCAAGGAATTTCAATGGATTTCAGATATATAATGTACATCTAATACCTCTGCTGAGTTCCTGATTTTTAGTACTCACTCACAGGCTCAACTTTTGAAAGTTTTCTCAGGTTTAACTTGAAGATCAAGGCTGAAGCAGTATCAGGAGTTCTGTGATGAACATGCCCTTGGGAAACCCAAGTTTTCATAACTTATGTATGAAAGCTGCTTTTGGTGGGAAAAGCTGTTTGGTTTTGCCTGTGTGCTTGCTGCGGAGCCTGGGAGGGATGCTGGCACAGGCTGCAAACCTGCCTGGGATGCAGGGGTGCCCACCCAGGCCTGGCCAGCGGGAAGAACCCGGCACAGGCACAGGCACAGGCACTGCAGAAGAGCTGTGTGTCACAGAGCAGCAGAAGGTAGGCAGGAAGCTCTGCAGGTCTGAAATACCCCGGGACTGCCCCGGGAGGAGGGAGGGATGCTCCTCATTGCTCCTTTTGGAGTAACTGGAAATAAACACAGTTCGTGAGTGCCCCATATGCACAGGGATGGGCTCTCTTCCCCAGAGGTTTTCAGCTATTCCACCAGACAGATAGGGAGGAAAGACATCTGGCAGAGAGGGGAATTCAACGGTCTTGAAAATTTGTGGCTGCAATTTGGACCCTTGTCATGCCCACGTACTGTGTCACAGCGAGAGGAATTCAGTTACCATGGGTTACCCTATCAGTACGGGGACCAAGTGCCTCCCCTCCCAACAGCTCTATAAAAAGAGTCGCTCCAAGACACCCCAGCGGCTTCTGCATACCGGCACAGACCCGCAGAAACTTGGCCACAGGGGGACGGCCGCCAGAGGAGGTGTCAGCATGCCTTCTGCTTTCCAGTTTCAGTGCCACCTCGTTCTCATCTTCCTGGCAGCCTCCAAGGGAGACACCAGATACCTAGAGGTGAGCAATAGAGCTGATGATTAAACATCTCGCTGTGCTTTTAGCTGCTGTCTTCTAACTTGTAGTCTCAGCTTTCAAGTATTGTGCTTTATTATCTCTCCCTTTTCTCTTCCCACTTCTCCTGCATTAAACTTACACCTGGGTAACATTAATGCAACAGTCCCATGTATTCTGTGCTGCCCCTCTATTTATTTACGCTCAGCAATTTTGCTGAGGATTTAAGAGACTCTAAGTGCACTTAGGTGCTGGGCTCACCTCTCAGATGCCAGGTTTATTTCCCCTCTACTGCAGGTTGGCAGCTTTCTGCCTGAGCTCTTCCACAGCTGCATTGTTTCTGGAGAAGGGATGTAAGTGCTGTGCCTGTTCTTGAGAGGTGCAGGGAGAGGGCTGTATTTCTTTGCCCCAGACTCTCTTTGCCCTCCATCTTTCACCAGGTGAGGGATGCTGGTGAAGATGACCCCTTCCTACTACTCAGTGAAGATCTGAAGCGAGAGCTGTCTGCAGGACAGATCTACCGGCGGTCGCTCCGTGAGTTTCTTGGTGCTCTGATAGGGACTGCTGGCAGGTGGGAGAATCCTGGGGGTACTTCAGGGAGGGAAAAGGGCTAATTGAGAATGACAGAGCTGCAGGAGCTTTTTGCAAAACTGGAGAGAAGAAGGACAAAGCATTAAACCCGCAGAAACCTGTGGTTTTGAGGTAGAGGGTTGGGGTTCATAGTTGATGGTCCCAAATAACTGGAGTAGGATGGGGATTCCCCACCCTAGGCAGGGTCACATTGCCAAGGGGTGGGGCAGGTGTGGCAGCTGTGACTAGAGAGAAATCTGAAAGAATACAGTGTTTGTGCCTTATGCACGTATACACACAGTTTTCTGCTCAGAGATGCATTGACACACCATCCCCCCATCGCACGTTTGCGCTCACACCTGCGAGTTATTATTTATCCTCTGATGATCAGCAGGCTCCTAATTGCTTCAGCTGGCTCTCCCTGTCCTCACTGCCAGCCGGATCCCCGTGCGGGGGGGTCTCTCCTATCCCCCTCCTTCCCCGCACAGTGGGAGCTGGCGCTGACTCTCCCTCAGAGCAGGCTGAGGCAGCAGCCCTTTGTCCCTGCTTCTCCAGGGTGCATTGACATGCTAAGTATAGAGGGGCAGTTCACCTTCACCGCAGACCAACCACAGCTGCACTGCGCAACCTTCTTCATCGGGGAGCCCGAGGAGCTCATCACAATACACTATGACTTTGTAAGCATCGACTGCCAAGGAGGGGACTTCCTGAAGGTAAGAGGCTGCAAGTCTCTGCTCTGCTCTGACTTGTGAGGTGTTTGCTGTGTGTGCCAGGGGCAGGCGAGCGCATGTGCACATCTGTGTGTTGTGTGTGTTTCTGTGTACAAAACTGGCTTTCACAAAGCAACCACCTCTGGAATGGCTCCTTCTCCTCCCTGAGGCACTCTTAGTATGTGTCCCACACCATCACCACTCCTCTAAAGCAAAGTCAGGTGCAGGATGAGGATCCTTCTCCAGACTACAGCACTGGCTCTTCTGAGCTTTTCCAGAAGCACCTCTATGGGCTGTCCATAGCGGAGGGGATGGCTGAAAATTTGGTCAGTAGGATTTACTCATTGCACTGTGAATAACATGTGCCCTGCAGATAATGATACAGCTCTCTGGATCGCTGTTATTTCTCTGGGACCTCTGCTCACAAATCACTTAGCATCAGATTAATAGTGAGTTGATCACTGCAGGCTTTCTTTAAAACTGCCCTGCTATGACTTTTCAGGACATTGGCTCTGAACAGAAAGAGGCTCATGACTCAGAGCCATTTATATTCCAGTGTTAAAAAACTTTACCAGCACATTTCTCTGGCAGGCAGGAGCATTCCAAGATCTGAACTCAGTCAAGGAGAGAAGGGGAGGCTCAATGGTCCCTGGCTCCCCTTGCCTTGCACTTTGCCCTTTGTGCTGAACTGGCAAGGCACAGAACAAACCACATCCCATCTAGTAGCAAGCTGAGGTCCAGGAACAGGGAGAAGGAGGAAAGCTGCCCTTTAGCCCTTTCCTTGTCTCCTGCTCCCTTCACCCCGGAGAATTTTGTCCTTCTATTCTGTATCTTGGCTGAGATCTCTCCCCATGTGGCTACAGGGATGCTGATTTCAGTCTCGTGTGGGTCTAAGGCTTTTGTACCTGGACTTATGGTCACTCATGGAGGCTAGAAAAATGCCAAGATATCTTTTATGTTTTATTGAGGTTTCCTTTCTTTGGTAATGGTGTCCCAAACTTCTCTGTTATATTGCTGTATATATACAGGCAGCTTTTCCGTCATGTGATTTAAGCACCTGCATCTGCATTCCTCAGAAACTTACAGTTCTGGCAAATCCAGAGACAGATCCTGATGGTTTTTTTCATCAGGAAGTCCCACATACTCACATCAGAGTTATTGACTGAAGCGATGGCTAAACCTGGTCCTTGAATTTTGGGAGTACTGACTGAGGTGTTTAAGGAATTGCCAAGTGAGAGCAGCTAGGAGGGAATTGAAACAGCAAGGCAGGCAAATGTGTATCTATGCTAGAATTAATAAGTATTTCTACTTCCGACACATTTCCCTGGAGATGGTGAGGGAAAATTATTGCTTTTTTTGTCATGAAGGGAAGATGTGTAGAAATTGATCCTTAAGGTCCAAAAAATAATACAGGATTTGTTTTGCTTTCTAGTGGTTTAGATGAGGGGAAAGAGCTGACACGAGTGAGAGCAATACCTCTCAATAATTCCTCCCCAAAGTTTTTTTGTATTCCAATATCTCTGGAAGGCCACTGGGACCATTAATGACAAGATGTAAAGCATGGAAGGTGGAAAATTACAGGCCAGATCAATCAACATAACGCCTGGAGTTTGAAAAGTTTACTTATATTTCTTGTGGCTCCCAAATCAAGCTGGTCAAGAACTTCTCATAGTAACAATGAAATTGCAAAAAAGAGCATGTGATGATGCTGAAGCAAAACGAGGTACTTCCCTCAAAAAAAAAAAAAA
>WAAE01023368.1:13951-70143 GCA_013400495.1 Nicator chloris
AAAAAAAAAAAAAAAGCCCCAAAAAAACCTCTCCAACTCCCCCCTGCAAAAACCCCACAAAAGTTATCAACCAAAGGAGATAAAAACAACATTAAAAGTTATATGTATCCCTTTCCCAAACATCAGTTGAAGCATGAATAATTAGTTAAATGTTAGGAAGTCAATAAATACAAAGAAATTTTGTGTTCAGTTTGTGGCTTTGAACAGGTTATATGGTGTCAAAAGAAAAGAGTGTCTGTTATAATTCATGTTTCTGTTGTCTGCTAACAGAGCAATCAGCAAAACCTTGTTTTATATTATTGAATCTGGTAGGTGTTTGATGGATGGATACTCAAGGGAGAGAAATTTCCCAGTTCCTTGGACCATCCACTCACCACTTCTCAAAGATATGTTGACTTCTGTGACAGTGGGAATATTCAGAGGAGCATCAGATCATCACAGAATGTGGCAATGATCTTCTTCAGGATTCAGCAACCAGGCAATGGATTTACTGTCACAGTCAAGAAAAACAGCAATCTCTTCCGTAAGTCTGCATTTTATACCACCAAAGGGGCTTGAATTTGGGGCAGGAAGCAAAAAGAATGTATTGCTTTGCACTGAATTTTCTCACTGTGGTTATCAGCACTGACATGGCCGCAGTAAGGCAGGTGGAGCCATGTGCACCTGGCGTGTCTGCAGGCTTGATTCAGGGTCAGTGTGTGTCCCAAGGAAAAAAAGGAGCTTAAGAGATCACACAGGCTTCAATATGCAAGACCATAAAGCTCACTCTTTCAAATAAGCCTCTCCCAATCTAATATTGGCATGTTCCAACAGATTTAGCTAGAACAAATAGTATTAATTTAGCAATTTCAATCTCAGCGTTTTCTGGATCTGCGTGAACAATGAGGAAAAAATATTATTAAAAGGTCAACAGTAAAATCAGTGTATTGAATGGTTATGTGGTAGTTATGAGAGCTATATGATCACAGGGATCTATCTGCAAGTTTCTTTCCTTAAGCCTCTGAGCTGGCAAGGCACAAATTATCGCAGAAGCATAGAATGGCTTGAAAAGCGATCATAAAGATCATCTCGTTTCAACCCCCATTTCACCATGGCCAGGAATGCCACACAGTAGACCAGGTTGTCCAGGGCCTCATCCAACCTGGTCTTGAACTCTTCCAGCCGTGGGGCACCCACAACTTGACTGGGCAACCTGTTCCAGTACCTCACTTGAATTGTTTTTTCCAGAGAGGACAGGACATTTAACAATTATTCTTCAGGCTAGTCTGATTTATCTGCCTAACTACTTAAAGTGACTGAACAAAACAAAAACAAAACAGACCAGAACAAAAACAAACAACCCACCACAAGCAAAGCCCAACAAACCCACCCCCCAACCAAAACAAAAACCACAAACAAACAAGAAACCAAACAAGAAACCACAACAAAACTAAACCTAAAAAAAAGCCCGAAAAAACAAAAAACAGTGACAGCATGTCTGCTGTGTCTTTACTCTGAGTTATTCAGACTTGAGCCTTCAAGCTAGGTCCCTACTCCGGCTTCATGTCCATGGATGTGATTATTGTATTCAACTGCTGGAGGTGGCTGGTGTCTTTCACCATTCCACTAAGCAACTGCAGGACCTCAGATCTATGTCAAGGATCCCTTGGGTTGCTCACATAGATGATAAGTTACACCTTTACCTGAATGCTTAAGTTTGAACTTAGAGATAAAATCATGCTCTCATTTCAGTGAGATATTTTGCAGTGTAAGGAACTCCAGTTCAGAGGAGCAGAATAGGATTTAGGGGGTTGCTAGTAATATCAGGCAATAAAGTGTCAAAAATAAACACAATCTCTCCCTCCACCCATGTTTAGCCTCCTTCAAACTGGCAAACTGTATGAACTGTTGGCAGCACGAGCCTCTGATGTACAGATTCCAGGTGTGAGCTCTTCTATTGACCGCTTCACCCTCAGGTTCTGCCAGACCTCCTGCTACATAGTAAACAATGGGGAGGGAATTTTTAAGGAACAAATGCTATGCAAGAACCTCAGAAAATGCCACACAACACTTTTTTCCGCATTTTGTTGTAACTCACAGTAATTAAACTATCTCTGCTTTTTTGGTACTGTAATTATGTAGTTTTGCTACACGCAGTGACGACTGTACAAGTAACTTTTGTACCTTCTCCTGTGTCCCAGCTTGCAATGTCATCTCTCAGACCCCCTCAGGAAGGTTTACCATGGTCATTCCTCACCAGCACAGAAACTGCAGCTTCTCCATAATCTACCCAGTGGTGATAAAAATATCTGATCTTATCCTGGGACATTTAAATGGTCTCTTTTTAAAGGTGGGACATTTATTGACTAAGAAAATATTAGCATACACAATTTTTCGGGGCACAGAGGAGGGAAGGGGTGAAGCAGGGATAGGCTGTGGCACTGGCTGCTGAGGCATGGGTGCTCTGGACACTTGTGTGCATGCTGAGGGCTCTGGTTTCTCCCAGAGAGGAGAGTTGGGGCTGTCTCTGTCGCTGTTGTCTGTGTAATGTTGCAATGGCAGCCAAATTATGCAAAGTTCCGTTAATGCATGTAACGATTGCTTGCCATAACAAAGGGTGAGGATTTCATTTAAAAAGAAAGGAGCACTCTCCCCAAGAGCTATCTGTCTGTTTTTAAATTAATGAAAGCAGCAAACACTCTGAAGAGAGAAAGGAGCCATTAGATAGCAAGGTATCATCACAGACAAAATACAAACGTGCTCACAACTGCCTGCTTCATATGCTGAGCATCCTCTGCTCCCATCTGGGGTATTTGGTGCTTGGTGACAAACCAGGAGAAGAGGACAGGAGCTATTGGTCATACCTGTGCCTGGGAGGTGTAAGAAGGTGCCAATTTCCAAACATTCAGAAGCATAGAGCAAGGAAATTTGCTTTCTTCTGCTCCGTGAGTCTGACAGCCTGAGTTCTTCAAGGAGATTGCCAGTGTCTGAGCAAGCCAGGTTTTGAGAGATGGGCAAGCTAATTAGTTGACTTATTCAGTGGTGAGCAGAAAGGGACAACAGCAAAGGAAGGTAAAGAAACCAGGCACTTAAATAGCAGCATAGGGGTGACAGCCCAAAGATGCTCAAGGTGTCCATGCAAGATATTTTTGGCAAACAGCATTAATTTCAGGAAAATTGTGGGTTTAATATACAGTATACAGTTTGTTTTCAGAAAAAAACTACTCTTTTTGTTAATTTCTACCTTAATTGAACTTCACCACAATGGTTAATTTTAGCATTTTTTAAATATGGTATAGTGGAACAGAAGTTCTTGCCTGCCCGCTGTGAATGTAAGCATACATACAGCCCATGCCTCCATTAATTTAATTACATGTCTAAGCATCCAGAACCAGATTGCTTATCTGCATTAAAAGCATTTGAATCAACACGTTTTACACCTGTCAGTAATTTTCAGAGCCTACTTAGGTCTTTCATTGGAATCCCTTAAGAAAATTAACTTACTAATGTCAAATCAAGGTATTACCGCTCGGGATGAGAAACTGCTTTTGCACAGCTTTAACCACAGGGGATTTCTAAAACTTATTGTTAGCTTTAATAATGTCTGCAGAACTGCTACATTTTGAAGATGAATGGTAAATAAATTTTAGTCTCTGCCTTTTAAAGAAACCATCCGCAGGCTGTGCAGGAATGGGAGATTTTGTAGAGCTTCTTGGAGGAGCTGGCTTAGACCCATCCAAGATGTTTCCACTAGCTGACCTCTGTCACTCCTTTCATGGATCTGGTAAGAACTTCTTCCAATTTACCTCCACATAATAAAATAATTAACCATAATAAGACATGCAGCGACGCCCACACACATCTGGACCTCCTGCTAGACTGGCGAACTTCACATTTAGCAGAACATGAGAGCTACAGCTATTCAAGCCTGTGGTTTGGCTGTGTGTTACAGCACACCCACAACCACCTTCATCTGCCCCTTTAATAAACATTATGACAAGGCTGAATTAGAAATGTTTTAAAAATGCTTGTCCTAGGACAAAAATAAATGTAAGAATGTCAGCACAAAAAAGGTCTGGAAATTCACAACAAACGAAGGCAGATTGCTACATTTTCAGCTAAGGAGCTTTTCCCTCATTTACTCAGTGTTTCCAAGGCCTTTTCTTCTGCAGGTGTAACACATACCCCCAAACCCTCAGAGTTCCCATTCTCTACTTTGAACCTGCTGGAGCTCTGAACCTTTTTCACTGTCATGCAGGTCCAGTGACTTCTTTATCCCCATAAATATAAGAACTTCCGGTTTCCCTAATATCCAACAGCAGACTGGAAAGTGTGGCAGTGATATGGCAGATTAACCCCTGTGGCACACTTGTCATCTCAGGAGTGTAAACAGGGCACTAGAGAAGTGGCATTTCCGCAGAGTTGCAGAGCAGGAATGTGCCTGGCCCTTGTGGTCTCCCTTGCCTTTCATCACACCACAACAGTCCAGGCACTGTTCAGAGATTTAACTGGTAAGTGCTGCTGTTGAATGATAATACTGAGCACTGGAATGAGATTAAAATGTGTTTTCCTGGTGATGTGAAGGAAGTGAAAATCCATCTCAGCAGCTCCTGCTCTCCCAGTGCTATACCAAATTTCTCCTCAAGTGAGGAATCTCCCCCAAGTTCCCCAGACAGAAAAAGGCTTTGCCCAGCTTCCACTCAAATGGCTTGCCTAAAGCAGCAGTTAGTGACACACCTGATTTCCCTCAGAGTGAGACCATGTGCTGGGCACTACCGTTTGAATTGGTCTTGATGGAACTCTCACATGCCTTTATTCCTGTGAAGACAGTCCTTACACACAAAACCACTCATTCCCCTAATGCGAAACATTTTGATGGTGCTAATTTTGGCTACCTCCATAGTGCAATTATCCTTACTCATCACTCGTGGTATCTAACAGTATCACATAGACATGGAGTAGCATTTGCGTGAGAGAAGGATATTTGATTCAATACTCAAGCATTGTAAAGCAAAACTAACAAACACAAAATCAGCAATATCACCACCTGCAGGTCATTATGACACATGAATTTGCTGTATTTCCAAAATTCCATGTATCAGTGTTTCATAATTCCCATCATTATATATCTCTTTTCCCTCACTTTCTCTCATATAAATGTATCTTTACATCTCCTTTATATCTCTTTTCCCTAAATAGCCCAAATGAAGATTGGCTGTGACAACACTGTGCTGCGAATGGTCTCCAGCGGCAAACACATCAACCGTGTGACATTTGAGTACCATCAGCTGGATCTGCAGGAAACAGAAACAAGAAAGGAGAACAGCATTGAGGAATTCTGCTTTCCTAGTATCTGAGAAACCAGGACACATATCTTCACTAGCTAATGAAAGTAAAGTGCTATAATAATGTATTTTTTCCTTTAACTGGCTGGTGGTGTCGAGCCTTTCTATAAGCATAGTTCTTTTTTCATACAAATCAATCACTCCCATCAGCAAGCAGGAAAAAGCAACAAATGTATTAATCTTTGTTATTATCATTATATTATTTCTGCAATGTTTAAGCTCATTTACCATATCAAAAATCAATAGCAAGGATAGAAGGGTATGTTTCCTGTATAAATATTATTAGAAAAATAGACAGAAATCTAGTCTGGGGATATATGAAACCCACAACAAATATAAACTTCATGCAGCAGCTTTATCCTTTTATATCAAATATAAGCAAACAAACAAACAAAAAAAGGATGGTGAAATACAATTCCAGTTTTGTAAGAGGAACCCAAACATTAGTGTGCGTAAAAACTACTGTTTTACTTATGACAATAAATGTATTATTTATTTCTAATGACATGTTTTTAATAAAAATTTATAGCATGAGTCTTCCTTACATAAATCCAAACATAAATAAATACATTCAAAGAGTTGGCAAAGAGTTCTTATGTGGTATTTTTTCTGAAGAGGTCTTTTAACATACTGATTAAACTTCCTAAGTCTTGTGCAGTTTTATGGAAATGAAAATTTTGAATACATGTTGCTGGAAAACAGTGAACTATTATGAGCAAAAATCTGGTTTCTCTAGGTTGGTTACACCTCCACACAGAATAAGTTTCATTAGTACACTTACTGGTGCCTTCCCTCTTTCAGATTTTTTGGTCAGGTGTCCTGCTGACCCATGAAGGCCAGGATACTTTTTTTTTTTCCAGGCCTTTGGTGTCCCAGAAAAGGAGTGTCAGCCTTGAAGAGCCCTGAGACGCACAAGCACAGCAGAGGACCAGAGTTGTCTCCTAGCTTTGAGACCAAGGTCTGATTGGTACGTTTTCTGGGAGTGACACCTGGCAATAACAAGAGCAAACTGTTCCTACTCCAGGGCTCAATTAATGGTGAAACTTAATTAATCCAGCTGCGTTCCTGAAATCTTTCACTATAAGTTATGGCTCTTAATTTCACAGTCATTCATCCAAAATCAAGTGTCTTGATTATTCAGCAGTTCTGCAGTTAATCTCCCTGACAGAAGTGGGTGGAAACCACAGGATGCCTCAGACTCTCCCTCTTTTGGTTTTGGAAACCCTATTTTTGTGACTGACTCGTGAACAGATGGATGTCTTTGGCAGACTGGTCAGACTCAGGTGAGCGTATCCACCCTGTAGGGCTGGTTAAGGGAAAAAGTGGAGATTGTGGGAATGTTTCACTTCATTCCAAGGAAAAGAGACAAAAGTGCTGCTGGCTATGATGAAGCAACCCTGACTCGGGTCTCTGAGTGGGGAGTTCTTGGCCACTACATCCCTGCTCCAGCCTCATGCAAACCACTGTGGGCTTTCTGAACCCTGCTGAAGTGCTGGCAGTGTTGGTGTCATCACCCAGTATCAGAAACATCACACCCTATAATCCTAAAATCATAGAATGGCCTGAGTTGGAAGGGACCCTAAAGATCATCTACTTCTCACCTCAATGCTGTGGACAGGAACACTTTCCACTAGACCAGGTTGCCCAGAGCTCCATCCAGCCTGGCCTTGAACACTTCCAAGGATGGGGCACGCACAACTTTCTTGGGCAACCTGTTCCAGTGCCTCACCACCCTCACAGTAGAGAATTCCTTCCTAATGTCTAATCTAAACCTACTCTCAGTTTGCATCCATGCCCCTTGTCCTGCCACTGCATGCTCTTGTAAGAAGTCTCTCCATCTTACTTGTAGCCTCCCTTCAGGTACTGGAAGGCCAAAATTAGATCACCCCAAAACTTCTCCTTTCCAGGCTGAAAAAATCCAATTGTCTCAGTCTTTCCTAATAGGAGAGGTGTTCCATCCCTCTAACCATCTTTGTGGCCTCCTCTGGACTCACTCCAGCAGGTCCATGTCCTTCCTGTGCTGGGACCCCAGAGCTGATGCAGCCCTGCAGGTGGGGTCTGACCAGAGCAGAGCAGAGGGGCAGAATCCCCTCCCTGGCCCTGCTGCCCACACTGCTTTGGATGCAGCCCAGGACGCGTTTGGCTTTCTGGGCTGTGAGTGCCCATGGCTGGGTCATGTCCAGCCTCTCGTGTCCCCCAGCACCCCCAAGTCCTTCTGGGCAGGGCTGCTGTCCATCCCCCAGGCTGGGCTAGTACCAGGGTTGCTCTGACCCACCTTGCACTTGGTCTTGTTAAACCTCATGAGATTCCCATGGGCCCTCTCCTTGAGCTTGTCCAGGTCCCTCTGGATGGCATCAGGTGCATTCAGCTTGGTGTCACCTCCAAATTTGCTGAAGGTGTATTTGATCTGTCGCTATCTGTGACATTAATGAAGATACTAAATCACACCAGTCCCAGTACAGACCCCTGAGGAACACCACTTGTCACTGATGTACACTGGGACTCTGAGCCATTGACTCTACACTCTGGACACAACTGTCAAGCCAATCCTCATCCACCATCCACTCCAATTAGGGAGAAGGATGTTGTGGGGGACTGTGTCAAAGGCTTTACAGAAGACCAGATAAATAACACCTGTAACCCCTCCCTTGTCCACTGATACAGTCACTCCATCATAGAAGGCCACTGATTTGCTCAATCAGGGAAAGAAAAATCAGGGCTCAATGAAAAAGGGTTTTTCTCCGAGAAAACTTGAAGTCATAGAGGATCTCTGTCCCCAAACATCTTGCTCAGTTCATCCTTTCTGTGTGTCTGTCACTGTCAGGGTGGCCCTAGCTGCAAGTAGCCCCAGCAGCCTTCTTTGAGCACCCTTCAGTGAACCAGAAGAGTTTCTGGGTTGTGCCATGTGGGAATAAGCTCTTGTATCAAACTGTTCCCATTCATTTGCCTGCCTGCAAAGTGGGGAGAGGTAGAGGTCTTTAAAACACGACACCTTGGTCACTAGGAACGGAAGAGTTGAAACTTCAACAACGTATTTCAGATCCAATAGCTGAGGACCAAGTCACCGGTGGAGGTAAACTCAGAGTCTTTTGTTTCATGCAGTTTCATAGTGGGATTTTCCACCTTTCTGTTTTCTGTGGTACTTTTTTTTAATGCTAACATGGCTTAAATACCTCCAAAACACCAAGGCCTTGTGGAAAATATTCTTAATGCTAAGAGATTTGAGATTTCACCTTCCATGTTGTGCAGAAGTGGACTTTATTAGTAAGAAAATTTACTGTTATAGATAAAGGAAAATGAAAAATGACACTGTGCATACGATGGGCAGCACCACCTATTGATACTGTTCATGTGAAGTACTCAAGTATATAGTGGTTTTCTATATGACTCGGAACTGGCTGTCTTTTAATCAACATAAATTTAGGCAGCACCATCAATGGTATCACTCCTCTCTGATGGCTGTCTTAGACAGACCTGGATCCCAGACAACCAGGCATTCTCTGGCCTGTGCTTTAACACCTACCTCATGCAGCAAATCAAGTCACTTCGATCTGTGTACGTGTATTTATGGAGGCCCTCATCATTTCAGGAGTTGCAGAACTTCAGGCACAAGAAGTCAGCTCTTAGATGTCAAATGGCATGAATCGGCCAGGGTTTAGTACTGGAGAAATAAGGAAATAAGTATCCTCATAAGTGGAAAAAAAAAAAAAAAAGACAATAAAAGCACTAAAAGCAAGAAGCAAAATAAAAAATAAGGCAACTGGAAATTTTGCAAATTAGTAAAAAAAGCAGGATAGGAATAGGTGAATAACCTGAATATCTCTTGAAAGAAACAAGGAAAGCACTTATCAATTAGCAAGGTTGTAGCCTGGAGGATGACAAGAAATGGAAAACCTCCTAAGAATAAAGAAATCAAGCCCCTAACAATAAAAATGTAATAAAAGTCTTTGAAGAGGAAGTGTTTTGAAATGTTGGCTTTGGTAACAGATTATATGTCCAGTATTTAGACACCCTGTCATCCATCACTGCAGGCAAATTCATAAAATCTCACCATTAATGATAAAACTCAAAAAATTCTTGGAGAAAGGTGTGAGTGACAGCATTAGTGCAGATGATGATGTCTGAGAATACACCAGTTTTCTTCATCTTTTTTATTTGGCATCACCACTGACTATTCTTAGGGAAGTGACATAAAAAGGGTCATGATACCACAACAGCACATGGCACAAGAGCACTGTACTAGACTTAGAAAGAAAACCACTAGCCTTGAACTAATAGATTAGCCAAGACTCAAACAATGACTGAAAAACCCTTCAGCACCACAAAAACTACTAAAGAGCCTACCATCAAGAACTGTTATCTGCAGGGAAAGCAAGTAATCAACAATTCTTACTGCAATAAAAAACTCTTCAAAGACAGAGGGATACAGGACATGAATCAACATTAAATCCAGGATGGCTGTTCAGAAAAAATAATGTTGTGAGTTACCCAGAGGGAAGCTGAATTTCCCACCTTAAAAATCTCAAATCCACTGAAATTTGAAAATGAAAACTCTTTTACTTAAAACCATGCAATAATTCTTCAGCTGAAATGTTGGGGTTTTTCTTTCCATGTATCCCAGATATAAATGAAATATGTGAATTATAACACAGAGATATAAAAGAGAGTTCAGAGTCTTTGTTGTTAAAATTATTCAGAAGAGAAGATGGAAATATTCTGCAGGTACTAGGAAAAAAAATCTGTGCTTAGAGAAGTGACTCCAGGCATTTGAAAGAATCAGTCAACTGAAAAATGTTTGTCACGAGTTTTTTGGCAATGGGAAGGCGAACACTGTTACGGGACCCACCAACATGGAGCAATCACAGATCACAGAATATTCTGAGTTGAAAGGGACCCACAAGGATCATAAAGTCCAACTCTTTAGTGAATGGCCTCCATACTGGGATCAAACCTGCAATCCTGGTGTTATTTGCACTGTGCTCTAACAAACTGAGATAATCTCAGCCAAGAGCCTTTTAAAATAGGACTTGATGCAGGAACAGATACAGACTTGTTCAAGCTGTTTGGGGTTTTTAAGGAGGAAAAACACTTACAAATTAAGGGTTATTTTCAATAAGTAAGATGCATTAGAAATCTTTTATCTAAGTTCTTCCCAGCACGCTAAAGCGGGAGGAGCTGTTGACTCCCTTGAAGGCAGAGAGGCTCTGCAGACAGACCTCAACAAATTAAAGATGGACAATCACAACCATGCAAAGCTTAACAAGGACAAATAACAGATTCTGCACTGGAATGGGGCAGTCCTGGATGCATGGACAGACTGGGGAATGAGAGGCTGGAAAGCAGTGCCATGGAAAGGGACCTGGGGGCCCTGGTCACTGGCAAGTTGAACATGAGTCAGCAGTGTGCTGGCAGCCAGGAGGGCCACCCGTGTCCTGGGGGCACCAGGGGCAGCATCAGCTCGGTAAGGGAGGGGATTGTCCTGCTCTGCTCTGAGCTGGGGCAGCCTCACCTCGAGTGCTGGGGCAGTTCTGGTGCCACAGTGTAAGAAGTGAAGGGTGAAAGGGCCTTGAGGGAAAGCCATATGAGGAGTGCCTGAGGTCACCTGGTCTGTTCAGCCTGGAGAAGAGGAGACTGAGGGAAGACGTCATTGCAGTTACAGCCTCCTTGTGAGGGGAAGAGCAGGGGCAGTCACTGCTCTCTGACAGGACACAAGCAAATGGCCTGAAGCTGTAACAGGGAATGTTTAGGTTTCATGTCAGAAAAAGGGTCTTTACCTAGACAGTGGTTGGGCACTGGGACAGACTTTCCAGCACCAAGCCCAACAGTGTTCAAGAAGTATTTATACAATGCTCTCAGCCATATGGTGGGATTCACAGGGATGTCACGTGCAGGGCCAGGACACGGACTTTGATTCTTGTGGCTTCCTTCCAACTCAGGATATTTTATGATTCTTCTATTCCATTGATTTCAGTCTTCAGAGGTAAAAACTCAGAAGAACAATTGTAACCTAGAAAGATCTACAATAGTGAGACATTACAATGATTTCTTGCTTTGTGAAGTGACCATATGTTCCCAGAATTAGATTCTTTCTTCATAAAGCAGTAACAAAAAAACCATAGATTTATTGACAGTCATGTGCTACTCCATGTAATAATGAACAATAATTTTTAAAGTTGAAGTTTTCTGCTAAAATTATGTTGATTTTTATCTTTCACAACTGAAAATGAAAAAAAGGGCTCAGAGCAAGACGTCTGGTTTTTCTCAATGGGTATCTAAGCGACTTCTAAAACATCTTCTAAGTATCTGCTCTGCTAACACTGAGTCTGTGAAATCATGCCCTGCTTTCTCTGTGGTGAAGTTTCAATCAACAGTCAGGGAGGAATTTCACAAAAGCTGAATAGTAAGGAAAGTAGATTTGCAGAACACATTAAGTGCTTGACTGTATAACCTCCTTCCCACCTAATGTCTGCTCCTGCAAATTTAAAATACATCTCCTGTGCCACCACACTGCACTGGCTTCACGTGCCAAGTAGATTTTATGTATCTGCAGGGACTACATTATTTTTTTGCACATGGGGTACAAAAAGCTCTAGACTCCATTATCTTGCATTGGAATATATGTAGTACCAATTATGTTACAAAGATCAAGCTAATTTTTAATGACTCTAAGAAATTTCACTTGCCTTCATGAAATGCACACTTCTTAGGACCTCAAAGCTGTACTTACTCAGTTCTAAACACAGCTAAATTATACTTCAAGGAAGTGATTCATTATAGTCATTTTTATTCAGAGACTCATTACTTATGTTATCTGAGTAACTTTCTTGTAGATAAATTGACACAGTTTTCAATTTTTCCCCCCACTTTGCTTCTTATCTTTAAAGATCAGCAACAACTAATCATAGCAACTATGGATTTTGTACGCACATCATTTCCTATTAAAGGAAATGCAGTGTATTACACGTGAGTCACTATAAAATGAAAAGTTTTCATTATCTGCTCTTTTGAATAAAATTGATATTCATGCTACCGTGCTGCTGCAAATTACCATCAAACCATCAATTACAGTGTTGACTAATAGGTTTTTTTATAACTTTGCCCCTCAACATGAAAGCAAGCAGATTTATAACCAAAATTTGCCTTCCATCTATATACCGGTGCTCAGTGTCCCACATCAGGACTCACACAGCATTTTGAAGATGCCCTAGCATGTCCTTCAGGTCAAGCACATGATGCTTGTTTCATGAAGGGCACATATCTCATGGATGTCCCACCACTTGACATCCACTGTGCCCTGGCAGCCAGGAGGGCCACCTGTGTCCTGGAGGCATCAGGGACAGCATCGCCTGGGCAAGGGAGGGGATTGTCCTGCTCTGCTCTGCTCTGCTCTCCTCTGCGCCAGCCTCATCTCAAGTGCTGGGGGCAGTTCTGTCTGCTACAGTATAAGAAAAATATAAAGCTATTAGAGAGCATCCAGAGGAGGGCTATGAAGAAGGGAAAGACCCTAGAGGAGAAGCCATATGAGGAATGCCCCATTGCTTCTGCCAGGAGCTCACACGCCCCAAAGTCACAGGTACAGCACCCCAGCTCTCCTCCTTTGCCCTCCCTGGCTCTCACTTGTCAAGTGAGATAATCTTGGCTCTTCTACAGGATTTCTCCTGGGATGCTTCCCACTCTTGGTGGTGATGAGGTGCTTGGGGAGGTGCATCCCTGTGGATGAGAGCAGCAGAAGCTACTCTATCATTCAGTCTGACCATCACCAGGGTTCACTGACCACTGCACATACCTTGGGCATGTGCAGATAAAGGCAGGCACTAGCATGCATTTAAATGAAACATTCTATAAAGCTCAGTTATTCAAACAATATGAGGTAATAGTAGAGGGGATGACTGAGTACTTGTGACACAACAACAACAACAAAATTACAGAATTATCATAATGGCAGATGATAAAAAATCATAATAATTTGTCTGAAAAACCATCACTGTCTTTGGAAAACTCAGCTTTAATTAACTGACAGAAACCAGCAGATATGTACTGCACATTGGACTGAACTCAAAGAAGCTGGATGGTGGTGACTTCTTCTGTTCAGATGTCAGAAGTTCAATTATGGTGATGGGGGTACTTGCTGAGAGTCTCAGCTGATCCTACCTGGCTTCCCCCAGTCCAAAACCCCTTCTGGTGATGAGAAGTCACACGAGGTGCGTGGCTCAGCAGGAGCTGGACACATGCAGCTGCATGACCTACACCTACTGCAACCCAAACCAGGCACCTCCTGATACCAGAACTCTCTGCCTGTGGATTTTGCAGGTCTCAAAAAGCCCTTCAATATGGACCTGGGAATATAGGGATACAGTCAAAAGCTAACTTCCCTGGAAAGATTTCACAACCTTTTGAATTAAGAAGTCTATATTTACAAGCGAAAAATTCTCTTCTGGTGAGTTCTTTGGGCCCAAGGACTACACCAAGCAGGCAGGACAACAAGCAGGTTCAAAGCACTTTGTTGTCTCTTCCGTGAGGATACAAGACATGACAAGATCAACAATATCTCTAAGTAGCTGTTGGTCTCATTCCTGATCAAATTCAGGTATTGTAGTAAACTGAGCATTGAACTAGGCATCTTTTGAAGGAGGTCCAAACACAGACCCAATTTATGGTTTCTTTTAAAAATATTTTGGTTTGGATATCTGGCCAGTTTGCAAGGCAAATGAGATTGATAAGCTTGTTTCTTACACTGCCATAATTGAATTTGGGTTGTCTTAAATCCTCCTTCAATCCTACCAGATACAACAATCAGTTGGAAGCCAAAAATGAAGTATCTCAAATGAAGTGGTAACAAAAAAGGGTCTCTGACTGTTTAATCCGTCAGGCTCCAGTCTCACCTTTGGGAATGTGCAGGCAGTTTCTTATTGTACAAAAAATCCTTTGTCTTCATGTTGCTGCAAGCTCCAGGGCTGAGCTGAAGCTTTGGGAAGAAGTAATATTACAAGTGTAATTGGTGAAAAAAGACTCCTGTTAAAGTACACTGGGCTCCTTTAAGTAAAAGCGATGACAAAAATTATAAAAGATCCACTTAGAAGCAGAAAGAATTGGATCCTCAAAATAAAAGGCAGAAAAGAAGTAAATCTGGAAAGCTTCACAGAGCCATCCCTGCATAATAAAGTCCATTCTTAATGTAGATGACGCCCACATTTATCATCTCATTACATCCAAACACATAGCTGTTTTTGGAAGGAGATTGGTTTTGGCTGATCCATTTGTCACTACAGTTATATCAGCCCTATGTGTCCAAATATAGTATTTTTTATGTTACAAATAGATTCTTCACAAAACATGGAAATTGCTCTGTGTGTACTACCATAATCTGGTTAGATTGAACACAGATAATGGGGATTACAAAAACAAGAAACCTTGTCATTCTCAGCCCATCTGAGCTGTCAATCTCTACAGGCAGTGAATGGTACAATTTTGTGGGGAGGTGAGAAGACAGTGGAAATGGTGTTCAGAAGATATAATCTAAAATGAAGAATGAAGTAGTCTGAATCCTGGGGGATTTGTCCAAGTGGTTGTGGCTTGCTTTTATCCAAAACCAGCTTAATTGAGGAGCATGATCCATCAGAGTGTGTTTTCATCTCTTGGCTGATTTGGACAGTTGTTCTTACTGTCTTATTAAAGAAAAGTGGAGCAGGAGGAGAAAGTTCTGACAAGTGTGTATTTGCATACTTTGCAGAGGACACATCAAAGTCAAGTAGATTTTGAAGCCTGCATTGCATCAAATGCAAAAGGCAAATAATTTGGAAAAGACCAAGCTGGCTCATCCTAACCCTGGAGTACGATTAGGAGACACCCTCATTGAAAAGCCATCAGTTCTGCCAGCAGCTTCAAAACAACTGTCACAAAACCTGGAGCACAGCTTAATTCTGAATTACAAGATCACAGAAATAGATCCCACCTACGCTTATGTTTCTTGTAGAATTGATTAATTGTCATGCACAATTAGTTATTGATTACTAGTGGGTTAACTACTAATTCCTGTACAGCTTACTATTACTACTAATTAGTGCTGTTTTTCACATTGGGATACGGTTTCTTTGATGTTTTCTAATTTGCAGAGGTGTAGTACAGTATGCAGTAAGCCTGCAAAACTCAAAAGTGGAGTAAAACCAAGTGTGTTCAAATGCCAGTGAGCCTTGTGCTCACTGCAGTCCCCAGCCCCTCAGAGATGTTCTGTCTGCAGAGGACTCAGCAGATCATCTGGGTGCTTGCTCCACTGTTGCACCAAGTTGCTCAGGGCCTTAGCCAGTGAAGGGTGGAATTCTCCATGGACAGGGAGGCCATAACCAGGCTACTCAGCATTACATGGTCCCTCCAATTGTATTCTAGGTCTAAAACACCCTCTCCATCACAAGGGAATTGGAAAAGCAGTGAATCAGGTAGGCACCCTGTCCAGCACCATGGGTCCTCCTAGACAGCTGGTGTTCTGTCATCAGCCTACCATCACAGACTCTCAAAGCTGGTGGGCAGGTGTCCTTAGAGAGGCAACTTGCCCAGCTTCACTGCAAAGGGAGACACAGCAGGCCAGAGGCGTTAGAGGGGCTTTTGGAGCAAACTTAATGACCATTTCAGTGGTGTCTCAACACTGACATTCAAATGCTGGATTGAAATTGCATGCAGACAGCAATACTGTCACACTGTGTGCTGAGCAGAGGCTGTGGGATCTCATCCTGGATTTTCTTACTATACTGGAGTAATAATGGGGCTGGGAGGTGTGCTCTGAGCTAAGACCCTCTCAAGATCTATCTCACTGAATAGTTGGAGTCATCCACAGTGTCAGGGCCCTCTTGCTGGTCAGCAGTGAGAAACAGTGCTTGGGAAGAGCAGGCATCCAAAATGGGTCAGGTGACTGGCACCAAAACCCTGTTTGTTTGGCTCTGCTGATCAGGGGACCCAGGATTGTCACCTGAGTTGCAGGCATCCCAGCTTCTCCACATGCTCTGGACATAATATTTGATTAAGCCACAGAGGTGCTTCAAATTCATGCAGCAGTTAATAAACAAGTCTCTGCACTGTTAGATACAAGGATTTATTTGTAATTTTTATCATACAAACAGTCATTTTCACTGGTTAGGAAAAATTATTTGATTGAAATTTTTTGGAACTTACTGTCTGGATACCCTACATGTGAGTATTGAAATCTTAAAAAAAGGGAGTGGAAATGCTGCCCAACCTGTGACTGGTATATCATCTACAGGAATGGAGGGTTAACAAATTTTTCTGAAAAGAGGAACTTAAAGAAAGGGTATTGCTCATATGTAGAACAAGAGAACTTACGTAAATTCAAAGTGATCTATTTTTGCCACTGTTAATTAAATGTTATCTTGCATGCTTCATGCTTGCAAATCATTCCAGCTATTGTCAGATCTCAAGTTGCTTCCCTTCATTTCTTTTTCTTCAGTGAAACCAATCTGAAAGTCTCTTTCAGTGATTTGCTTTTAATTGGAAAGCACTCCGAAATGCAAGACTGAACAATATGGTCACTGATGTGCATTGATACTGATAGAGCATTACTTGTCAAGCCTGTGTTTAGAAGTGAACATCTGACTGGATCTGTAGCAGGGTTTATTTTCACTCTTTTGCTTTCACAAGACTGGATAAGCCTCAGGAGCTGTGAAGGTAAGCGAGCACCACAACCCGGCCAGAGAGCACACAGACCCCAAGCTATCCAAAGGGAGGTGCTAGGAGCCTACACAGACACACCAGCAAATGAAGCCAGCAGGTAAGTTGTGTTCATTTCATCATCATCATCATCATCCATCATGATGGTGGAGACAGGGAGAAGGGAAGGTCTAAAGCTGTTTACTTCTTTAAATATAAAAGAAGCCAGGAAAATAGTGGGTTTTGTCTGCTCTGCTGAGATGTCAGAGGATGCTAGTGACTGAGGCTGGAGTCACATGGCTCATGTCCTCCTCTTCCTTCCTTCTGGCTTCTCTAGTGTGTCTGACCTTCCTCTGTGTAACTCACATGGAGAATCTGTCACATCACTCCCTGCCAAGCCAGTGAGACAGTGCTGCTTAGCAAAGGACTCAGTGAGCCACTGTGATTTGGGGCCAGGTGTGAGTTACCAAGGCTGGGAGAGGGTGGAAACACAATCTCCAGTTTCTGGCAGTGGCAGGTTGCTGCAACAGCATGAGACTTCCCAGTTTGTTTGGAACAACAGCTAGCGAAGGATCTGATGTTGCTTTGGAATACACCTTTGCTTTCCAGGGACAGCCCATTAGACAGAAGGTTGCAAATGGATATGTTAAAGGAGATGATTTCCCTTTGCAATCTTCAGAGCACACTCTGGGGCCTAGCCACCCACCTGTTTTGTTTTCTTCAGTATTAATACTTAGGAAAAAGACTCAGAATCAACATCCCTCTCATCCTCTATTTATGCAAGCTGCAAATACCATAAGGCAAATGGCTCCCCTGAGAAATGGCATACTAAACTCTCTCCTAATGCTACACTCTTTAACAAGAGCTATAAAGTGGCACAATCTTTCCTGATCATTTGAAATACATCTCTTGTTCTAGATCATATTGTTCCTGGCTTAATAGAACTCTTGAAAAGGTTATCTAGCCTTTTTAAAGAAATGCATAGTAATGATTGGTTGTTGGTTTTTTTTTTCAGGACTGACATGGAGCATTTTTACCCCCAGTAACATATTCCTTAGTGGTAATTCTCATTACACAGATAGTAAAAAGCCATTTGGTCAGGTTTCACTAGAAATTCAAGCAGCCCTTTCACTTGTCTTCTCCAAATTTTTCTGGTGCTCACATAGGTCCTGCCTTGCCTGTAGTGACCACTGTCACAGGAATAGAAATGCTCAGTTCCTCACAGACGGACTCAGCACCCAGTGAAACTTTGCTCTGTCTGACTCAGTAGTGATTACTCACTCCTCTCTGTTAGGGGATTAGTCTCACCTTTGGTTTACCACAGAGTTTTCCCACTGCCACTTACATAAACCATTTTTTATCCCACTGATATTTGTGTTTTCAACATTGTCTATTAAATAATGAACAATAAATTGGCCTTTAATAGGCTTCGTGGCAAGGGTCCAGAATCCCCCGCCCTTCTTCCCTCCACACTGGCTTAAAGAGAATGATTGCAGGGATACAAAGTGAGATAATGTTTTAGCTGTAACGATACTAGGTTTTTCAATCCATTTATTTTTACTGATACTTGAATAAAGGAGAAGGAGATAGTGTGTAGGAACTGGAGTGTAGTGTATGGGACTTTAATATCAAAGATGCTTCAAGTAGATAATATAGAGCCATTCTAAGCCACAACCTGTATCAAATGTATCAAATAAAGTAATTGCAAGTTGAGGAAAACTATGGGTCAAAACTGTATGTTGAAATACAGCTGTTTTGGGGAGATCAAAACACAAAAAAGTGATTTCTCCCTTTTTTGGCAGTTCAGTTCACAAAGCAGGAGGATATGTTAATGGAACAGCACAGATTTGTAATCTTGGATGCTGATTCTTGAGATTCACTGAAAATATTTATATCATTTAAGCAGAGGGTGCCAGCAACCAAAAAGGGCTGATGAACCATCAGTCTGGGCAAGACCTGCTGCCAGCCTCTGTTCTGTACCAGATCTCGTCAGTGCAAAACCTGGGCATGTTTCAGAGAGCAGTTTCTTCCAGGCAGCATGGACCAGCCCGCACGTGACCAGCCAAAAATCAGACACCAGTACGACACAAGGGACAAGAGTTGTAAAACTCCATTACGATTGCAGGTCAAACTAACACTTCCAGTATTAAAACAAATGACAAACATGTGGGAAGATGTCATCCAGCTGAGGCCAACGAAAGGTCCTTCCTCCATGCTGCCCCACCTCTGCTGTTCCCTTTACACCAGCCTTGCTGAGAATGCTGCAGAAGCTGATGTCACATGCTGGGGCATATATTCAGCTGTGCTGGGGGGTACCAGGCATGCTCTGGAGAGGCCACAGGACCTAGAGCCCCAGATGGCCTGGGTGTTCCCAGACCGGGGTGGCCTCAGTGACCATGTGAAACTATCCAGAACTGGCCACTGCATTCAGCAAGATGCTGCCAGCTCCTGTAGAGACAGCTGTGTCCTCAATGGGGTGGGAGACCTGAGTGTCCTCTCATCTCAGATCTTTTTTCTTTATTGCATTAGTTGACTTTCTTCTTCTTCTGAGCATGCCCTAGTCTGTATCTTTTGCCAGTGAGCTGAGCCCTTTGACCCAGAAATCCATAAGATGGGTGACCTTAAAATTTCCATATGACCCTGTGATACCTGAGAAAGTCAGAAAAACAGGTTTAATTGTTTTACACCTGAATTTTGCTTGCAATGAAGCTAAGAATAAGACATGCCAGAAATGGAACTGGGGTATCTGTCTTTGCTGTTGTTCCCTCTCATGGCATCTGCATGTTTATCTTGTCTAAGGCTTCAGAGTCAAAAGGATGGATCAGCTGCCCCCTCATCTTTCCTCTAGAGACAGCTCCTTAATAAATCTCCCAACTGATGAATAAATATTAATGTTGATTAAATGAAAACTATTCTTGATGTTTCAGATGCTTTTTACTGCATTGGCAGAACAGGAATGGGAATGAAATGTGGGCTGTGTGTTTTGTAAGAAAGCTGTTCGTTAATAGCATTTGTTTTCAAATTACAAAGCTCGTAAAGACCTCTATTCCATCCCCTGAATCTTATTTAACTTTCAAAGAAGGAGAGCAGGCTATTTATCTTACTGAAATACTTGATTATGTCTTATCCATTACATGGGAAAGACCAAGACTGGGGTACAAGAACAGAGACCCAACAGCAGCACCAACATTTTGAGTTCCTGAATGCAATTACTACTAGCCCTTTATGACTAGACCTATGACCAAAGTGATTTTTTACTAGCTCTGAATATGTTTTTACTTCATGGAGCAAGAAAATCTCAGATTAATATCTAATCACTCCACTTTTTTTTTTTTTTTCCATTTTTTTCTGGGTGCTTGTGAGTCATGGAAATAACTGTTTATTTTCTCATTTGGGGTGAATGAGCTCCAAGACTGTACAATGAGCAGGATAAACAATTAAGAACATTTAAAACTCATGTTTACTTCTAACCACCCCTCAGTGCATTTCTTAACAAATGTGTTTGAAAGGCACATTCATGACATTTTGACGTTTAAAAGAAACAAATACTTTTTGTGCTCGGGAGAAGGAAGGGGGTTGGTATTCAGTGCATCTGAGCTGATACTTCAAACTTCTGAAAGATGTCACGTTCAATTAGCTTTATTTTTTCCAATTTAAGATAGTTTACTTCAAAACTGGCTGTTCATGATATTTCAGTGCCCATTTAATGTATTAATTATTTGAGTCAGAGGTGAATTTAAAATGTCAACACAATTCAGGTTACAACTAAAACATTTTGAATTTGATATTAGTATAACATCATTGTAAAAGTCCCATTTTAAAGCCATTCAGTCACTGGCTAATAAAGTAATAGAAATCATAATTATAATAGTTCTAGAGCAGACTGAGAAAAGAAATTGAAGACAAGTAAGCCATATTCCTGGAAAAGGAAATGTTAGACATGACCTTGACATTAGTGATGGGAAAACAGCCATTTTATCCTCTTTCTGACCAACACCTCATCTTCCTGAGTTGCAAACCAAACTTTGCATGTTGCAAGAAGTCTGTAGAGATGGAGAGGCTTTTCAGCTCCAGAATCATGCTTCCCCTGGTAAGACAACTTCTGGGACCTGCTACCTTCTGCGCAGGAAACAGACCTTAATATTAGTTACACTTTAAGGCTAAATTAAGTTGGTTTAATAAACAGGCAGTCAAGGCTGAAGAAATTAGGAATGGTATTTGGAGGCAGCTGCTGAGAGCTGAGAATAACTGCATCTCCCAGCTTCCTCCCAGCCTCCCCAGGTCCATGGGAGTTTTCTGACCAGCCTTGGCAAGCGAGGCAGGCACCTGGCTCCAGTCCCATCACAACCAGCATGGTCTGCCAAGCTGAGAGCCACTGCACCTGCCCCTGCCTTCTACTTGCCTATGGCTGTAAACACAAATGCCCTACCTGGGGAGCACAGGCATATGCTGGGACTTCTTGCAACCCTTGGCTCTGGTAACTGGTCCAGCCACCTATCTAAGCTCCTGCCCGGCTGCATCACAGCAGAAGTAGCTGTTATGGAAAAAAAACATTTCTAAATCCATCTTTCCTGCTGGGGAAGGGCTTGACTGAGTGTGTCACCTGGGATGGCGTACTGGAGATCTCACCTGGTCACCTCCCACCATCCAGTGACACTGGGGCAACATTGTACAGCAGAACAGGAAAATGAGGCAGAATAAAATAAACCTTTTTTCTTTTTTTTCTAGCTGTTGTCAGAAAGTGTTGGACAGACTCAAACAGGAGGTTCACAGTGTAATGGTAATATGTGGCTGCATGCTGAGGGTGGAAATGCTTGTTGGCATTGCAGAAGAGGTGCCTTTGGAGGTTATGACTCAACTAGACAGTCCTTCCAAATTTCAAATTAATCACTTAGCTGTAGGTATGACAAAGCCCACAGATCCCAGCTGACACCTTTGGATTCTCTGAAGAATCAAGAACAGATGAGGACTGAAATTAAATAAAACCCTGCAAGTATAATATAAGCCCACTTCTCCAATGTTGTCTCTTGAATTCACTCAAATGTGCATGAGACTAAATGTTTATGAGTTCATAGTGTTTGGGTTTTTATATATCTGCTGGTTTTCTCACGTATTAAGACAAAAAACCCCTAAATCAGACAAGTATTTACTGATATTCATATGTTACCAGTCATCAAGGTATCCTTGAATTAGATCTATTCAGTTTTAGTTTCCTAAAGAGCCAAACACAAGCAATTGTGTAGAGGCAGCACGTGCAGCAGTGAACCTTTCCCCATGGGAAATCATGGGAAGTTTTTTAGTAAGATATATGTAAGTCTCTCTGGAAAAGATTATTCAAAAGAAAAATGCATATTCCAAATAGTTGTTATTCTCTTGATGAACATTTCCTGAAGCCTTTTGTTATTAGGCAACTAAAGAAAAAACAAACATCCTCAGTTCCATGAAAAAATTCAGAGGAAAAGCTCTAACAATGTTTGTCAACTAACTAGCTAAGGCTCTAACTTCACATAATTAAATATATCACAACAGTTATACAGCAGAAGACATTATTTATTTATTTATTTATTGCCTTTTGAATCCTTTAGGTTTCACGGTTTGTACCTAAAGGAGAAAGATCATGTTGAAAGTACGAGACCTGATCAGTCAAAATCCAAATAGAAAGGCCCAGAGCTCACATCAGGAATGGAGAGTTTTCCCTCATTTCCCTTTTTTGGCCCTCACACCAGCTTTTCCCAAGAACTACCAAATACGTGTTCCACTTCTGCTCTTTTATGCCAGAGTCTTACCATTCCACAGAATTGGAAAACTGCTACATACGTTCATGAGCCAGTCTAGAAATCAAGCCTGTTTTTTTCAGGTTTAGATAGAATCTTGCAGAGAAACTTTTAACTTCCACATTTTAGAAAAATATCCTGTATTTCCTAGAATGTAGCTGTCACTTTAATATGAATGTCCCAAAAGAAATATATATTTATATAGAATAATGACAGTTTTTCATAGTACCTCCTTCTCAATTCATTGCACATATTTTCTGCAATGCTACCTGCTCTGCTTGCTGGGTGATAGCTTGGTGATGACATTGGTGAAGCAGATAAGGGGAGGAGGGGGAAATGAGTCTCTACAATTTACAGGTTTTAAAAATGATTAGTTTATTTCTCTTATCATACGTTTTATGTATAGGGCTTCTTCTGGAAACAACTATCTGAGTCACCGGAATGAAATTTCAGCATGAATCCTCCGTGATTTATATTTCTTTTTTTAGCCCACTGTATAGAATAATACAGATTCTTTTCACTTCGAATAGTTATTTAGAACCATAGAATCATACCATTGTTTAGGTTGAAAAAGACCCCTAAGACCATGAAATTCAACCATTAGCCCAGCACTGCCAAGTCTACCACTAAACCACACACGAGCGCCAATTTTACATGTCTTTTAAATACTTCCAGAGATGGTGACTCCACCATTTCCCTGGAAAGCCTGTTTCTATATTTTACAACTCTTTCCAAGAAAAATAATTTTCTAATATTCGGTTTAAACTTCCCCTGGTGCAACTTGAGGTCATTTTCTCTCATCTTAGTGCTTGGGAGAAGAAGCCACCACCCGCCTGGCTACAACCTTCTTTCAGGTAGTTGAAGAGAGTGATAAAGTGTCCTGTGAGCCTCCGCTTCTCCAGGCTAAACAACTTCTATATTTCTACACTTGGAAGCTGGATTTTATGTAAAGATTTCTATTGTGACTACTTGCTCCCTCAGGTATTCATAAAAATGTATATTTTTTAATTTATCAGTAACAATTAAAGACAAAAGCTTCTTCTTTAACTCCTATTAGAGAAAAACTATCCCTCCACTCTTGTTTTTGAATGCAATTTCTCTAGATGAATTGTTTCAGCAACTGTTCCCTTTTTCCTGGATGCTGTTTCTACATTTCCTGCCTTTAGGCAATGACAACAAACACAGTGTTCTTTTGCACTGTGACAAACCCACAACATTTCTCCATACCAGCCTGCACCACAATGCAGCAAAGTTATGCAAAAGCCACCAACGCAGATCAGCTTAGCCTTGGTTGTCCAAAATGGATTTGTGGGGCCTGTAGCTGGGTATTAAAAGTAATGAGACCATTTAAAGACATTCCTCATAAGCAAAGAGGCAAAAGGATTGCCTGTTAACATTACTGTGCAAAAGGATGGCAACAATAGCTCTGAATGTTTGTGGCCTGCAGAGTGCTAATTGTTTCACAGAAGTTGTCTTGCTATCACTTTTTTTTCCCATGCTAAGTTATTCAGCATAAGTTTCGGTCTTGTCCAGACCATATTTTAATTAGTCCTGAGCAGATGGATAAGAACTGCAGTTTTGTCTCTGAAAAACTTTTGAGAGCTCCCTGACATCTGGTGGAGGATAATGATTAAGACTCATGAGCTTCTTGAAATATATTTTCATGTAGGTCTGAGTCATACTTTCAGCCTAAGATGAGAGTTTGCTTGGTAAATAGAATCTGAAGAACAGGCAAAAGAAGTTGTGTGACTGCTTTCTCCTAACTTCCACCATTGGTAACTTCCAGCATTAACACTGCTTATTTGCAAGCATCTGGAAGCCACGTCTTTGAAGGCTTCTTTGAAGCAGGAGGGGAAAGCACCCAGGCTGCTTCAGTGTGGAGCTCATTGTCCATTTTGGTCAAAGATTGACTCCTGCACAGACAGGAAGGACTGATGATGATTTGGAAATGTTTCTGCTTGTATTTCATTAAAGATATATCAGTCACAGATTAAAAAATGGAGGTATCTCCCCAAAGTGCCTAAAAGAGTAAGATCATCTGTTTAAGACCTTTCCAAGGAAAAATAACGAACTGAAATAGGGTAGCAAACTCATACAACTTTGTAATTGACTGACAAGCTTGACTGTAGTATCAACAACAGACATATTTTATCACACACAAAAAAGGAAATCTGTATTTGAGAATGCAAAAAAGACATGTGAAAGAGCTGGCAAGACAATTGGAACAGACCTGTGTCTAGTGTGCAACTCAGAAATACAATTCTGCTGTGTATAAAAAAATAATATTTTCAGATATTCTTACTATAGGGACAGCTATGTGGCAAAAAATACGGCACATTTTTGTAGAGGTTTTTAGCGCAGAAACTGAACATTACTCTGTGAGATCCTGTGTTTAATGCTGACGAAAGGTGGCCACGCAAGCATCAAAACTAAGGATGAACTGAACCAACTTAATAAGGTGTGAATGAGTACAGAGGCATTCCAAGTTTCATTTTCCAGTATTTTGCTAATATATTGTAGCAGGACTTCCCCTCTACCACAGAAGAGCTTATCTGTTTTGTCTATCAGCTGGTGCAATAACTCAGGGCATTTTGCCCCCCACATGAGTCTGCTAACTGGTGAGATAACCCAGGCCGGACAGCTCTTTGGTAGTGAGTTATCTCCGGCACCATGGAGGTGGCATTCCCAGCTGAAATGGAGTGTCAACATCTTGCCTTGAGAGCAAATTGAAGGGAGGCAAGCCTTGCATTTCTGACTGACGGACACTTCACTTTGCAAACAATAAAAGCTACACAAAACATTCACAAAGCAGAAGTCTGCTGCACAGTCCCTGGAAATGTGTGGGGACCTCTCTGCAAAATGAGGACACCTGTCTTCACTCTTTTCCTGTGAACTGAAGTAAAAGGAAAGTCGTGTGCTCCATCATCAATTCAGTGGTGTTACATTGATTTCCTAAATGTATGCTAGTTCTTCACTAGCTGTAATATAGGTACCTTTATCATGCACTGTTTAGGTATGTACTAGTAGTTACTTTGTTTATCCTGTGTAGTAAATGTTGTGTAAAAATCTTTTGTCTGTTAATCCTGTGTCTATTCAATACGTAATTCATTTCATAATAGACCTAATTGGCCATCCTTAAGAACTTGTGAGTGAGAGCAATTTGGGGTACAGGTTGCCTCAAATAAAGCTACTGTTAGAAATCTGAGCCTATGGCAGGTCTTGTCTAAGCTCTCACTCCATTCCTAACATATATATATTAAACATATAGTCACATTATTTAGGGCAAACTTGGGAGACTTTCAGAGATAGAATCATTAAGGTTGGAAAAGACCTCCAAGATCATAAAGTCCAACCACCTTGCTGTATGTGATCCTCAGATTGTGCAGGAGGAAAGAAGGTGAGGGCAAGGATCAAAACTGTTGCAGAGACTAATGGACATTGAAGTAACATTACAAATCCTGTATAATCTGGTTTGACCTCATTGCTGACTCTGTTTTAGGCAGGAATTTGCTCTAAGGACTTCTGAAGGTCCCTTATGACTTGAATTATCCTTCAATCTCATAATCAAACACAGACTACATGGATATTATTGCTGAAAAGTGGAGATCACCATATTTTCCTGAAATCAGTCACCGTAACCGACTTCATTCAATTCACAAAATTCATCCTATTTATAATTTTGATCTCTATATTTAGTGTGTAACTCCATTTCTGAATAAGAGAGACAACTCCAGAGATGGCTATCTCAAAAGACAGCATCTTTTAAGAGTTAGAGTTGTAGTCAGATTTGCATTCAGATGCAACATAGCCCATTGGTACCTGTCATAGCTTGACAGAAAAGTTTTACCACATCACAGAGTTTAAGCATGTGACTGCTTTTTGAAGATTATTTTAAGAAAGCAAGACACCTACATCTGGAATCCTCTTTGTATCATATCCTAACTTAACTTGCAATTAATGTATTCAGCTGGGCATTTAACTGGAGTCATTATAAGCTACAGTGGTGGCCTACCTGTCCACACAGCCTTGAACTCACTTGTGACAGGAAGAAAGTCTCCCCTGCTGATCTTCGATTCAAATAGAGACAGCACAAACAATTTCCTTTGGTCTTCCTAAGAGAAGGCTGTTCCCAGCCTGAGCAGCTGGGGCTGGCTTTAAGCCCAAAAAAGGCTGAATGGATGGATTTAGGGACAGTCATAAAATGACTAATCAAAATAGCAGTGCCTAACTGTCTCAATAGTCACACGCTGTGCTGACATTTTCAGGCAGGTCAACTCCAGGTGGCCCAGTTACTCAGTGGCATTCAAATCAAACCTTACAATGTGGCCCTATTAGGTCCAATCATTAATACCCATTTTCGCCAATGCTAAAACACTTAGACGAGACTCCAGGTGACTCTGCAAGACCTCAAGACGAGAACCAGTAATGAATGTGCAACCTGCTGAGTAATGAGGCCATTTCTAGGTAGAGATGAATGTTTACTTGGGAGCAATCTTATGGTTCACTTCACCTGAAAACCTTACCAGAAAAATGTAGATGCTGCCTTAATGGATTCTGAGGGGAAACATCACCTAAAGAACTCTCCAAGGCTCTAAATTTAAAAAAAAAAATATTTCAAAGGATTTAATAGAGGAATCACTGCAGGGAAAGACATTTACTTGATCAGAGTTTCCAGGATGAAGCATCTTATTAGCATAGTTACTTTTCGGCTATATGGAAGAATAAGTAACTTGTGGGACATTACCATGACCCATCACCATGGGGACTGAAAAGATGACTTACAGGCACTGATAACATCTGCATGGAGTACTGAACATTAAAGTTTTGCAACTTCTTATAGCTAAAATGGATTTCAAGTTTCCCTGCCTTTTTATTCGGGGAAAAAAAACCTGAACAGTCTGGAGCTGAAATCTTACATAATGGAGATAAATGTTTTCAGTAAACTTGGTACATACAGAACTGTTTGCACTGGCTCGTGTGGGCTTGTATGAAGTCTGCAATGACTGTTCATGCCCTACATGTGTAGAGCATGCCTTGTCTCAGCTAGAGACACCTTCACCTAGCACTGATGTGTTCTTCCACATCTTGTTGTGTTGGGTTTCTGCCAATCTTCTGCATCTGTGGGGCATTTCAGGATAACTGCTCCTTCTCATTTCTTGTGACCTGGAAGACCTTTGCACATCAAAGGCCACTGACCATACAAATAGGAACATCCTTTTCCCTCCAAATCCTGCCCCAGCCTTCTCTTTTCTCTTTCAGTCGGTGACTGGCAGATTTTCTGGCTATGACAGAAAGTACAAGCCTGACTATCAAATGACTCACCCTGTTGTGAGCCCATTACAACTGCTGCAACTCCACTTATGCTCACTGGCCAGGGGCTGGGACTCACCCAGAGGGTCAAAATAAGCCCATATCACCTTGGAAAACCATGCTGTCAATGGCATGTGCTTGCACTGCTGTCAACCAGCACCTGTTGGAGTTCAGGGCACTCCTCTGACTGCCCTGGAGGGTTTGAGATCCTGGCAGGGGGTCAGGAACCCCCCTGCACAGAGCCCCAGAGAGACAGCAGGGGGTCAGAGACCCCCCCCTGCACAGAGCCCCAAAGAGACACTGTCCTGAATCTCAGTCCATGGAAGAGCTTTCAGCTTGTGAAATGAATTACAAGTCATGAGAATGTAACAAAAATAGTAGTTAGTAGTAGTAGTTAAGTAATCACGGGGTGCAAATGTAGAATATTAGGATTTTTAGAAAGGGGTCAGAAGAAAAACATGGAGGACCTGGGTGTGGTCCTTGTCCTTTTTGTCCTTCTTTTTGGCATCCATTTTTCTGCTGTGGTGGCTCACAGGGATTGGTGTAGAATAGAGGTGACATGTCTAATATTAGTGTTAGGTATTGGTGATTAATGGTAAATAAAAGATACGTAGAACATGGTATAAAAAGTTTTGCCTACCTGTTGTGGGCGGGAGTCATCTCATGCCCGTGCAGCAAGACCTTTGCAGGGCACAGAAAGAATTTGTAGATAAGAAATAATAAACAGCCAAGAGAAAACCTGACACAGCGGCTTTGACTCTTCTTCTGCTTCAGCACGGGGCATTCAGGGAAAAAAGATTCTGATCTGTCATGTCTTGGGAAACAAAAACCCAAGAAGCACCTAACAGGATCAAAAGGTTTTTCTGAACAAACTAAACCATATTTTCAACCACTGTAGTCAGGTACCTCTGAGGTATCCTAAGAATCACCATATACCCACATACTAAAGAAGTTTCTATTTTATTTACAGGACAACTCTGAATGTCAATCCTTTGTGAATATTACCACCTTTATATATCAATTCTGTGTAGAGATAACTTGATGAAATAAGATCCATATATGTAACTTCATGCTTCATCTGCTGTTTTGAAGAGAAGTAGGCAAAACATTTCACAATGTGCTTAAACTAGTAGGCAAAGGCAGAAGACAAACACACAGCCAGTCACGTCTTCAATACATTAGCATGGGCTTTCTAATCTGGTCAGGGAAGCAACAGAAGGGATATCACAGCTGTTCCTTGTGTGCACTGGATGCTTTATAAGATCCGGCTCTGAAGCTTTGTCTGTGGCCTACAGTGTGTCTTGCATTTGCAATTTATAGCGTGGTTGCTAGCAAGCAGGTTTATTTACAAAGCACAGTGCTAGCCCTGGCAGTGTCTGTTACCAGTTCCAGGAGTGGTTCAGCTGTGGTACTGTGACACTTGCCCAAGTTAAATTACATTTCCATGCATGGACAAGATCCAAGTACATTAAAGGCAGCAGCAAAGAGCTAGCTCTACCTTAAATCTGTCATGAAAGGATTTGAATTCCATCTACAGGTAATACATTAGTTTTGCTTGAGTGAAGACCTGGAATGTATGCATACAAGAATATGTTAATTATTTAAAGCAAACTAGTCCTTGGTTTGTCTGCAATGTTTGAGGTTAAAAACTTAGGGAGAACTACTGTTCTATAGGTAAAAGGTGGGGTTAGTCTCAGATGATGGATAAAGCAGAGCAACAGGTATTTCCTGAGTCCAAACACAAAACCGTGCTGTGCTCAGGTTTGAGCTGCAATTCTTCACGGCCATCGGATCCTGCACATCACCCTACAGATAAGATCTTGCAGCTGTAAGGAGCAACACATTTTTCTCTAAGAGATAGAACATCTCAGCAGCCCACACGAGTATTCAAATACTCCCCCCTCTACAAATTTTGTTAGAAATCCCTGAAAAAAATCTCATTAACCTTGAATTTTGACCACAACATCTCAAGAAAACTAGTCTCAAGAAGGGAGAGCCACAAGAGTCCTGAAGAGTCCTCTCACATACATTCAGTATTTGCATGTGAGGGCAGGGAAGTAGTGGGCTTGCTTGTTTAACTGCAGACGCTGAGGAGAACCTTGGAAGGCTGAATAGTGATACACCACAGCTGCATTTCCACTAGCAAATTCAAGCACATATGGAGACAGTCCTGACCACAATTCCCCAGGACAGCAACTTGTACATCACACTACGTACCTACGGCCCCACTGCTCCTGCAGAGGATGGAAGGAAGGACCCTACCAGCCACCCTTGTCCTGGGGTGGTGGGCAGCTGGCAGAGGAGCCAGTGCCTCTTGGCTCTGGCTGTGGCCAAGGTGAGAGCATGAGGAGCACAGAACTACCAAGGATCTGCTTTTCCCTTCCCCATTCAATTTCTGCATATGCCAGAAGCACTCACAGAATTGTGCAGCAGCTAAGGGCTGGGTTCACGTAGGATGCAGCCACCACTACAGCTGTGGCCTTTGCCTGCTCTGTCAGTTCTCCAGCCCTGTGAGAGGGAGTGACTTTCCTTGCTGTTTTTGTTTACCAAATCCAGGCTTGAGAGGCCAGATTCCCAGCTGCTGCTGCTGACTCTTGGACAAGCTAGCCCCTGGCCCCAGGTATGAGCCCTGAGCCTTTCAGAGAAGATCTTTTCCATTAGCTGTAATCACCTGTAGTCAGGCCTGGCAGTGCAGCTCCCCAGCTCCTTCACATAATCCTGTAGGGTGTCAGAAAGACTGAAAAGAGAGAGAGAGAGAGAGAGATCCAAGTGGTCAGGGGGAAACTTCATCATCCCATGGAACAAAGGTCTGAGATGCTTGATTTTAAGGAAGAATGTTTGTGTTGTGAAATTTTCCAGTTTTCTCTGAAGAGCTGGACAAGGGTGCGTGTATCAAAGTCACAGACCTTTGTCACTGGCAGCAATCTGGCCCCTCCAAGACTTTTAATGGCTTGAGAATATATTTATTTTGCAGTACATTTTAGCTGTTGAAATAAGTTCCTACTTCTTGTCCAGTTTCACATCAAAATCACCCAATATTTTTATCTCTCTGTCCCTCGTGTCAACTTCGGCAAAAGATAAATTATTTGCTGTTAAAGTATCTTGACAAATCTAGCTAGCACAGAGCAGATTTATTATCCCCTCTCATCTGAAAAGCTATTAGTATGTTCCTCAGAGTAGAGGTGATTAGTTTATACTGGCAATGTAGTAATAAAATTCTCTCCTTAACCTTCTCATTATGCAGAGGATAAACACAGATGTTTGCACCAGAGTTGTTATGCTGGGACTGATTACTGACCAAGAAGTCATTTGAACAGAGGCATGACAGTAAGTAGCAATACTACACTTTAATACTACAGTATTCCTGACATGAGTAGCTGGGTTCTGAACATTGTCATGGCCATGAATATCAACTTCTAGAAGTGTTTGTACTCCATCTGCAATGAAAGAGGACTGCTAAATGACTCGGCGCAGGCAACACCAGCAGCAAGGAAGAGGAGACAAAGATAAAGAAAAAAAGCTAGCAGCTTCATATATGATTTAGGATTTCATTCAGTTTTGCTACTATTTCAAAACTGATTTGTCATTGCTAACTCAGTAGCTGGATCAGGTATCAAAAACTGTAGTAAGAGTGAGAAGTTCAGCTTTCTGTTGGTTTCACTTGTAGCCAGTCTCATATTCTTCAAAAATTGGGCAGGCAAACTGGCACTCTGCAGTGACAACAAGAAGTCCAAATAGTGAGTTTTGGTGTGATTAATAACAAGGGGTAGCTCTGCGGTTATGCTCTGTGGTTGATGGGGATCTAGACAGAAATTTTGTGGTGATTTGTGTATTTGCACATGTACATCTCAACAGAAATTTAAGGGAATAATACAGTGCCAAACAAATGTGGTAGCCCCTAAGGCTACCACAAAGGACATATCTCTCCCATGGAGAGTTTGCAGTATATAACCTGCTTCAAGGTATCCAGCTGAACCCCCTGGGAAGTCTCCTTAGGAGACTTCTCCGGCAGTCATGGTGAGCAGTTTGAACACCCCCATGGGGCTTTGCGAGCCCATGCAGATCTCTTTACCCTGACTGGTTCTTCCCCCAGTTCTCAGTTTTCTAGTTCCCCCATTGCTTGCTTTTGGATCCTCCCTGTGACTGGCTGTTTCCTGAATCCCCAAGCTGACTGGTCCAAGTTCTTGTCCCCACCCTCAGATTTCTGTATAAAAGATGCTCTCCCTGGGCATTCGGGGTTCTTCAGCCCTCGAAGGCTCTTAGGGTCCAGAATAAAGAAGACCTCCTGAGAAAGAGGAACCCGCCTCGCCTTTGATTCCTCGCGTCGCTCGACTCTCCCCCCGCCAGGCAGCTGCACTAAAGAGCTGAAATCACTCTCCGCCCACCCCAGGGTGCCTGTGCACCTGGCGCATAGGGTGTCCTTCTAAGGACGCTTCTGCCAGCGACTGCCGCAGCACCTGACAACCGTACAGATCGTGACAAACAAACAGTACAGGCTAGTCCGTATCAAGGAGATTCTAGCAAAGGAATGTAGCGTATTTGCGTTGGCAAAGAGAGAAGAGTAGCCATTGCCACCTGGGGAACAACTTTCTCCTACACGTTTCTTTACACACTCACCCTGAGGTGCCAATTAAAAAGAAAGGCCTGGTAAACCCAAAGTTTTCAAAACAGCTGATTTGTAAGAAGAATCTCCATGTGGAAAGAAACCATTGTAATAGCTTCTGGGGAAGACAAGAAGCTATACAAATTGACAACTGTTTTGAGACCATGATCTTGGTGGAATTTTCACTGCTCACCTTCCTGTTTTCAAAACATAGATGCATTCCTGCTTACTTGCTGCATTTTTCTAACACACAGCAAGAAAAGATTTTTTTCAGAGGTCTGCTCATACTAAAAAACCACTGATTTTTTTGATTTACTGATGTTTGGAAAGCTAACTAAGCAGAGTTGTGAGAAAAGAAAGACACCACAAGTTTCAGCACGATGCAGAGGGAGCCCTCTGAAACACCTGCTGCATCTCCCTACTCTGGCTTGTCAGCAGTGTTTTTGGAGTTGAGCTGAACCTCAGCTACTGACTCAAGTACAGCATGTCCCCTCAAGAGCACAGCCTTCCTAGTCATGCATTGTGTTTTCTTCACAGTAAGTATTATTCCTGATCTGTTTTAGGACTTGATGGAATATTTTGGGAAAATTATATAAATGTTCCTGATGGGGACTATGTGGGGGGAATAAGGTATGGCCCTTTAAGTCATGCTATTTGGGTAACTCAAAAAGTCCTGCATTTTTCATGATGAAAGCTCTAAACCCTCTTCAATTCTCGTGTGTGTGTGTGTGTGTGTGTGTGTGTGTGTGTGTGTGTGTGTGTGTGTGACATGAAAATACAAGTTAAATGTGGATACAAATTCTGACAGTATATTCACAAATACCTTTTTAATGTTTATACTGAAAGACCATGGCAAACTGAAAATACTAGAGCCTGAATGTTCTCTTTCAAATGGGCCCCCAGAAGAAGAAACCACAGGAAAATCATAGGGGTATAATTGGGAACAGGATATGATGTTGAACATTGCTTATCTGACACAACTTTTGTTCCATTCCATAGGGATGGAAGCTGTTCTAGATGTTAGGAATGAATCAGACTCAAGAGGCTGCTGAGAATGAAAAAAGCTAAAACTCCATAGTCCTAAATGTTACTTTATCATAGAATAGAAAATAGGGCAATTTTTGCAGAAAAAAACCCCTATATACTAGATAAAAAACAGATGCATTGCCTATGTCAACCCAAAGGCATGTAAAAATTAAAAATCTGGCTTTGTACCAAAACCACGGGCAGCCTGGACATTGAGTTGCATTTGGTTCTCATTTAATTATCTAATAATTAATATTAAAAATTGACTTGTTTGTTTGTTTGTTTTAACAAGATTAAATTCCATTTGGCTCCAATTCAGATAATAAAGCTATTGAGATAATTTTAACTCATCAGTCTTCCAGTGGAATGTCAGGTAATTCATATGGCATATGTATTAAAACATGTCATACCTGATTTGTTCTTAATTAGAGACTTGACATAACAGCATTGCAATATGAATAGTTATATGCATCTGTCCACGGCTATAAATATCTACAGCTGTTTTGGGATCACTACTCCAGCAACTTTTCCACAGATAATACACCTATAGAATTTCTCACAAAATATGAGTCAGCTGAAGAAACCTGCCAGTTTAATTAATCCAGGGATGAATTTGCTTCCTTTGTTTCCTATTTTCCCTCACAAAACTATCTCTTCCACTTTTCTTTCCATTTTCCCCACAGTGACCCAGATGGGAAAGCACTGCATTTGCAAGAAAAATTGCTTTAAAGAGAGCTTTTTAATTGTCAGCAATTTGTTTAAATGTTTCAAATTCACACCTGCATATCATCCAGTATTTCTGTGTTCCTTTTGATTCTTTACTAAAACCAGAACTTAAAAATGGTGCAACCTGTAGCATGATGAGAGGAAGTGGAAATACTGCAACTTCCACAAATATGTGTAATAATTATTAGTATAAGTATTATAGTATTATTAGTAGCAATTACTAATATTGAAGAATTGCTGATCAAACAGCTGTAAAATTCACATGCCCTTACTGTGTGATCAGCCATGGAGAGGTAGGCACATTTTCTGCCCTGCTGTCACATGATTAAAAACCCCACACAGGCAGTTTTCTTGGTCTTGCCCATCTGCTTTTTATCGACCTGTGTGACTGTTTCTCTTCCTGTAACCAGCACCATCATCTTTGATTCTGGGGCATGGTACAGGCAGAGAAAGGCCCTGCAGGCAAACCACACAGTTCTTTGTCATTGCCTGGCCACTGTTGGCCTAAGATTTGCCAGAGTGCAGGGTGAAGAGCAGGAGAAATGTCAGCAGAGCTGGTGCAGAAGTGTAGATGGAGCAGATGAAGTGGGTTTACACATGAGTACTTGGAAAGAGTACAGCGGGAAGGCATGCTCCTTGGGTGTGAGCACATGACAGGCATTGGACACCACAACATCACACTCCAAAGAAAAGTAGGAGCTATGGAGCTATCTCTCCTCCTACTCCATGGACAAAGGGGCATGCACGACACAAGCTAACAAATCCACCATGACATGACTGTCATGCCAGTGGGATCCTTCTGTGATGGGGATGTAGCATTGCAGAGAGGGTTACCTGCAACTATTTTGGAATCATTAGCATCAAATGTTGTTTCTTCTGGGATCTTCAGCCTGAGCCCCAGATATTGAACTCTGCTGTCTTCAGACACCAGCATTCATTTCCCACTTTGACTCTTACCTGCATTAATCTATTTTTGCCTTTGCAACTGAGCAATGTTATCCAAGTTCATTTACAATCACTAAACAAAGATGTCAGATATTTGGAAGCTTATGCCACTGAAGAAGAAAATAAGTGTGTTGAATAGCCTTTATAGAACATGTAAGCAAAGTCAGCATCAAAGCCAAAGAGTTTAGGTTGATGCTGTCCTTGTGACCTGTCCCTGCTGGCAGGTGGATAGTGACTTACACATGCTCTCAATGTGCTGTTTGAGACAAGCTCCTCAGGGCTAATGATAAAATGCATGCAGTGTTATCTCTTGTACAGCAAGAAAGGTGCACCCATATTTATTCCCCTGCATTAATAGCAAGTTCAGAAAAAGAACGTTGCAACTTTGGAGCAGCTTAGCAGCTCAGGTGTCTGTGCTAAGGTATCTGTTCATTCTACGGCACTAAGGATACAGGTATCTCCAGCAGCAGAGACTCCTAAGGAGAAGGGTAGAAAGAGCTGTCCCTTAGAAGCAGGTGAATCACCCTCTCTAGGGTACCAATTCATATAGACATAATAGGCAAGTCTTACTCCTTTACTCTGCTGGCAGCCCTTAGATCAGATCATCCCAAGGAATAGCCACAAGCCAATTTGATTGACTGTCTCCAGCAGCTGGAGGGAGGGAGGAAATTAGGTTAGCAATCCATTTGGCCTAGTTAGGCAACTTCAATACTGTGTTTCAGAGCATTTTAAAAACAAACAAACAAACAAACAAACAAACAAACAAACAAACAAACAAACAAACAAACAAACAAACAAACAAACAAACAAACAAACAAACAAACCACACACAAAAAAAAACTCAAAGAAAAAAACACACCAACAAAAGCACAAAAAACACCAAACCCTTTACTGACAAGGGATTTTATGCCAATCCTTAAATGCCATCTAGTGGTAAAAGCTAATTTCTTTTAACATCCCTTCTTTTACAGGGAAACACAAGTGGAAAAGGACCACTGCATGAAGTCATGGTTAAACCTGTTTGGATTTTCTGAGTTTACATCCTTACCCTTGAATCTCTCAAGGTCAAAAGTTCTAGGAATATTGGAAATATGAACATAGAGTTCAAGATCAGCAGTGCTGTGTGCTCTGATGTCTCACTTTCAAATGCCTCGACACAGGAGCTGCAAACTGGGAAGCCTGTCCTTGGAGTAGGAGAATGGGTAGGTGTCTGTGTGAACCCATGCAGTTGGGGTCTGTGTGAACCCAGAAGCCTTAAGAGGCTGTGAAGGGAGACAGCCACCCATGGCGCAGGCCCAAAAGGAATCTCACACGCAGAAACTTTAAAGCCTTACTAATTCTGGTGTCTTAAAACAGGTTCAATCATGCTGCAGTGAGATTGTAGCAAGTAGTTACTGATTCTGTTTGAAATCTCTGAGTTGTAAAACAGGTTGTCAACACTGCCTGAAACAGTCTACATAGCACAAATTCCAGCTCAAATTACTGACCTTTTGCTGGTACCTGCAGCCTTTCACAAGCACTTCCTTGTAGAGGCCAATGTACCTTGTAAACCAGAGCACATGTTGCTCCCTTGGAGGGATGTCCATTGAACGAGACAAGTCCCTTGCTGTTAGGGTGAGGAAAAGTAGTCTCCTCCCAGAGTTCTTTGGTTGTTATGCAAATGAACCCCAGCTCTGTTTCCCCAGCTGGCCCGTTGGCCCCCCTGCCCCTTTCTCCCTTACATGTCCCTCCCCTAGAATGTTCTCCCTTCCTTGAAGCCCCACTGGCCCTTGTTTGGTGCAATCCTCTGCCCATGTTCTGCCCCTGTTCCTCCACTGGTTCCCCCTGCACCTTACCCCGTCTTTGCACCACTTTCCCCCTCACTCATTGGACCTTGTTCTCAACTCCGCCCCTACTGCCCCATATACAAACCCTGCTCCCTCACTCATGCCCTTGTCTTTGTCCCTGGAACTCTTTGTAGTTGGATGGAATAAACCTCTGCTGCAGAACCCCACATGGAGACCCTTCCCAATCCTTTATGATGGGGGATTTTACAGTTATCTGGGGGGTGTGTGTGTTAGTGCCTGTGACACTAGGCAGCTCCCCAGCTGGACATGCTTCCAGAAGGTTGTGGCACCTTTCCACCTCTGTCTGCCACAACACTTCCTGATCCTGCTTGACAAAACCCCTGTGCCACAAGGTCCTCACTACCTATCAGAACAGAGGTCACTGACCAGTTGTCTTCTGTTTGGATACATAGTGTTCTGGAGCTGCTTTTCTGCAGAAATACTCCTCATGTCTCTGAGAAGCTGCTGCTGGGACACCTAATCAGCAATCAGCTGGGACCCCAGACCAGAGAAAAGCTGAGCCAGTGATCTGCCCAAGCTCTGAGGAACTGCAAGAAGTTCTCTGGCGTGACAAATTCTGCTCTCCTGTAGTTTTGACTCCACCTTACAGCAAAGGAGCCTTTAATCCACTAATTCTTCAAAGCAGCACAATGGCAAGAGGTAGACAATGTGATGCCAGTGGATATACTAAAGAACTTGTTCTCTGAGAAGTGCCACTCTAGACAAAGTTCTCACCTTAAAAAAGCTTAGGACCACACCAGAGAGCCTAGATCAAGTTTGGAAGCATCTATTTTTCAAGTAATGTACATCCATATTAAAAGGAGAGGGCTGACAGGGAAGAAGAATCTCTAGATTTCCTGCTGAAAAGACCTGCAGCTTGATGTACTTCAACTGTTTTTCTCTTTCATTACCCTGTAGCTGACTTCTTTTTAAGATATATGTGTAAGTTGTTGTTGTGGTTTGTTTAGTTTGTCAATGGAGTGTTCTGTGTTCCCCTATTTCCCTTGAGTTAATGGTTTGTCCCAGAAGATGCATCCTCCCCCTAAGTTGTCTGTCTCACCTAACCCTGCCCTTTGTTCTGGAATGTTCCTTGTCTGTCACTTCAACCAGTTGTCAGCCTCCCCTTGTGCCAGCCCCTGCCTGGAAACTCCCCTCTGGAAATCCCCTAAACCTCAATGCCCCACTGGCCCATGTAACCCTCTCTCCTCCCACTGTTTTCCTTATTGGTCCAAAGAGTTGCAAACCCCACCTTGAGACCTCCCCTATTTTCTCCCCATTGGTAAGGCTTGGTGCCCACCCCTTGGACCTCCCCAGTTTGTAAGCTGTTGCACACCCTGTTCTGGGTCTTTCTGTTGCTGACCCTTCAGGGGAATAAAACCTTTCAGGTTACAAACAGAAGACCTCCCTCTCATTCCTTGTCCCCAACCTGCGCCCATTAGAGATCACTGTGCCATAGAGCAAGGAGCTCTAAGCCGCATCTCTTGTTCACTCAAGAGACGTGTCCCACTCCGGACGCGGTGTCAGGGCGTAGGGAGATAGCCATGAAGCTCTGGCATGGCGTCAGGTTGTGATGTGTGCAGTAGTGCTACTATTACTTTAAATAGCATGTTGGAGTCCTGAACTTTGCATTTGTCATTCCGTCATCAAATGTGACATGCTGATGAAAGAACCATTAAGTTCCAGGAAGATTTTTGAGGATTTTGCTGTGAAAATCCATATCTCAAGGTATGCTATCACCACCTGAAAAACTTTTTCAGAATCTCCATGTCATTGCAAGGCTCAAAGCATGTATCTGCCAAGCCCATGATCACCATATCCTAAGAAACCTCAAACCAGAAAAGAGCAGCCAGAGATTTACCCCAAAACCTGAAGTGCAGTGGGTCTGGCACCCACATGGGGAAAGGTAAGACAAGAGACAAGAATACAGGACTATGAGCACCAAGCTTACAAATCTCAAGCAATTTGGAATTACTGTGTTTAAGCTCATTTTTACAATAGAAAACACACATAATGATATTCATAGAAGCCTTTACTATCTCAGAGGTAGGACAATGCCTTGAAGATGTGATGGTGACAATGGCTTCCAGCACTTGTCCACCTGTTTGCACTCCCCTCAGAAAGAGAAACCTGAAAAAAGGAATAGATGAGGACCACATCCTCCACTGGGGTAGGGGAATGAAGAAACAGAGAGAGCAATCCCGGAGCCGTGCAAGATGGGCTGGCCCATGTTCCTGCAACTCTTGGTTGTTCCTGCGTAGCATTGGTATAGGGAAAGAACAGGCAGTAACAACTCTGTCTAGGTCTTCACCCTTCTTTCACCTCCAGGCCCTCTCTGATAGAGTTGGGCTCCTGAATTTTGCTTGTGCAGGCAGCACGCACTGTGGCACTTTCTTTCACGGGGGTCTGGGCTTCTTTCTGGTGAGAAAAGTACTTCTGGAGATAATGCCCTTTGTTGTAGTGTGAGACAGGTGGTTGCATCCACTACCCCCTGTAACACCCTGGGTTATGGCATCTTCCCCCTGTCAGTCCAGTTCTCTCCTCCCAGTTCTCCAGGAAGGTCTCTGTCATTCCGTGTCTCTCCTCCCAAGCCCTTGCCTGTCACTCGATAGCCTCTCCCCTTAGTCTGGAAGATTCCAGACAAGGCGTCGAGTGATAGGCAGACACCCCCGAAGGTCCTCCCTGTTCTCTCGTGGTTGGTTCTGGTTGTTGTCTGTTATATCTGTCAAGATACCCCCCTTGTTCCTGGTTGGTTGCTGACTGTTAACTCCCCCTGACCCTCCCACCAGATAAAAACCCTTGCACACTGGTGCTCGGGGCTCTGTTCCCCTGATCTCCATTGGTTATGGTACTCCCTTGCGGATTGCTAATAAACCAAGTCTGAATCCGGGACCAGAGTCAGCCTCTCTGTCTACCATCGTCGCTTCCTATCACTCCTCTACCCAAGGATAAGAGGGAAAAGAACACAGAGCAGTGGCTGGAATCCTTGGGGCCGTGACAACCCAAGGCCGAGGGCCACTCTAAAACTGTGGCTGTCTCCATCATTTAGCCGGGCTTCCTCAAAGGATTTTATAGGACACAGCGACAGGTTGGCGCCCAACGTGGGGCCCCCGCCTCCACCGGACCCCTCGGAGAGATAGTTGGATTTATTCCAAAAAGGATATCTCGTGGACGCTGATCTACCTCAGTGGCAGCAGCCTCTGTTCTAAGAGGAGCGCTCCTGAGGGTTGACAGAGGCAACCCTTCTGCACCAAGGATCTCTGTCTGGTAGACACCGCTGGATTGAACCCTTCGTCGCCCAGGATAGGTGAGTATTCCCCCACGTGTGGGATATAGGAATACTCCGGGAACCCTTTATGGGAACCCGAGCTCGTCCGACGGACTGGGCGACCTGCCAAGAAAGAGCTGCGCAGCCCCGGGGAGGGAAGCTTGTTTGTCGAGTGAGTGAGTGAGTGTGTGATAGTGTTCGCCTGAAGTGTCTGGGTCCCTCTCCGGTTTTGTGATTCCTGTGGCTTTCCTTGTTTGAAAGTTTAGTTTTGTTATTCAATCCGGTGGGTTTTTGTTGTACTGCATCTACATCATGGGTGCAAAACTTTCAGCAGTACAACAAGAGGCTTATTTCCAAGTTGTGGGTCTCCTGGAGGGTGGGGGGGTTGAGTTTTCAAAAAGAAAAGAAGTTTGTTGTGTGGTTGTTTAGGCAATTCTCGGGGATCACTTCTATTCAAATTCGTAATCCAAAATTCTTGCAACTAGTAGAAAGTAGAATCCAACAATTAGGAACACCCGATTGTCAAAAACTAAATAAATACGCCACTTCAGTGGTTCTGATTAAAGATGCTTTAAATAAATCCCTGAGAGCTGAGCTTAAGCAACCCGGTTTAAGTTTGGTTTCCCCAGTTTCTCCTAAGAATCCTTCCTTTACCCCATCCCATCTGGTGGTACCTCAGGTGGAACAACCCGGTCTAGTGGTAGTCTGCGGGGTTGCCGCCGTCTCCCCAGTTCCCCTCGGGCACCCCGGATTCCCCGCCTGGAGAGTCCTGGCCAGACTCCCCAGGGCCACCCATTGCCCCAATCTTCCCTGGTTAGGAGATTTTCATCCCAAGTTTGTAGATCCCCTATCCCAATCCGAAAATCTCCTGTCCCAGTTAAAAAACCCATCGTTCGTTTCAACCCAGAATCTCAAGTCACTTATATCCCTCCCTCAGATTCTTCCCTTAATTCTACCCCTGAGTGTTCCCCATGTCCTTCCCTACAGTCCTCTCCCCATTCCTCCCCACATGTGCTGAGGAGGAGTGGACACCAAAATGGCGTCCAGTCTGGAGCCCCGTCCTCAGGGACTCAAGATGGTGGGCGCCACGTGGTGAGCCCTTTCCCATCCCCTTCTTCTTCCCCTAAACCACTGCGCCCTAGCCCCAACCCATTCCTCCCTTTGCCCAACCCCTTCCTTTCCCCCAACTCCTCCCCTAAGTGGAATTCCCACGGTGCCGCCCCTTCCTCAGTCACTCCTCCAAAGTTGCCTCCTCCCCCTGATTTCTCCGCCTCTGCTCAGTCTGTCCCCACCCCACTCCCGACTTCCGGTTCCCATACCTCAACATCCGGTTCCCACAGTTGGGAGACCGGATGGGAGTGGCCTGGGGATCGGAACCCAGAACTGGAGGCAACCCCTGTCGTTGCTCCGGTCGTTTATGTTCCAGGGAGGGGGGGTAACCCACAGCCTAGGTGGGAACCCTACCCTCAGCAAAATTTCAAGGAGTTGTGCAAAGCGCAGAGGGAGTTTAGGAGAGAAGATGAATATTTTAGAGGCCTACTTCAGGCAACATTGGCTGGCTCTACCCTAGTCCCTGCAGATTTGCGGACCCTCTTCAAGTGCCTCCTTAACCCCACCGAGCTCCTCAAGTGGGAAGGAGAGTGGAAGAGGGGGTTAAGGGACCTCCTTCCGGTGCTTTGGAACAACCCCACAACAGCAGTTGACGCTAGTAATTCTATGGAACACCTGAGCGGTGAGGGGGAATGGGAAGATGCCTCAAAGCAGGCCCGGGAAATCCCCAAGGCTTGCCTTGATGCATCAAGGGACTGTGCAGAGAGGGCATTCCTCCGCATGAAGCCTGATGGTCCGGAGATCCCTTATACCAAAATTGACCAGGGGGCTTCAGAAACTTTTAAGGCATTTGTCGAAAGGATCCGAAAAGCTGTGGAGGTTCAAGTGCCGAACGAGGGATCCAGAGCAGATGCCATTCGCGACGTGGCCCTCGCAAATGCAAATGAAAAATGTCGCACGGCAATTATGAGCCTCCCATGGCATCCTCCACCAACGTTGCAGCAAATGCTTGAAGTGTGTAGGAGGAAGGTGACGGCAGTTCCAACCAAGCCTGCCCAGCCCAAAAGAGCCACAGCTGCTGAGATTCCTTCCACCGCTCCACCTCGTCAGACAGCTACAACTCCCAGAAGTCAGCAGAGAAACAATAAGTGTTTACTATGTAATAGAGTGGGACATTGGGCATCGGAGTGCCCTATGAAATCAGAGTTTGATAAATTTAAAAGTTCCTATTGGGGGGGAATGGAGGAAATAGACCCCAGAACACCAGGGTTCCCAACCACAACCAAAAAAGCTAGGCTGTGAGCGCGGCCCTGACTCGCGCCATGAAATAAGTGAGTCAGGGGGCCAGCCACATGGGGGGGGGAGGAAAGGCATTGAAAAAGACCTCATACCGGACTTGATATCTTTACCTGATTATGACAAACCACCTAGCACATTGCTTTCACCAGAGTGGGAGATGGCCTCACCTGTTCTAACATGTGACAGTTTCTACTCTCCCTACAGATTGAAGTTGACGTCTCCATTATACATAAAAACCTCGGAGTGGCATTTTGTCCGTGTGGACAGGTCACAACAGCATACCTTGTCCCGGATCAAATGTAAGTATATGATAACTGGGGACACAAAGTTTACCCCGGAGGGCCTGGAGATCGCCCCTGGCCTCTTTTGTTCTGACCCAGGGCAAATTCTCATCTGGTTGCGCAGTGTCCACCCACCCTTGTTCCTTCCTACAGGGCAGATCATCGCCCAGACCATACCAGTGCCAGATCTGAGAAATCCCATAACCGTGGCCTGGGTGCAGGTCCTTAATAAGGACAAGGCCAGAGTGATGTGTGCCTTGACCAGGGGTGGAGAGAAAAATTATCTTACAGGGACACTGGATATGGGACCAGATGTGACGGTCATTCCATGCACTGCGTGGCCGTCACATTGGAATCTGCAAAACGTGCCGGCGCAAGTCCAGGGTGTAGGAGGGCTTCAATTGGCACGGTAATCAAGGAGTGTGGTCCAAATTGAGGGACCGAGTGGGCAATTGGCATCAGTGCGCCCATTCGTATTAGACTATCCGGAACCCCTGTGGGGGAGAGACACCCTCGCCCAGTGGGGGGCAAAAATTGACATCCCAAATGCCCCCCCAGTTTTTTGGGCGGCGGTCACTGAACAGCGCCCTACCCAAAAGCTGAATTGGAAGTCGGATGTTCCAGTGTGGGTAGATCAGTGCCCACTTGTTAAAGATAAATTGAAGGTGCTCAATGAGCTCGTGGAGGAGCAATTGGCCAAAGGTCACATCGTTGAGTCCCAATCACCATGGAACTCTCCAGTGTTTGTTATCAGGAAACCGAATAAGGACAAATGGGGCCTCCACCACGACCTCAGGAAAATAAACTATCAAATTGAGGAAATGGGTTCTCTCCAACCAGGGATGCCGTCCCCTTCCATGCTCCCCTGAAATTGTGAATTGGCTATTATAGATATAAAGGATTGCTTCGTTCAAATTCCTCTCCACCCAGATGATGCCCCGCGTTTTGCCTTCTCGGTTCCTTCCATCAAGCGAGAAGCCCCTTGGAAGCGCTACCATTGGCGTGTCCTTCCACAGGGCATGAAGGACAGCCCGGTGATCTGCCAGTGGTACATAGCTTCCTTGCTGTCCCCGGTCCGCGCAGCAGCTGAGCAGGCCGTTATCCATCACTATATGGATGATGTGCTTGTTTGCGCCCCCAATGAGGATATACTGAACTATGCGCTTGACCTGACAGTGTCTTCTCTGATTGCTGCAGGGTTTGAGCTACAAGAGGAAAAGATCCAGAGGATGCCACCTTGGAGATATCTAGGCCTGTTGATCAACGCGAGGACCATTGTTCCTCAACGACTGGCCATCAATACCAAAGTGAAGACTCTAGCGGATCTCCACTCCCTGTGTGGTTCGTTGAATTGGTTAAGGCCTTGGCTGGGTCTGACCACCGAAGACCTAGCCCCCCTTTTCAATTTGTTGAAAGGGGGAGAGGAGCTTAGTTCTCCTAAGGCTCTTACCCCAGGGGCACGGGTTGCACTCCAAAAGGTGCAGGACGCCATGTCATCGCGTCAAGCGCACCGCTGCGAGCCAAGCTTGCCATTTAAATATATCATCTTGGGCAAGCTGCCACACTTACACGGACTAATTTTCCAATGGGATACCAAGGCAAAGGACCATGGACGAAGGGACCCTGTCTTAATAATAGAGTGGGTCTTCCTGAGTCACTCGAGGTCCAAGAGAATAACTATGCCACAGGAGTTGATGGCGGACCTGATCCGCAAAGCGCGGGTCAGGCTCAGGGAATTGGCCGGATATGACTTTACATGCATCTACATTCCAACTCGGTTTTCTAAGGGCCAAATTTCGAAAGGGGTGTTGGACCAACTGCTCCAGGACAATGAGGCACTGCAATTTGCGCTTGACAGTTACTCTGGAAAAATTTCGATTAATCAGCCTGCCCACAAAATTTTTGATTCGGCAGAACATTTTAAATTAGGATTAAGAAGTGTTCAGAAGAGGAAGCCTCTTAAAGCTCTTACTGTTTTTACTGACGCATCCAGTGCATCCCATAAGTCCGTAATGACTTGGAGGGATCCACAGACTCAGCGGTGGGAGACTGATGTGGCTGAGGTTGAAGGCTCACCACAGATTGCTGAGTTGGCTGCAGTCGTAAGGGCTTTTGAGAGGTTCCCTGAACCTTTCAATCTAGTAATAGACTCGGCGTACGTCGCCGGAGACGTTTCCAGAGCTGAGCATGCAGTGCTGCAGGAGGTATCCAACATCACATTGTTTCAGTTGCTTTCCAGGCTTGTAGAGTTAGTCTCCCACCGAAAGCAACCATTTTATGTAATGCATGTGAGGTCACACACGGATCTCCCCGGCTTCATAGCGGAGGGAAACAGGAGGGCCAACGCCCTCACTGCCCCTGCTGAAATTGCTCCGCTCCCTGATGTCTTCGCGCAAGCGAAGATCAGTCATCAACTTCACCATCAGAATGCGCCTGGCCTGGTGCGTCAATTCCAACTGACGCGGGAACAGGCCAAGGCCATTGTGGCGACATGCCCGACGTGTCATCGACATGCCCTGCCCACTATGAATAGTGGTGCCAATCCCAGAGATCTGTCTAGTTGTGAGGTGTGGCAAGTGGATGTCACGCACGTGGCATCATTTGGCTGGCTCCAGTATGTGCGCGTCTCTGTAGACACCTTCTTGGGTGCGATCTATGCCTCTGCCCATGCAGGTGAGAAGGCTGGGGATGTCAGGAAGCATTTGCTCTTGGCGTTCTCAGTCTTAGGGGTCCCTAGAGAAATAAAAACAGACAATGGGCCTGCGTATGTCTCCAAGGAGCTCAAGGCTTTCCTGCAGCAATGGGGGGTGAAGCACAAAACCGGTATCCCACACTCCCCCACGGGTCAAGCCATAGTTGAAAGAACCCACCAGAACCTAAAAAGGGTTCTAGAACAACAACAAGATGAGTGTAAGGGTGATTCACCTTTGATCCGGTTAGCAAGGGCGCTGTTCACGCTAAATTTTCTAAACTGCTCTTTTGAGAATTTGAATCCTGCAGTGATCCGCCACTTCCGAGGATCGAGCAACTTCAATCTGAAGGCGAGACCATTAGTCACTGTTAAAGACCTGGAGACAAAACAGGTAGAGGGACCGTTTGAGCTGGTCACCTGGGGGAGAGGCTACGCTTGCGTGGCCAAACCCTCAAGGCTGACGTGGATTTCATCTAAATGGGTAAGGCCACATATCCCACATGTGCAGAAGAAAAAGCCTCCTCCTGGGATGACGGATTCATGTTGGCGCAAGAGGCGACACCGCCGGAATTCTGTTTAAATTTGATCTGTTGCTTTTCCTCAGGAGTTATGTTTTAACTTCCTGACAGACAATATGGAGAACTGACACTGAGCTGATGTTTTCTTCTATTGCAGTTCCTTGCCGCACGCTTGACCATGGCACGACTTTGGTCAGTCTGGATGGCCCTGACCTCCACCCTGCTCATCCCACTAATTGCCCAGCCGCCTTCCCTCTTTGGAACGCCAAAAGTGCCGCCATCAAACAACATGTGGTTGCATCTTGCCGCAGCCGTCGGGCAGGACCATCTGTGTCTGAATGCGTCATCAACATCAGACATACTGTCTACCTGTCTAGTGGGGATCCCTTTAGCAAAGGATGAGTACCCAGACTCGTTGGTGGAATTAGAGTGCCATCATCACCAACCATATACACCTGATAACCCATTGCTAGCCTGGGAAGAGTGCGTTACTCAGTTGCCTAAGCCCACGCACGAGCCCCAACAGATTAATTTGATAGGCTCTGCGTATGCACCATTCTGCATCAACTTCACCGTATATAAACATGCTTCCACAAAAGTCCATACTTTCTTGCCTTTTACGATTGTGGTGCCTAGGAATGCTAAGTATCATCCTAGGTTTTGGTGTAGTCAGATGGTGCAAGTTAGGATTGAATGGCCTACACAAGCAGAAAAACAGGCTCTCCCTAAGGGAATTTTCCTGATCTGCGGAAGTAGGGCTTGGACAGGCATCCCCCCTCGCCTATCCAGAGGTCCATGTACTCTGGGCAGACTGAGCCTCTTCACACCCGATTGTAAAAAGTTGCTTAATTGGCAGACTAAAAAGACAAACCAAAAACATGTGGGGGAATTGGCTAAGAATAAGAGAGATTTAGCGAATTTGGACCAATCTTGTGACGAAACAGTCACTTGTTGCAGTGTGCAATTTTATGTTAATAAAATTGTATGGTCCTTTTTGCTAAGTTCTCCCCTTATCCCCATAATGTCAGTCACCCTTCCCCCTCTCGTTTTTCCAGGACCTTCCCTGCCATTCTATTTTGGCCATGCCCCTGAAGTGCCTCAACCCCCTCCCACCGACATGTCACTCCAATTACTCCACTCCCCTGCTTCTAGACTCTTCTTCTTTCCCGTTGCTATGATAGGTTGTTTTAACTCTGTTACTCCCCCAAGTTTTTTGTATTGGTGGTACTGTCGATTGATGTTTTGTAACCCCCCCGCCTTTTTGAATCCTACTGGATGTCCCTTATCCCCTCCCCTGGTTTCACCCTCCCCTTAAAACTTTGTGTAATCCTCTTTTCGGGGGCTCTCCTGCCTGGGTTACCTACGGAGCAAAGCCTGCATCTGTTAGGTCCCCGGCTGGGGCTCTTGCACTGCGTTGTCACCCCCTTTCTCATCTACGAAATAAAGTAGCTTGGGGAAATTAGTGACCTCGCAGTGATCCTCTGCTTTCTTGCTCCACCTCTCGTCGCTGCTTGGGCTGAGAAGACACTTTCCTGGACCAGCGGTGGGTGGGAGCCACAGCCCGACCCACCCCCTGGGTGAGCTTAAATGGAATTCCTCCCGAGGAAATTCTGCAGCTCCTTGCATCAGCCACGCCCCTCGAGAAGCTGTGCTGGCTCTAGCTGGGACAAAGCCAGCTTGATCAATCAGGGCAGCCTCGTCCTAAAGTCCCTGCTCCGTAGTGGATCACCTGTGGCTAGCTGTAGGCACTGCCACTGCAGGGGGTGCAGCCTCCACTGCCTGCCAGCTGGGCAAGGTCAGCTGATGCTGCAGCTTAGGAGATCGGACTGATCGTCTTCACTCCCAGTCGGACGATAGCTACGTTGTTGCCACTGTCAGCAGAGAAAGGAGGCGGCACACCGATCTCTTTTAATCTCGAGTTTATTGAAGTAGCCCTGAGGGACTACTGCTCTCGAGAGGGAAGAGACTCGGAGAGCCTCGAACAAAGGAGAACAGGGGGTTTTAACTGGGGGTGGAGAATGGGGAAGGGTCAGGTCCCGGTCCAATGGGAATGGGGTGGGGTGTGGTGATAGGGATGAGGGATGTGAACAACAACCAGTCAATAGGGGATTAGGGAGGAACTGCCTCAGGCTGGCCAATCACTCGACGCCCCTCCGAGAACCTTCCAGATGAAGGGAGGAGGGCCGAGGTGACTGGCACAGCACTGAGGGGAGGAGGGATGGGAGTGACAGGGAAGGTGCGGGAATAAAGGTGGGGCAACACAGGGATTGACAGAACCAGGGGGTGTGTATAACGGGAATAAACCAAACATCTCAGGGGGAGAAACAGGGTAAACCACAACACAGAACACAACATCTCCCCCTTTTTGTTTTAACAATGGCAAGAACTTTAAAACGAGGTGAACTGAAAAGGAGGAGGCAAATACTCTGAGTCAGGGTAGAGGTCTCCAAACCATGGCTGTTCCGTAGGGTAGGGTCGGGAAGCCTCTGGGATAGGGCCTTCGATCTCCGCGACCGCGTCCTCAGTCTCTGGACCAGGATACTCAATCCAGCAGGGAGCCTCTACTCGATTCACCTCACGGGCGGAGGTCAACCTCCTAATGAAGCTGGTCACAGCACATTTAATTATACAAAAACTTATACATGCAGAAACAATAACAATCACAACAGTAAAAACACTCTTGGGGATGGAGGAGAGCCACGCAGAAAGTCCCCATTTTTGCAACAAGTTGCCAAGCCAGTCCTCAGTTTCCTTTTTGATTTTTGCCACCATATTTTTCGTTTTTCCCAGAGTGGTATGAATGTTCTCGGCTCTGGTGGATAAGTTCAGGCAGCACATGCCCTGAAACTCTTCGCACCTATGGTCGTGCAGTAGCAAAAGATAGTCTATGGTGGCCCTATTTTGGAGAGTGGCCTGCCTTGTTGTCTCCTCTTCTGCCAGGAGCTCCTCAATGGCGGCTGAAGTCAAATTGGCCTGTTTGGCCACCCAGCACTCTAGGTGTGCCAATTCACCTAGGGACTTTGCAGCGGACACCCAAGGCAAAAGAACTGTGACCGCTACGCTTTTTGAAACGCCCCAATGAGTAATATTTGCATCGCATGATGGGTCCAAATTAGCAACATCCTTTTTGGATCTAGCCAATTGGTTGGAGGAATTTGAATTGTGCCAATTGATCAAATTTGTCCGGCCAGGGGTAAACAGGCTCAAGTGGCCGAGAGAACACGGACCTCTTGTCAGACGAGGGGGGATGCCCGCCCAGGCCAGGTTACCACAAATCAGAAACAAACCCTTTGGGAGTGCTCGCGGTTCCACCTCTACAGACCAGGTCAGTGTAAAGTTTATGGTGTTGTTGCACCAATTCTCCGGCTGCCATTCCGGTTCCGTGTGGAACACGGCATTTATCTGGGGTGACCGGAGTCCAGGCACCCTGGCGCTTTCTATGTTTAAACAAAACCCTGCCTTGGCAGAACCATAAAGGTGAAATTTCTGCGGCTCCCCTGGGGGTGGCGGAATCCTCACCACCCAATCCTTCCATGATGCCATCGGGTTTGTAGCAGCGCTGGGGTTTGTGGCACCTATCTGCCTGGTGATGGTTTTCATCTCCGTTGGGAACTCGTGATACTGCAGGGGGACCCCCATGAGGCAGGTGGCCAAAGGATCTGAGGCTGGATGAGAGGCAAAGGTGATCTTGCCCGGTGGCTTGTACAAGTGACCTCCACACACTCCTTTTTTGGCTGAGGGGTGTACCACGTGTCAACTTGCTTCAGCACCGGGAACAGGACGATCACCATCAGCACAACCAAAAACCAGAACAGGGTTCTGGCTAGCCCCATCCTGAAGATAACTGGAAACAGAAAACAACACAGTGAATAGGAGAGTAGAGGATAGATTAAAAGGACAACGTCCTGCATCGCCTCCTCCTCCAACTTGCGGTCTCGACCTGGGGACTCTGCTCTCTGACATTAACTTTTGGGATAAAGGGTCTTACCCACTTCGCCGGGATCCACTGCAAACCTGAGGGGGTGGACACACAGGCGTATCCTCTCCCCCACGTGATCAAATCGTGCGGGCCCTCCACCTCACGGGTCTCAGGGTTCTTTACGAGAACCGGCGGCCGGTCCTTCAGTTGGAGCTGACGGTTCTCCCTGAAATGCCTTAAAATTGGAGGATTAAGATTCGTGAAACTGCAGTTCAAGAAATTTATGATGAAGAGTGCCCTGGACAGACGGGTCGCCGGTGTCTCAGCCCTCAAATTCGGGTGCTGACGAGCGAGAACCCTTTTAATTTCCTGGTGGATTCGCTCCACAATTGCTTGGCCTGTGGGGGAATAGGGGATGCCTGTTTTGTGCTCTATCCCCCATCACTGCAGGAACCCCTGGAGTTCCTTGGAGATGTATCCAGGACCATTATCCGTTTTAAGGACCTTGGGGATGCCCATAAAAGAGAAGGCCTGTATAAGGTGCCGCTGAATGTCTGCGGCCTTCTCGCCTGTGTGGGCGGAGGCATAGACTGCATGGGAGAAAGTGTCCACGGACACATGGACGTACTTCAACCGGCCAAACGATGTGACATGGGTCACATCAGACTGCCACACCTCGCAGGCTTGCAAGCCTCTTGGGTTTGCGCCTGCTGCGAGGGAGGGAAGAGCCTGCCTTTGGCAGGATGGACAAGCAGCCACAATGGCCCTGGCTTGTTCCCGGGTGAGATGGAACTGCCTGATCAGACCAGGCGCGTTTTGGTGGTGGAACTGGTGGCTGATCTTTGCCTGCTGAAAAACGTCAGGGAGTGGAGCCATTGCTGCGGGGGCAGCGAGAGCATCAGCCCTCCTGTTTCCCTCAGCAATGAACCCCAGCAAATCAGTATGCGACCTGATGTGCATCACATAGAAGGGTTGCTCTCGGTGGGAGATTAACCTTACTAATTTTGAGAGCAACTCAAATATGGCAATGTTGGAGACCTCGTGCAAAATCACATTCTCTGCCCTCGACACAACCCCTGCCACATAGGCAGAGTCGGTCACCAAATTGAAAGGTTCAGAGAACCTCTCAAAGGCCCTGACAACTGCAGCCAACTCAGCTACCTGAGGGGATCCCTCCACCTCAGTGACATCAGACTCCCACCGCTGAGTTTGAGGATCTTTCCAAGTCACAACTGACTTGTGGGATCCTCCGGACACGTCGGTGAAAACTGTCAGTGCTTTCAGAGGTTTATGGCTCTGAACACTCTTCAGAGATAATTTGAAAGGGACCTCCAAATTGAAAATTTTCTGGGCCGGCCGATGAATTGAAATTTGTCCCATGAAACCATCGAGGGCAAACTGCAATGCTTCATTTTCCTGAAGCAGGCGCTCCAACATCAATTTAGCAATTTGGCCCGATTTCAGCCGAATTGGTATGTGGATGCAGTCAAAGTCGCAACCGGCCAGTTCCCTGACGCGGAGCCTACCCTTCCGGATAAGCTCCGCCACCAGCTCCTGCGGCTGCGTCATCCTCTTGGACCGAGTGTGGCTGAGGAATACCCACTCTATGATCAAGAGTGGGTCTCCCTGCCCTCTGTCTGTGGTCTTCTCTTTTCCCTCCCACTGGAAAATCATTCCGTGGAGGTGTGGCAGCTTACCTAAAATGATGAAATCGAAAGGCAGGTCTGGGTCGCACCGATGTGCCTGGCGCGAGGACATCGCCGCCTGGACTTTCTCCAATGAAGTCCGTGACTCCGGGGTAAGGGACCTAGGAGAACTCAGCTCCTCTCCCCCTTTCAATAAATTGAAAAGGGGGGCCAGGTCTTTGGTAGTGAGACCCAGCCAAGGCCTTACCCAGTTCAATGATCCACACAGGCTGTGGACGTCCGCCAAAGTCTTGACCTCCGGGTCAACTGCCAATTTTTGAGGAACAATGGTCCTCTTGTTAATCTGCAGGCCCAGGTACCTCCAAGGTGGCATCCTTTGAATCTTCTCCTCCTGGAGTTCAAATCCTGCAGCAACCAATGAATTTATTGTGAGGTCAAGCGCATGTGCAAGCATGTCGCCGTTGGGGGCACAAACGAGCACATCATCCATATAGTGAAGGATGATGGCTCCACCCACTGCTGCACGCACTGGGGACAGCAAGCAAGAGACGTACCACTGGCAAAAGACTGGGCTATTCTTCATCCCCTGGGGGAGAACCTTCCAGTGGTACCTTTTCCTTGGGGCTTCTCGGTTAATGGTGGGCACCGAGAAGGCAAACCGTGGGGCGTCGTCAGGGTGTAGGGGAATTTAGAAAAAACAATCCTTGATGTCAAGAACAGCCAATTCCCAATTTCGGGGGAGCATTGTCGGGGACAGCATCCCTGGTTGGAGGGAACCCATATCTTCAACAATTTTGTTTATCTGGCGATGGTCGTGCAGAGGCCGCCATTTGTCTCTGTTGGGTTTTTTAATCACAAAGACCGGGGAGTTCCACGGAGATGTGGACTCCACGATGTGGCCTTTGTCTATCTGCTCCTGCACGAGCTCCTCAAGCGCCTTCAATTTTTCTTTAGAAAGCGGCCACTGTTCTACCCAGACTGGAGAATCCGAAAGCCAATTGAGTTTCAGGGTAGGGCGCTTCTCAGTGGCCACCGCCCAAAAAACCGGGGGGGTGCCGGGAATGTCAATTTTGGCCCCCCACTGGGCTAGCAGGTCCCTTCCCCACAGGGGTTCCTCATAATCCAAAACGAACGGGCGAATAGAGGCCAATTGCCCGTCCGGCCCCTTAATTTGCACAATGCTCTTTGATTGTTTAGCCAATTTGATGCCTCCTACACCTTGTACGTGTCCGACCACGTTTTGCAGATCCCAATGTGACGGCCAATCCTGCGTGGGGATGATCGTCACATCCGCCCCAGTGTCAAGGAGACCTTCGATATTCATTGTCTCCCCCCCCATTTGATGTCACACTTGATGACGGGTTTGTCCTCTCCCACCACTTTGGTCCAAGCCACAGTATGTCTCTTACCCAGCATAGGGATGGGCAAGGCCTGTGCGACGATTTGACCTTTTGGGAGGAACATGGGGGGTTGGACGCAGTGCAGCCAGAGGACGAGCTCACCTGGGTCCGCCGAGACGAGGCCTGGGACGATCTCGATCCCCTGGGGGGTGTACTTTGTATCTCCAACAACTACATACTTTTCAGCAATCCGTGTCCACGTGCCCTTCTCTCTGCAGTTTATGGACACAAAGTGCCAATCTGTGTCTCTCAGATGCAGGGGATCCGTCAACTCCAATCTGAAGGGTGTGTGTCGGCTGTTGGTGGTTAGAACTGGATCCGGCTTGTCTGGATCTGCAAAAGAAAGGCTTTTCCTTTTCGTTACAGTCACGTCAGAGAGACTTGTCAAGTCCAGTTTAAAGTGCGTATTTTCATCTTTAAAGTGCATAGCTTCCTCCATTTCCAAATTGCTTTCCTCCTCCCCCTTTTTGTTTTTAGGTCTGCGACTCAACCCATTTTTATCTGCACGCGGGTCGAGGTCGCGCTCCTCACTTAGTTTTTTGAAGGAGTTTGGTTTTGCCCTGCCCTCCCCGGCTGGCCCCCTGTGCCAGACCTCTTTTTGAACTCCCAGAATTGCTTTTTTAAATTGCAGTCTTTCATCCAATGGCCTGGCTTGCCACACAAGTGGCAAGGGGCCATCAGCCTCTTTTGAGTCTTTGGTGTGCATGTTGGGGCTGGCAGTGAGGCTTTGGCCGTAGCAACCTTTCTCGGGGGTGGCTTCAGCTTTGGATCCCTGTCTTTGGCGGCTATCGCGGCTCTCACCGCGCAGACCTCCAACATGTCCTCTAAGGTTGGTGGCGGATCCAGTGGGAGCATCAGGATGGCGGCCTTGCATTTGTCGTTAACATTGGCCACCGCCACATCCCGTAGGACTTCTTCCCTGGACGACTCTCCCCGGACTTGTTGGTCCACTGCCTTCCTCAGTTTTTCTACAAAAGACATAAAGGGCTCCGCCGAGCCTTGCATTAATTTTGTGTAGCTTGTTAAAGCCCCCTCAGGTTTCATAGAAAGGAAAGCTTTTTCAGCAGCTCCTTTGGAAATATTTAAAACTGCGACTGGGATTTCTTGCGCTTGCTTATCCCCTTGTTCCCACTCCCCCTCGCCGCAAAGATGTTCCATAGAAATGGCCGAATTATTGGCATCAACGGCCAGAGCTGGGTCCTGCCAAAGCACAGGGAGAAGTTTTCTCAGCTCCTTCTTCCATGCTGAAGCCCATACCCGAAACTCGGTAGGGCACAGCAAGCAAGAGAGGAGCTGCCGCAAATCTGCCGGAGTAAGGACGCTTGCATCAAGGCTAGCCTTGAACAAGCCGCGAAAATATTCGCTGTCCCTACTGAATTCCCTCTGCGCTTTGCAGAGCTCTTTTGCAGTTTGGTAGGAGAAGGGCTCCCACTTGGGGTGTAGTTGCCCTCCCCTACCCCAGTGAAAAGTCACCGGTGCGGCGGAAGGAATGGGCCCCAGTTCCGGGTTCCGGTCCTCACACCCCTCCCATCCGGCCCCCACCCCGTGGGAACTGGACGGGGGAGCGTGGGAACCGGAAGTCAGAAGGGGGCGGGGACAACCCAAGCACTGGGTGCGGCCCCAGGATGGGCAGGGTCCCAGGGAGGAGGAGTCTGGAGGAGGGGTTTGAGACCTGCGTGACGGAGGAGGAGTGGCGCAGGAAGGGGTTGGGGAAGGCGAACGGAAGGGGTTGGTCCGGGACCAGAAGGGGTTTCGGGAAGAGGGAGAGGGGGATGGGGGCCACTCCACATGGTGACCGCCATTTCGTCCCCCTCGGGGAGAGGCGCCATTTTGGGGCAAGGGAGAGGAGTGGGGGGAAGGATCTGGAGAGGGATCAGGGAGGTAGGCTACATGGACAAGTTGGTCGAAAGCCATGGAGGACCTCCGACTCAGGGAAGGAGAGGGCATAGGAGAACCTCAGGGAGTCTGGCCAGGACTCCTCGAGCGGGGGGAGAAGGGTATCTGAGGGGAGCCAGGGAGACGGCGGCAACCCTGCACACCATTGCGGGATGCTCCCCCAAGAATACCCCTCGTTTGGGATGGGGAAGGTGCAGACAAAGAGGGAGAACTGGGTGTCAAACTTCCCCGAGATGGTTGACGCTGAATTCCCCCACTGTTACCCAAAGCGGTTCTAATTACCATGGCCAAATAAGAATATTCAGGTATATCTTTTATCTTTTTGTCCCCTGACCTACCCAATTCTAGTAATTTAGCTCCAATTCGATCCCAGAAAGAGGGATCGAAAATTTGGTCAGGGGACACGTGAGGGAATTCAGAGTACAACCATCTTATCAAACTCTTCAACTTCCCCTTAGAAAACTTGATCCCCCCACCCTCAAGGATACCCACAACTTGAAAATAAGCCCCCTTCTGCGCTGCCGAGAGCTTCGCACCCATCCTCTCAACAGCACAAAATTACTTCCAGGGAGTTAAACACAACTGAGAGAGTTGTGCAATCACAAGGGATTTGACCTCCACACCAGCCAAAAACAACACAGGGAAGATACACTCACACACACAATCACCTAACAGGCACACTGTCCCCCTGGCGCTGCACAGCTATTGCTCTGTTAAAGAGCAGTGGGAAACCCTCCCTCCAGGGAATCCCTGTACCCCCAAAGTGGGAATACTCACCCAGCTGGTGTGCAATTTCCTGGAAGTGATGTCTGCTGGGAGAGGGCTCTCCTGGTGATGAGGAGTTGTCCTCTCTGATCCCCGGGAGCGCTGTCCCTAAAACGGGACCTGCTTCCACCAGGGCAGCATGAAGTCCACAAGCAGAAGTTGAAGGCACCTCACTGATAAATCCCAAAAGGTTCCTTGGAGGGCTTCAGCTGCTTTGTCCGTGGGGTCCAGTGGTCAGAAGGTGCCCCACATTGGGCGCCACGCTGCGGCTG
>WAAE01023370.1:0-49796 GCA_013400495.1 Nicator chloris
TTTTTCCTGCAGATGCCTGAAATTATAGCGTGGAACTAAAGGTCTCTGCCAGATAGTAACTGGCACTGAATATCAGTCTTTCTTCTAGTACCAGGCTGCCATGAGCAATTTTTTTTGCCTGGACTGGTGTTAGTCTGAACAGGTTTCCCACGATAGACTTGAACAGTATCTCAGGCCATTTTTTCTTTAGTACTCTGGTAATTTGGATGTTCATTGAACCATGAAGAATCTGAGCACCAAAATAGCAGGTGGGCTAAGAAAATGTACTGCTCTTATCAGAGAAAAGCAAGGATATTTAAAATATACCTCTGGCTTCTACTATAACTTTAGAAAGGTCATTTACCTTCTCCATTGTGGTGACAGGTAGAAGAATTATAAAAGAAAGGCCTCATAAAATCAGGCCTGCTCTATTAAATTAATAGCTAGGCTGTCATCTCTTTTAAGTGAAGTTAAGCAATTTTCAAGTTCCCATGCAAACACAATCTTGGTATGAAAGGTTCATTAACACAACAACCTGTTCTTGGGTTGAAAAATAAGTGCACGTGTGTAAACAATAAGATCTGTTCCATGACAGCCCATAAAGGAAAAATGTAAACAACCTGAATGTTAGCATGTACACACAAATCACCTTCTGACCAAAAAATGAAGTAGTAAGAAAACTACCAGCCAATAGGTGTTGCACACGAGGTCTGTGAAAACTGTATAAAATAAGTGATGTGAATAAAGAATTGGCTTTTCCTGAATGAAGAAAATGGAGTCTCAGCTAACTAATTACCATACTCCATATTTCAACCTGCCTGCTTCTCAGATGGCAATAATATAATGTCACTGACTGCAACGGAATTTAGTGAATACATATTTGCAAGGCATTTGGGCATTTCACGTAAAAGCTTTTGCAGTAATTCTTGAGAAGACTGTGAATTCTTGCTGGTAAAGTCCATAATAGTCACCCTGAAAAGAGACTGCTCTTGAAAATTATGAGAGAAAGTGGAGGAGGGGCCCTAAGGCTATGAAGGGTGAAACAATGTGGAGGCAGCACCCTTGGTGACAGAGCTTAGTCCTTTTTCTCTTTCCTTTTTTTTTCTTTTTTGTTTGAGTGCTGAGGAACACTTACCATTGTGTGTAAATCCACTGGTTTCAAAGCTTTTCATGCAGGAGAGTCTAGCATGTTCTTTTTCCTGGAATTATGGAAATAAACATATAATAGGGCTGGCAGAAGGGAATGTACAGTAGAGGACTAATGGAAACTTGATATAATTGGCATGATTTTCACTAATTATGTCACTGCCTCCTAATATACCACCATCTTTACATTAAGAAGAAAACTTGAAACCCAAAATATGGTGATTTTGAGCTGTGATTCACCCTTTGTTCTGTTTACTCTCCTAAGCCCTGGACCTGTGCAGCAGTAAAAAAGTACAAAGTGATCAAGCAGAGAAGCACTTGAGATTTCTAGTTTTTACCTTTTAGCAAGCTGATTTGAAAATTCACATATATATTTTGTGGTGTTCTGATGGCTGTTTTGCTTCTTTCAGTGGCCAATGGGCTAAGAAGATGAGGGCTTGAAAAAAGGCAAAGCTTGAAATTCCTGCCAGAGGTGAATGGTAAGGACCTACTGGTGCTCCTTTTTTTTTGTATGGTTTTAGGCATGTTGAGTTTGATAACTTATTCTGTACAGCCAGGGAATCCAACAATAGTCCAGGAGTAAGTGGCAACACAAGGACCAGGCAGAAAAAGAGTGGGAAAATGGTAGAAACCTCAGAAGAATAGCTGAATGTAAAGGCTGAAAGCACAGAGCTAACTGTGCAAGGAATACGAATGATAATGATGGATTAGCAATATCCATTCTCTCTGGATTTCCTCTATGCTGAAAAAATAATTTTGTGGAAACTTGTTATGATTGTCTGTTAATGTTTGTATTTGAGAAAGGAATGACATTGGATTGAACGGTACATACATCATTAATTTTGGTCATAAAACCTTCTGAAATTTTGGCAGCAAAACAATCAGAAAAGGACTATCTGTTCTTTATTTTTGAACTTTACTCATAATTTTTTTTTTAATGTGGTGAACACATAGTACTGAAGACACACATCCCTATTTGGTGCTCTTCCTCCTTGGGTCTCTGGGCTATTAGGAAATCAAACTTTATCATATTCCTTTACATTGGAATGAAGCTTGGCTCTTGCAGGGAAGACGAGCTGTTGCCATTAATACATTTATTTTCCAGAGGTCATTTAGATGGTGTTTTTATCATCTTTATAGCAGAAAATGACAATGTTACATTGTAAGGACTCTGAAATAGAGGAACAAGATTTTTCTTAGGTGGAAACCCAAGAAAATCCTGGTCTATAGAACTAGGATTTTGCCCACGAAGCTCAGAGAGGTGACTCCTTTGCCCAGGATCTTTCCTTTCCTTGAGCATCTAAGCAACTTGGTCTAGTGGAAGACGTCCCCACCCATAGTGGAGGAGTTGGAACTAAATGATCTTTAAGGTCCCCTCCAACCCAGAGCATTCATCCTGGTTGGGGGAAGGACTTTATTTGTATATTCAGGAGAAGTGTTAAGAAGGAACAGCTGAGTTATGAGTAGATTAATTAATGCTCCCTTATTTCCAAGTCTAGTCTTTGGTGGAATGATGATTATTTGCTTATCCTGCATCCATCAGTATCAGACCTTACTCTGCTGCCTCCCCTTCTTCCTCTAAGGAAGAACCCTAAATACAAGTTCCAGTAGAAGAAACTGTCCAGGAATCTGAAGGCAATTCTCTTGGCATTTTATACAATCTTCTGCCCACCATTGCTGCAAAATCCAGCAGTACATTTCCAATTCTTCTTAAGCTGTGATCTGTTCCTGAATATGCATTTTACATTAACACTTACTATTTACGATGGGGTCCCTCTCTGGCACCAAAAAACATAGGTAGCCTCCCCTAAGGAAATCAGAGCATTAAGATGGTCACAGACATTGTGACATTGTGTTTAATGAAATGCCTCCACAGCAGCGTCATCTCTTTGGATGGGACACAGGTTTAATGCAACCTACCCTAGGTGCTATAGGGTGCAACCAGAGTGGTGGGTGAGGACCCAAAAATCCCTGTGAACAGAGCAGTTCCCAGTTGGAATCACACACTCATTGCCCAGGAAAGAGTGTTGATGCACTGGGCAAAGAAATTTAGGCATTAATAGTTATTTTGTGAGCGTGGTATGTCCTTGATCTGTGTGTCCTGTCTGTTTTTTAATAAAAGTAATTTTGATTTACACATAAGAAACAGGGAACTCAGTGCTACTGAGTTACTTGCAGGATGAGGCATATTTTCAACAGGGATTACTACTATTAGATTACTAGTAGTTTCACTTATGTGCTAAACAAAGGAAAAAATCCCTCAAATACCTATTTCTAAACATCTATTTCTGCTTGCTTCCTATTTATGACAGGATGAAGATATTGCTTGTCTAACTTTGTATTGGGACTCTGAGATGCTCCTTATTGTCACTGCTTGCGTGAGTCCTTTAGGTAAGATTCCTAAATGCATGATCCTCTAGCTGGCTGTATTAAAATGTGATGTTAGAAGAAATTTTGTTGTCTTCTTTTTCTAAAAGATAAATTCTAATGAGGTGTGTCACTCTGTAAGCATGACAATAGCAAGGACTCTTGTCTGAACGTATTCTGATTTGGGCAATTTCATTCTCTCCACCAAAATTCTGCCGAAATTTTAGGTTCTCTACCCTTCCCCAACAGCATTTCTTTTCCCAATCATCATACATCCCTACCTCAGCAGCATCAACAAATCAAAAGTTTTAGTTGTACAGCCTAAGAAAACTCTGAATTCCCTGGACATTCCTGCAACTAAATATTGAAAATTAGTTTATTTTAAAATATTTTCCATATAATTTGTGTTTCAAAGCAGTTATTTTTTTAACATATATCCTTTGGTTCATAACATAATCCTTTTAGTTTAGCGTGAGTTTTGGATTTATTTTCAGGTTGTAAATAATGTATCCATTAAGCTGTATGTTTAACATTGCTCAGTTTCCTGTTAGTATTTACCCTTCAGTAATCTTCAACAATAGAATAGTGAAAGGTTCTGTTTATCATTTGCTGCTCATTTATTATTAATCTAAGATTTGACAGCCTCCAAGAGTCTATTGTTGTTTCTTGTGGCACATATGTGAGCTAGAGGAACTGATAGATTTTTCATGTTTGATGGAAATAATAATAGGCATTTTTCTAGAGTATTGATGTGTTTCCAAATATGCTACCTGTTAAAGGAGATAATTGTTCTGATTCTTTATGCTACTTTTGATTTAAAAATGTATTATACTAAGATCAATTGAAATTGTATTCCAAAGTTTAAAAGGACAGGAAAATAAAATAAAAAGCACACAATAAAATTTTATTGGCATAAACTTAGTTAATAAAATTGTTCTAAAATATGCACGAGAACATTCAATCTAGTTTTCATCATCTCTAACTCTGAGGGTAGCAAGTCACATAAAAATGTAGTACTTTTGCTGCATTTATAAATTCCCATATTTTTCTTGCATCAGAATTAATATTAAGGAGATTATACTTCTAAGACTTATCCACAGTTGTTTTTTTTAAAGTAAGTTGAGCTCCTAACTTTGAGTCCAGTTACTCTCAGGGAATTCAAAACAAATTAAAATGCCTACTAACAAATGATAGCATTCAGCTGCTACTGGGAGTGGGTACCCCAGATCTGGAGTGCTACCAGATACAATTACTTTATCTACACTGTGCCCTCCCTCATTTATTGCCTCTGGTATAAGACCAGTTATGTCAGACTTCTGTTACTCTCCTGCTGTTGCATTCTGAATGTGTCTTATTGATGCAAATAATACCATTTACCAATCATTCCATAATATGCTTAGATTCTTTTTGAGTTAAATCAAAACTGCTTCACTTCCCTTTTGGTACCGTACTTGTACCTAGGTCCATTTGATTTTTGGAGGTAGCAATGTCAGCTTTGAAATATTTTCTTTTATTTAGTGACTATTATCTGGTAATATACATGGAATGAAAGTCTATAATTTGACAGATGGCAAGGAAAATCAAAGTAGTAAATTTAGATCAATTCATGGTGTACATTCTTGGAAGTGATTTTAGCATTTAGTGGGCTTTAAATTGATGTAAACCAACTACTGAAACAAAGCTAAAGATTTATCAAATTTCTTTTTATAGTTAAACATGGTAGCAGTACTCTGGAAGGTGTGTATCCACATGACATTTTGCTAATCAGTTTGACATTGAAACAGCTGTGGAATTGCTAGTTCTGAATTAAGAATATTGCAAAAATCAAAAGATGCCTGAGAAACCGAGTAGACAGAGACTTAGTAGTGACTCAGTAGACAACTGAGACTCTTGGAGACCACAGAAGTCTGACAATAATTACTATGCCGACAGGAATCCAGAAATTCAGATTTCTTCCCTGCGCATACCAGCTAAACTAAAACATGACAAGCAGAAAAGTGTTCAGACAATTAATTTCTGTGGGTGAAAACCACACTGGATGGTTTGTGCCTACCCCCTGTGACTGAGGCAGGAAGAGTTCCCTGTTCATTCTCCCCTACTGGTGGAAACCTTCAAAAGCACCAACTCTTGTTCTTCAGCAAGGACCAGCAAGCTGTGGAAGTTGTACTTCTCTATCATAAGCTATAACTCAGTGGAAGAAGTAGGGGAATTAGAAAAGTAGTTCAAGGATTCTTGTAGAAATCAGTAGAAAGGCCCAAGAATACAGAAGGGAAACCAGTTCTTTAAACCTTTCTTAAATTTTCTCATATAGTCACAGGCAGGTGGGCAGGTGGACAGGCAGGAACACATGGGAATGTGCCTCCCCAGTTCCCTCGTAGCTGGGCAGCTATGTGCATGCACACACAGTTTTGATCCTGTTCTAATGGGATGACCATCTTGCTCTGTGGGAAAAACCTCACCACGTGGTTGCTGTTAACAGTGGCAGGAGAGAGGAGGAGAATGACACTGGTATTTGAAAACAGCACAGTTCATCCCAATAATCTCGTAATCCTAACAGTGCCAGCCTGTCTCCATGACAAAATTTGATTATGGGGGGGCAAGATTTCCCTGTGGATGATTACAGTCTTCTTAACCTGCAAATAAAGCAGTGAAGGCAGAACATTAAAGGCCTAATTAATTTCCTAGATAAGTTTTGAGTAGTGAACATATACGAAGAGCACATTACTCTGTGGTGACAAGGAATTGGTTTTTGTGTCCCTTGTTATAATTTTGAATGTTAAATTCAGTCACTGGGTTAGAAGCAGTTAAGCAAGTGTTGCGTCCAGAGTGGAATGGTTCGGTACACTTTTAGATTCCTTAGGGAATCTCATCTGAATCCCCCCATCAACTGGGGAGGCAATAGGTCTACTTCAGGACAAACCAACTCTTCCATCTTCCTTTGGTTGTCCTGGATACTGAATTTCAACCTGGGACTGAAGACATCCTGTCTTTACTGACACTGTTTGACACTCATGTGGGCATCAGTAGTCAAATTATGATCTAATGTTTGAAAACATTTCCTGCCTTTATAATCAAATGTGCCAGAAGGAATCCATGACCACTGTGAAATGGGATTTAATGGGATCCATCTGAGAACACTGCTAGGTAGGAAAATGCCACTTGTATATGGTGAATTATGAATGACTTATCTAAGTTATGTATGGTCTAACACTATTAGGTCAAATCATTCCAACAGATTCACATCATGTTTTGTAAGGAATTGGACACTTTACTCTCTGTAAATCAGTGTTCACAGTAAACAACTAGTTACTGAGTCTTTCATGTGATTGTCTACTTCTACTGTAGAACATGATGATTTGACAGCATACTTTTTTTCTTCTGGAACAACAAGAGTGCAGTTTGACGTGTGCTCTGATGTGTGTTGAGTTACAACAGTGGCATGGATCAGTTTTACCTGGCTTAAAAACAAACTAGTTGACTTCCTATTGCATGTATACATTGAGACTTCACAGCAATTAAATCACTAAACTTATTAAATATAGGTTACTTATTTGAAATAAACCGTGAGACTGAAAGGCATGTGCAGGACTGAAACAATTCAGTAAAAGCACATCTGTGCTCCTAATTCTTGCAGACTTTATAAATCCACCATCTGACACTTCCAGGAAATGCTTGTGCGTGCAATGTGGAGATCAATACCTTGTTGGTAGGAAATTACCTTTCTGTTAGTCTGGGAGATCAGTGTATGCAGAATACAGGGTGCAGGGCTCACTCTTTGTGTTTCAAGACCAAATTGCTATATTTTTTCTGCTATGGTCAGTCGTTTCTGTTTTGCATTTTGTTTGGCATGCATCTTAAACAGAACACCCAAAGCTAGAAGTAACAATGGTTTGGGTTCCTGCCTCTGTTGTTTTCTTCTCTGTCTGCTAAGAAACCAAAGGATGAAAATTCAGCTTTGTAGATTTGCAGTGAATCTGCAAGTGCCTTATAGGAAAACAAATAGGAATCTCCTACAAAAATTGCAGTAATAGACATATTTGATACATTTTAACACAGTGAAACTGTGAAACATGAGAGTATGTTTGTGCAGTGAAGACAACCAGCAGCAAGGGATAGCCAGCACTGGTGTTATTAATGCATTGCTGGATTTAGCCAGGAGATTTAGGCTGCAAGGGTCTGCCCTTGTCTGATATGTCATACAGAGTAAGGCTTTATCCTTTCTGTGCTTCTGTTTGCTCATCTTTAAAACAAACAAAGTTGCTGACTTCCTTGGAGGGGAGAGAGAATGATTGAGAGAGAGGGAGGGATTTTTATTCCTCAGGGGTGCATACTTAAAATTTTCACTCTGATTGGTATAAGGGTATTATAGACCTTTAAAGGGAGGGCAGAAAGTATTTTTTCACTATTTATGTCAAGATGAGAGCCAGCTTATGAACCAAAAATTGTAGAGTAGGAATGTAAGGTGGGATGCTCTTTGCCTGACAAGTGGTCACAACAGACAGTTTACCAAATGGAATATCAAGAAGGGACTTGATCAGAATGTCTAAATCTTCTCCTGGTTTCAAAAATATCCAACAATAAGAAGATGAAGAACCATTAGCTAAAAGTCAAAACCTCAGAAACTAAAATGAAAAATAGCATGCACATTCAAATTGAATGTGTGTGGCTTTTGGGAGATTTGTTTTTGCTAAACTCAAATTATTGCACTAAGAACGTGTGTAATTGAATGAAAATCTTTGGTCTCTGGTAGAAAGATGCTCTAATGGTTTCTCTGGCTTTAACAGGGGGAACTATGTAAACAAACTACTCCAGCAATAAGACTCTTTTCCTTCATTAAATGAAGCAGCTGCTATTGAAGGATCTGCCACTGTTGTCTTCCCCTGAAAATCTCTGACAGAAATTTAGCTCCAGAAGCAAGGCAGGTTGCCAGGTGTTGAGCTGAATCAATGGCCTCTTACTTGCTGCAAGAGAAGGAGGCCGTAATCAGTTGATGGAAAAAAGACTTTCCATATGTCAGTAATCAAGGGTAAAGTTGAGGTTATTTGTACATCTTCTTTAAAATGTCCAAGTTTTCAGTGTTTTAAAATACTCCTTTTATGCTCTGATTCCTCAACATTTTTAAACAAAACAAAAATGAGACCATGCTTTCTTTTCTGGGTATATTTTTTCATTTGTTTGGTTTCTCGTATTTTCCTTTTTTTACAAAATTCACAGTAATTCTTTAGTTACAGGTTTTTAGTTAGTGTGCAGATAACAAAAAATGTAGACAACATGCAGTGGATAAAGAGACTTTCAGTGCAAAAAGATTGCATACATATCAGTCATGTTACCTTTTCCAGGTTCTGGTTAATGAGAGATATTGCACTAGCTACAATACCATTTCCTGCAAACATATGATGAAAAAGTCATGCACTTAGATTTCTGCTGGTATAATTGCATCTGTTTGTAGGTGAAAGGCATCCTACAACAAAGCCAAATGCATCCAAGATTTGTGCCAAAATCCCTAGATTCTACCTCACTGCTGGGAATGTGACAATTTCTGCAGGAGCTTCAAACACATTCAAATGGAGATGCAGATTCAAAGCTGGGCATACAATCTTCTGTTACTATTGCTGTATTTTTTGTGATACTTCCACACTTTTTGCTGATCATTTCCTACTTTCAGAGCTTCGGAGTGAGCAGCTCTTTGAGATAAATGGTGTTGCTGAGGTCTGTGTCCCATTGTTTCAGAGCACTTGCTAGCACAGGAAGACACGACTGTTGCAGTTGGCATTCCGCTCACACTCTCAGGCTTTTCCTTGCACCACAAAGGCTTTGCTAGACCCACCTTTGTGCACGAGGAAAGCTGAGTACCTGGAACATATTTTGCAATAAGGGATAAACTGCAGAGTCACCAAATTATGTAGCATAAAGGACCCTGCCTGTAGCAGCACAAGTGTCTCAGTCAGGGGTACTTAAGTGTCCATGTGGACATAATGAATGCAAATAAATTAACTGTGCATAATTAATTGTATGCTTACTAACACAGAGGGAAGCAAGTTGAAATTTTATTTTTCATGCTGAACCATATATATTTGCAGTCCAAACACACAGGGCCTGGATTCTCTTGTTTCTTCTAGAAAGTACATAATTCAAAAAAAAAAAAAGGATTTCTTTAAAAAAAAATCTTGTCATCATTCACACTATCATGAGTCAGACAGATCTTATTTTCAGAATATCTTGACCCATTGTATTGGGTCTGGCTGGGATGGAATCAGTTTTCCCCACAGGAGCCCTCACAGTGCTGTGCCTTAGTGCTTTATATCTGGAGGTAGGAAGTCACTGATAACACTCCAGCATGCTGGCTGAGCACTGCTCCCCCAGCACCACCGCTGTCTCTACAACATTCCCTCCCTCACCGGTAGGCTGGGGGTGGGAAAGACACACCCAGAGTGGGAGGGGACACAGCCAGGACAGGTGACTCAAACTGACCTAAGGGCTATTCCATATGATATGACATGTGCTCAGCAGTAAAAGTTAAGAGGAAAGAAGAGAGGGTGGGAATTCATTGTTTACGACATTTGTCTTCTGGAGCAACCACTGCAAGCCCTGTTCCTGTGAGATAGCTGGCCATCACCTACTGATGGGAAGAGGAGATAAAATCTTTTGTTTTCCTTTGCTTTTGTGTGTGATCTTTGCTTTTGCTTTATTGAACAGTCTTTATCTTGATCCATGACCTTTTTCCAATTAATTTTCTTCCCCCCTCTCCTGCAATCCTGCTGAGGAGCAGGGTGACAGTGCAGCTTGGTGGGCAGGTGGTGTCCAGCCTATCACACTCACTGACAATTTACATTGTGAATAATGGATACCAAACAAACCTGATGTCACAAATTACAGGGTCATCCACAGCTGGCAAGGGATTTTGTGTCAGTTGTATGCTGTCACTACAGAAACAGAGAAACCAAAATGCACAGGAAAATGATGAATCAGTGATTTGTTACAAACAGTACTTTTCCTCAGCTGAATGCAAAGACTCTGAATCCCTGTGCCTGAGAGCACAATTGGAAGAATTAATTACAAGCATGTGGCAGAAGGTTTCATCTTCATTTGAATTTTGCCGTAGGGTAACAGGGCAATATCAAACCCTTGTCCCTGGCTTCTGGGCATCTTTAATTACCTGCCTCCAAGTTTCTAACCACCCTGTCTCCCTCTCTGTCGCCATGACAACATCCCTGCTGTCAGCATCCTCCACTTTCCATCTATGTTGCAGTCACTTGGAAACCCATCCAAGTAGTTTAAATAATATGGAAATAATACAGACGTATAGAAAAGCAAATGCAGGAAGGAAATTAATTTTTCTCCCATCCCCTGGCAGCTCCTGGGAGGCAGGTGGCTGCGGGGAGTGTCCATGGGGACTGATTGTGTATGAAAAACTGAATTCTTGGCTTGATTGTCTTCCTGCATGGAAAAACCTTTTCTCTATGACTTGTTAAATCCATCAGGTTTCCAGTCAAGTATTGCATGGGGCAGGAGTGAAAAAAACAGACAATGGAAGGAGGGGAGGCAGTAAAGAGGAGCACAGTGAAATGCATGTCTAGCAGCTGCTGGCTGCGACCTGCCTGGAGCACCTGGGGCTGCCAGCTCCCTGCTGCTGCAGGTCCCTCTCTTTTCTGCCTCACACAGGATGCTGGCCCTTTGCTGTTGTGCCATTCTGACTGCCTCAGCTGTTCACAACACACATTGGGCTTCTCAATGGGTTAATGAGATTCCTCAAACCCACCTTCTTGCGTTACAATTGTGTGCATAATTGCAATTACACTGCAGAATTTGCACTGTGGTTTCACGGACCCCTTAGGAACAGATGTGGTAAGAGTGAGACTCGTGTTGCTGGTCCTATTAAAAACCCCCAAAGCAGAAGCTGTTCTCAAGTGTCACCTTGCACTGTCACCCAGAGTGTTTCTCTCTGCCGTCTTTTTGCCAGCTAGGTATGACGTATGTCTGCGTTCGTAATGGACTTGGCACAGGATGTAATTTGTCTGCAGAGCACGCTAGAAAGTAAACCAGCAGATTTATGGGTATTCAGCTGACCATTAAAGAGCACACTAAATCTTGCAGAAGATGACCTTAGGAAGAAGTGGGGAGTAAACAGACTATTGACCCATTGCCAGTCATGCTTATTACTCTCTACAATAGGGATTATCCCTGTCTTCCAGCTAGAGATGAAGGCCATCTGGGCTGAAAGAAGGTTTGCAGACTGATGCAAAGAAAGATTTAGATAAATAGAAATTTATATGTAGAGCCCAATATTGACTTTTTTTTTTGGCCTGCGTTTTATATTTTGAGGTGCAGGAAAAGTTTGTTTTGAAGAAGCTGTTTGGGAGTAATTTTGTTCTCTCAGGTGCTAAGATCTTTGGCCTTCCAAATATAATTTCTTTGATGAAAATAGAAGGAAGTTTGGGAACAGAAAAAATGATTTAGTTTTGAAGGTGCAATGCTGCATGGTTTTGCTAGGCTGAAAGCAGAGAGACAAGAAGTCTTTCATCAGACAGCTGTAGAGAAAGAGCAAATAGTCAACCCTCAACAGCTGGAACTATAGTACTGAACTAAGTACTGAACCCTAAAAAATCATAAGGATCATCTCATACACAATGGATACATCAAGAAAATATCAAGCTTCCCATCTGATTATATCTCTAGTAGGTTTATTTGCTTAGTGATTCCAGATCTGTCATTTGCAAAAGTTGTTCTTCTGTTAATCTCTCTACTTCCTGGCAGCAAATTAGTACACAAATAGGCATAAATATACACAAAACCAAACAATCATCCCTTTTAGGCAAATCTAAGGAAAGGACTCAGAGAAAAATGGCCACTTACCATTATTTTTAGAGTTGTGTACATTATACCATCATAAACAGTCAAACCCATGTAATTAATAATTTCTGCATACTCATGCCCTTTTAATATGTGAGGTGGAACTCCCAATATCTGCCTGCGTTTCTTGTACCCAGTCATGCATTACTATTAATTCAGGGTTTTAGTAAACTGTCTGAAGGTGAACAAAGAGCACCTGTGGAAGGGGCTGCTGTTGAGCTGTCAGGGTCTTTTGCAGGATAACTAGGGCAAAAGGCTGGGATTCCTTCTACAAATGTGTGAGGACTGAAGCCATGGACATTGTGTCTGCTTACCAAATGTGGATCCTGAAACAAGTTTTGCAAAGTTCTCTTGCAGGATCTGAAGAAATAACCTGCTTTGAACTCTAAACCTAAGAATTAAAAAAAAAAGAATGTAGCTACTCTTCTATATTTAGGTACTTGAACAAGTGACCTGATTTCTAAAGCACTGAAGTTAAACTCTGAATTAAAGTTATTGCTGACATCTGTGGGAGTTGTTATGTGTAAAAACTTCAGAAAATCAGGTCATTCATTTTGCAATTCTGATTTGGAGAAAGAATCTAATTCTGTGCTCCTAATTTTTGAAATTTTAGTGTGTTTGTAGTCTAAGCTCAGGTCTGACTTTGTTTGGAGGTTAGATCCAAGTTTAAAAAATAGCTTGTGGAAAGCCGAAAGAAACTACAGCAACACGACCTTTGCTATCTTTTTAAGAGAAAGAGACCTTATAAATGTAATTTAAGTGTTGTGATGATAGGAATTTGGCTTATGTTTTGGCTAAGGTTAAGAAATGCAGGATACCTCACAGTCAGCCCCTTTCTCTGCCTATCCAAAGTAGAGAGCTTAGGATTTGCCGTTCCCTTTCTTTTGGGGTTTTCTCTTGTGTTTCCTATCTCCAGTGTTACTTTACACAAGGCAAAAGCAGAGAGGAGACCTTGTAGGCCACTGAAGTCCTATAAGGGGTTAACTTACTTCAGGCAACACAAACCCCAACCCAATATCAGCATCCTGGCCATGGTGTGTCACTGTCCCATCAGGGACAAGCCCCGCTCTCATGGCTTGCTGGCCCATCTATGTCTGTCCTGCCATAGCTCAGACTGTGGCTTCAGTCCCAAATCTGCCTGGTGTCTCCTGCCTGCTGGTCCTACCCGTTGCCCCAGTTCACCTCAGGCTCCTACCAGGACAGCAGCACTCAGACTTTCTGCACTGCAACCTCAGGCACTGAGCAGGAGGGCAGCAGGTCCATGTCCTGGTCACACCAGTGCTAGATGTCATCTCTGACGTGAATGACCAGTGTGTCCTTGACTGGAAGGGATGGGAAATATAGACAGGGAAGGAAGGAAAAGAGAGAGTGAGGTTCCTATCAAAAAAATCAGTGCTTTTCACTGTGTTTAATTTATTACTTTTGTACTCCTTTATGGAAAAAAACTGTGAAGAACTATTTGGAACAGAAAGAGTTACTGCAGCTTAGCAAGTCAAGTCTATTCATGTGCAACTGTCAAGGCAAATGTAATGGTGGTTTAAAACTAATGCATTTTACTTCACAAGTACCATGCTCAAGGTTCAATTACCAAGGTGCATCCCATGAACTTAGACAACAATTTAGTCCATTTTTCTTTTTACTGCTCAGTATCAGTACATTCTCTGCCTGCTCATCTGCTGCTGATGCATGACAGGTTAAGCCAAGAAACTTCCCTAATTAATAATGTGTGTTACAAGAGCTTGTACTAACAGAGAGCAGTAATTCAGAAGTATCAACTCATCCTCTGCGGATGAATGCAGCCAGGGGACATTAACACATATCCACTGGAGGGCTGTGTGTGCATTCAGACACAGGTTACTGATTTCCTATCTTCATCAGTTCATGTGAACTTGACAATATTGATGAAACTTATTAACTTTCTCAGCTCTTTTAGTATCTTATTTATTTGGGTTGTAAGTGCTTTGGCCCATGGAAAGTCTCTTGTCTTCAATTAATGCTGTTTGCACTGGCCTCAGCTGCATCTGTAGATAATCTTTCCACATGACATGATAAAAAAATGACTACCAGTGACTGATGGGATGACTCCTGTTCCATGTACGCACCTGCANGATCCTGAAGTACACCAATCAGGAAAGAGACAGAGGGTATTAAGAGACTGACACAACGTGCAAGGGGGGCTTCTCTCTCCCTCTTGCGTGTGGGGAAGGGTTGCCATTTGGTCTGTGTTACTGTGCAAGTGGGAGCTAGTTCCACTTCTAACTCCTGTAGCCATTTGTAATTTTTTTTGTAATTCAAATAAACGATTGGCCAATTTTTTTCCACTGTTCCATCGGATTCACGGCCTCGTTTATAACAAGTGGGACGAAGTTACCTCTCTTCAGCTTCAATAAATGCTCAAAACAGCAGAAATGGGAGAATGCCATATAAAAACCTGTTTTGAGTTCTTCCTTGGTTATCAAAAATGTAACTTCTCTACTGTGAGCACTGCAATTCTTCATCATTTGTGTGTGCTGCCACATCTAATAAACATTGGAGTAGTGGCATCAGCCTTTCTGTCATCCTTATTTTCTCCATATCATACTGCTATTCCAGTGCAAGTGAAATACTTCACCCTTAGTGATGGTGCACTGACAAAATTCCAGTACAAATATATTGAACAGTGAAATCAAGATAATCAAAATGGACAGTATTAGCCTCTCCAGGACATTAAGTATTTGCTCGTTAAAATTGACAAAACCATATTGCAACTTGCAGTCTGATAACATTTGAAGGACTGAGACTTTCTTCCTTTCTTTCTGGGATTTTTCATATACTTTTCTTACACGAAGAGCAGCCAAAATCCTCTCTTCTGGCATCAAGAAACCTACATTTTCATAAATTGTAATAATTATGTTTCTCTTATTTTTAAGTAAACTTCTTCCTCCTTCCACCCATTTTTTTACTTTCAAAAGCAATGAAGTAAATAGTCAGCCCTGGAAAAAGGCCAGTACTGTCATTGTTATGTATTTATCAGTTCTTTGATATTAAATGTATTTTTGTACCTGACTCAGGAGTAAGACTGTTATTTCATTCTAGTGCAGATTATAAGAGAATTTTTTTCGTAATTATTTTGCCTTGTAAATGACATCCATTTGTATGACTGATGGACAAGGATGTCAAAAAATGGAATATTGAAGCTGGTTTCAATGGATTAGTTTGCTTTCAACAAAGAAAACATTTCTGAGGGGATATGTTCTGGGGTTTACAAAAATTTTAGACCACAATTTGAAAACAACAACAAACTCCATTTATATTTCCAATACTAGAAGTGCCATTATTCTTTCTCCTAGGCAATGTGAAATCACTTGTTTTGACAGCTGCATTGTCATTTCCAAGTTGACCCTTCCCTTACTGCATTTCAGTGGTATTTTTTTTTTTTAGTAACAAATTATAGAATTTCAATAAGAGGAAAAATAACTTTGCATTGGAGAGATGTTTTTCAGTAGTGGAATCAGTCTTAGGAATAAAAGTTGGAAGATTTAGTTTAATAATTTTAAAAGTCAAGAGATTGTGTGGTAACCTCTCTGTATGATCTTTTCAGCTTTCAGTGAGGAATTTAAATGTTTTGTTTGAGGACAAAATTATTTTGTTTTGATTTTTTTTGCAAAGTTGTTGAGTTCTATGTGACATACATTGAAAAACATGTTCTACTGCTCCAGAATTTAATTCCTACTTGCAGTCAACATAGTTCCCAGATCTTAGTGGAAGGACAGGAAATCAAAGTCATTTCAATTTCTGGTTTTAGCATCTGTTTTCAGTCTGGCAAAAGTGGGTAGGTCTTATTTCATACCTAAAACTGTTTTTCACTGCTATATATACATGCAAAAATATATACTTATGTACATATATCAAGACATTTGTGTAATATGCCACCTCTAGGTCATCCAACAGACAGGAGGATAACAGCTTAATGATTTTAAAAATTGTTATGCACAGAAAAGGCCTCATCAAATGCCTCAGTCATTCACAAATTAATAATGAATTCAGATACTAGTGTCCACATAAGAAAGAAGTAATAAAAAAAAATCCCCCAAACTTTACATTTTAAAATACTTTGATTTAAAAAAAAAGAGATACTTTTTAAAGACCAGTTTTTAAATCTGTCTGGTCTTTAAAAAATATTTAAATACTTTTTATACAAGTGCAGTGAAATGTTTAATTTCTATTCCGGTAAATATTCCAGTCTGCCTAACCTTAAACTTAAAAAATATTCTCCAGTAAAGGGAAAGTTTTCTTTCCTAGGAACTCAAACACTTTCTTTTCTTGGACTGCCAGTGAGACAAAATCAGGGTATTTTTAAAATATTAACTATAGAGCTAGAATGCTAGAAATGAAAATTTTAATGTAGATGAATGTGTAGTTACTTATTAATGAAGATGAATGTATAACTAATATTGCTGATAATTTGTTAAAATAATACTTAAAACATTCCATTAATGGAACAAAATTTTTTTTTTTGTTTTGCAAAACGTATTTTTCAAGAACCGTGAGCGAGCTTGATTGTGATCCACGGGGGCTGCAGGATGCTTCTAACCTTTGCTAACCTTTGCATCTTATGCAGTTTGTGCTGCTGGGCAGAGGAGTTCCCAGCTGGAAGGGGGCTCTGCACTCCAGGGGCAGCACTGCCTGTGCCTGCTCCTCCTCCAGGCTGCTGGGGCACACAACTGGGGCTTCCTGCAGCTCCTCTCTGTTCCCTTTCCTCCCGTTTTAGTGGCTGATTTCATTTTTACTCCCAGAGAAATCTCTCTGCAGGCGAGGCTAGAACGTTTTTGTGGAAAAGGTTATCTTTCTTTTATGATACATCCTTTTTGACCTGAGGCACACAGCTGAGCTGTTTGGTCTCATTCACCATTCCCACCTGACCAGTCTTGAATTCCTCTCACCTGGAAACAGAGAAGAATGTTTCCAATGACCCGAGTTAAGCTTTCCACACCTGATTATACACTTATTAATGATTTGCTATTTCTCAGTCATCTTTTGGGGCTAATGTTGCTCTTTGATGTTTGCTTTAATCTTTAATATAAACAACCACACTGAAATCTCATAAACCAGACCCCAGAACACCTAGTATGACATTTTCTCTTCTTAGGTAAGGACAGCACGAATGTGGTGGAACATTGCATGGTAGCTGTGTTGTGTGTTGTTTAATCAAACTAGATCCAAAGACTGAAAAAAATATCTTCAAGAACTGGAAAGGACTCCACCTTTTCGTTTTAGAACACTTCCTGTTTTCATTCTGGGCTAGATAAATCAATAAATGAGTACATAGTTCAAGAAAGTTCACAGTTTCAAGAAAAATGTTTTAAATATTTCTTAGAGCTCAGATTTAGAAAAAATAATGATAAGACAAAAATCTTGTGTCTTGGGGTAGACGTATAGGTTGCCAAATTGCTCAATAAAATTTCATTTGCGCCCTTAATTCTCATTCATTCTTGATCTAAATATCTGTCTTTCCTCCACTTTCAGCAGTACATTTCCAAAAGATCAATCTGCTTTTTTTTTTGGAAGCCTTTTTATTTTCTCTTAATTTTCCTGAGTTTCACTGGGACTTCTAAATCATAGAATCAAGAATTAATACAGGACGTGAAGCTTCCCTGATAGGGATGTGAATTTTTCTAGAATGTAACCAGAAATTTATATCAAAAGGCTATCACCAGGATAAAAGTGAAAATTAAAAACACACGAGACATCAAAGTCCACAGAAAAGGGAGGGAGACAATAAGAAACAGGAAAACCAAAAGAATCCTTAAAGATGTACCTGGAAATTGCAGAGGAGATAGTTTCTCTGCTGTGATGCATTTCAGCTACATCCACAACTATTTTAGCAGTCAAGGTGGAGTTGAGTGTTAAGTCTGCCCCATGCCCTGAGCAGAACTTCTCAAAATACTTGTTTTTGTGGTTTTTATTTCTTTCTTTTTTTTTTTTTTACTGGTTTTCTTTTTTTGTTTGTTCTCATTTTTTAATATTTTCAGCACTTGATTAATATGAAAATGTTTTCTTCTAACTCTGAGTTCTTACCAGGACACTGATTGCTTTTTAAGAGCTGTGTATGTGTTTCTTCTCTCTTGGTTTTGATGAGTTAGGAGCACGCATGGGTGAAACTAGGTTAAAGAGGCAAGAATGAACTTGACAAGAAAGCAAAACTATGGGTTTGGGAAAGGAAATATTTTGTTTCAACAGTTATTTTACTACTTTAAAAATATCATTGGACTTACACTTGTAAATGATGCAGAGGTTTTGCACACATGCATGCAATTATTGGAAGGCTTATTGGCTTATCAGGGAAAGCTTTCCTACAGCTGGAAATGCTTCAGTGAGGTGAGTAACTGCTGAGTGATAGGGACTGTTTCCAGAAATATGCTGTCCCAGAGGTGGTGGGGAAACAGAGCAGAGTAAGTGTGCTTTCAGGAAGGTCTGGAACATGGTACACTTAAGGACATCTGGAGAAGGCTAAATCATCACTTTTTATTACACAGGAGGCAGCTGAAAAAGAAGAATGCCTTCTTTTTCTGGCTGGTGGGGAGTGAGTCAGTGAGCCTTTTTCCACCATTTCTGTTTTAACCAAGGGAAATGCATTTACCCCTGTTGAATGCAGGACTCTGGCACTAGAGTAGCAACTCTGCACTATAAGAAGGAGCCCTGTTCACAGGAGGAAGAAGCCTCCTTACAGGGCTCCGTGCTGTGTGCACCTTTAGCTACTCGAAGGTCAGAAGCCTCATGTAAGCAGATGCAAAAAGAGGGAAGGATGAATCAATAGCCAGAGATAGCCACTTCTCTTCACAGACTAAAGGAACAGTCAAAAACAATGGCTAAGGTGCAATGCCTTTCAGATGGCTAAAATTAAGGATGTGGGAGAATGTTGCTCACTATAAATCTGTGCTTACTGGTCACTTTTGGTCATTGCTGGAGGCTGAGAAGCAAAGTCTGGGATTTCCTTGAAAACAATGTGTGGATATGGAATGTTCCAAGAGGGTTATGATGAGTATGTGCCCCATGTGGGGATTCAGACATGTCAAGGGATGTGACAGCTTAGATCACCAGTGATCTGTTCAGAAGGCCAATGTCTAGAGCATATGACATCACCTATGTAATTCTGAGAGATGAAAAGGTGAAAGAACACGAAAGCAAATGCTTTTATGGGATGAAAAACTCCCTCATAATTAAACAAAATACTCAGTTTTGTTAATAGAATTTATTTATTTCCATTTATTTATACTTGATGTTAAAAGTTAAGTAGTTTTTACTACTTGTAATTTTGATTATGAAACACACATATTCATGGAGTAATATGCCCCTTTATCTTGTGAATTCTTGAGAAATTAAGAACATGAATCAAAATCTAAAAATAAGGCAATGATTGATTACTATTTTTTGATTATCTGGTGATTATTTTATTAATATATAATTTAAAAGAAATTTGCATTCTTTACTGTATTTTAATTTTTTTAAATTATTGTTTTCAGGCATTTTTATTATGCTCCTTATCCTGGGTACAGTCTCCATCACATACATGCCCTGAACTTGAGAATAAAAAATCAAACTTGCCAAGTGCTAGTGGAAGTGCCTCGTACTCCTGTAGTGAAGAGGATCAGATGGGAGATTGTGGTCATGGGAAGAAATGATCTGGGCAGGGATGTAGCCTTTCCCTGACCTTCATCATGCTGCTGCAAAATAATTCCACTGGGTTGTCACTTTGCTCCCTCTCATCACCCCACCGCTGGTTTTCCTTTTTATATCACATTAAAGGTGAAGCACTTGACTTCACCTTCAAGGCGCTTCAAAGCTGCACCTTCCCTAGAGATCACCTGTAATTCACAGAAAGTGTCATCCCTCAGCCCTGATAGGTCACTGCTGCCAGCCAGCTTCAGCCTGCACTTGTTAGCATGTCAAGGAAGCAGTTTGGTGTCTTCTCTCACTCTGCCCGCCAGGAGCTCCCTGCACACCTCAGTGAAGCTGCCTCATTACCCTCCATCAGACACCACGGAAAGCTCTCTGTGGACAGTGTGCTTGTGACAGCTCCAGACAACGAGGCTGCTGCCAGGCTGAGCCCCTCTCAGCTGTGCTGCCCACCCTTGGTCCCATCACTCCCATCTCCTCCCTGCTGTTGTCTCTTCTCTTGTGTTGTCAGGCTTCTGTCCTTTTAATCCCCCTGACCCTGTACAGAGCTAAACAAATTAAAGCCCTCGTTGGTGACTCCTGAGCACTCTCGTAATAGTAGCTTATAAGAATAGAAATGTGGCTGAATTTAGTTATTTAAGACTTGGTGGTAGAAAGCCTTGATTCATTACAGAATTTGTCAGACACATGCTTTGTTCAATAAGATGTGTTTCTGTCTCACTAACTTCAAATGGAGAGAGTGTATATTTATTTTTAAATCCGTGGTTAAGTATCCAGATGAATCATGCTGTTAAATAGGCTGTAATTTTGATGTCATCAGCCCCTGCCTATGCAGGTCCTCATTGTCACCCTTGCTCTGAGCTGCTTGCAGGCACTCCGTGGGGAATGCCACAGCCCCAGTGGCAATTAACCACACAACAGGAAAGGTGGAGAAGGCTCTGTTCTAGGGCTGGTGCTTGGCAAGAAGGTTGTGTCTTCAATTCAGGGTTAATTACAAATAACCTCTGTTGTTCCATAGCTGCATGCATGCACGTGGGAATAGAATTGAAAGGAATTGGACAGTGATATATGGAGATCAAAGGGAGACTGGAGGCCTGGAAAATGAAAATTATGTAGCACCTCTGAATATGCTTAGGCAACCTGTCATATTACAGAACAGGAACATAAGCTTGTCTTCTGACAGATTGATGTGACCTTTGTGATTTACTCCATGTACTCAATGCAGAATAGGAGAAAATGTGTTTTGTACAGCAGGGCAAGGCAAAGGAGAGCATTATTAATTGCTTTGAATGTGTAGAATAAAATACTTTGCGATACATATAAAATACAGCAGCTGAGTGTGTTCTGCAGAGATGTAAATAGACAATAATGGTACTCTATAAATTTCTGTCTTATTTATGGGAGGCTGATTGTACTTTGGATTTTGTTGCTGTTCAGGATATTAACTATGCACTCTGCTCATGTGAGGTTCCTATTTTGGGTCCTGCAAAGTATGGGGTTTAATAAAGCAGCAAACCAAAATCTAAAGAAATCAAAATGAACAGCATGGGATGAAAGCACTCTTCAGAAATGCTTAAATGTAGGCTGGACTGAAATCTTCTGTACCTCCTGGCACAGTTGTAGAAAGTCAGGGTATGATCTGAGCTTGTGTGATTAATTAGTCTGAAGCTACTAGGGACTCACTGTGCATCTATCAGTTTTGCCCTTTAGGCCATGTGACACATAATTCCACCTTGAGTCCAGTCCCCTGCTGTTCCCTCCTGCCTTGCTGACTGCTGTGCCCCTCTCCAGGCAATATTCAGCTCCAGAGGAGCAGCTGGTCACCTCCAGTGTGCTCACTGCCAAGAGCCACAGTGCTGTGACAACATTGCAGAGGTCTCATCTCTTTCAGGTGTTGTTTTGAACCCACATTTTTTAACCAATGCGCAGCCTTTCCGACCTTGTCAGAAAGCCCTTAAGGATATAAGAGAAAATTATCTGTCTTTTATAAAATAGTTCATAAAACGAGAACTTTAATTTCTACATGTTTCTAGAATAACTGCTTTAGAACACTATTTGTTTATCTAAGCCTTTAAAATACAGTTTAGAAGGAGTTTTGAGGAGCATAGGTTTGTTTGTACCATAATACATGAAATATTTTTTAAGACCACATTGAAGAAATATTATATTTCTAACTCATAGTGAGAAGTAAACAGAGTTCCCTTTAAATAAAGAAAAAGACAAGCCTATTTGTGATTCCCCAGTTATTTCACAGTTATCTTCCTAGATAAAAGAAACTTAAATTTTAAGTGATATACTGTGGTAAAAATGTACAAGAGCGAAAAATATAAAGGACAGATTAAAAATTGACAGGATGTCTTAGTTACTGACTGTGACAAATTTTCTAGCAAATTGGTAAATCAAAGGTTGTTAAGCTGAGTCAATTTTTATCCAATAGAAGGACTGGTGGGTGCAAATCCTCACCCAGGACACCAACATGTTCACATTTCTGCAAGTCATCTGCAGTGATCTGTAGCAGAAATTTTTGTGTCAGAATGGCTGGAAAAGATTGCCTTTGGAGGTCATTCCACATTTGGAAGAGTGTAATTAATAGAAACAAGTGAAATTGTGAAACTGTAGCTGTGTACATATAAAGCCAATTCTCACAGGCCAACATTTGGTCAAGGAAGATCCATCATTAGTTAGTCTGTAGGGTCAAAAGATGTCCAGACTCTGAGGGAACCACCAGGCTCAGCTGGCTCTGCACAGCTTCTCATCAGCCCTGCCTGTATGCCCAGGAGCCCTGTTTCAGCACAGATCTGGGCACCACATCTTTGTATTTTAGTTTAGCCTGTGTCTAGTCCTTGTTCCCTGCATGGAGGTTGGACCTACACTGTAGGTTTGCCACCACCCCTGTGGCTATCTCCATCTCCTACGGCTCTGTGAGGGAGTTTCTGTATGGACCCTCATCAGCAGATTTTTCACCTTGCCTCGTCTGGCACTGTTATCAAAGCCTCTCCCTACTGTTGTGACCACTGTCCCAGGCAGATCCTGTGTGACTGTGATGGAAGGGCATCATCCTGCCAGCTTCAAACCTGCTGTGCACTGTGTGCACTGTAATGTGTATCTCTTATGAGCTTGGCAAACCTTCTTCTATGTGAGTCATGCCCTTGATGTGCATGCTGGTGTGCTCCTGGAGGATAAACAAAAATTTCATGCTCTGACCCCAAAAGCTGTATTTTAATGAGCTGTTGAAAAGCCAAAGTTTCTCGCTGCAATATGAGGTATCATGTACAGCATTGCCATGGGATGGCTGTTTGTAAATTTTAGGGCATTGTCCTCAGCACAGGAAAGAGCTGCCTTTTCTTTCTCTCTCTTCTCAAGGGAGAGAGGGAGAATAAGACAGATAGCTAAAATACATTTCTGCTCTTTAATGCTCTCTGAAGGATCTTTCCTCTTGTCAGTGTTTACAGGACTTCAGGAGAGATGGTGGCTTGACTAAAGATTTCTTTTACACAGGCTGCTCCCAGTGTGAAGGAAACACTCCATATAAGGCCTGAGGTTGAAGGTTTTAGTCCCATGTTTTGAATTCCAGTATAGTAATGGCTGAGCTTTCAGTTCTTTCAAACTGGAGTTTGTGTCTGTAAGCAGAATGTCACAGAATCACAATATCATTGAGGTTTAAAGGGACCTCTAGAGGTCAGCTGGTACAACCCTTTTACTCAAGCAGGCTGCCCAGAACCATGTCCAAATGGCTTTTGAATATCTCCAAGGATGGAAACTCCACAACCTTTCTGGGCAACCTGTACCAGTGCTTGGTCACCCTTATGGTAAAAAACGTGTTTCCTGGTGCTCAGAGGGAATATCTGTGTTTCAGTGTGTGCTCATTACCTCTGGTCCTGTCACTGGGCACCACCAGAAGAGCCTAGGTCTGTCCTCTTTTCCTCCTGTATCCAGGTATTTATAGGCATTAATGAATTCACTTCTGCTTTCCAAACAGTCCCAGCTCTCTCGACCTTTCCTCTCAGAAGAGATGCTCCCGTTACTTAATGACTTTTGTGGCCCTTTGCTGGACTCTCTCCAGTATGTTCATGCCTCTCATGTACTGAGCAATGCAGAAGCAGAGGCTACAATCTCTGCAACACAAAAAGTGTTCCTATGGAGATGTTGACTTTGGCAATAGCATGAGGCAGGATGGAATGGCTGATTCAAAAAAATGCTCTTAATGATTTCAGCACATCCGGAGCCTTGACCACCTTCAGCATATAGAGGAGCAAAAACCTCTTGGTATTCATACTTCAATTTCTCTTGATGAGTTAAGATATTAAAGTAAATAGTCATGGTTGACATGGTTAAAAGCACTTTGGAGTATTTTCAGAACTTTAGGATCATTTGAAAATATTCACTGTTTGAGATTCAATGGATCTTTACTAGAAAGTCATGAGAGATTTCAGTCACACCAGCAGCTGCCATGGAGAAAATTTCCTGATGTGTCACTGTGAGATCACTTTGATGTGTGCCAAACTGAACAGCCAACATCTACTTGTAAGCATATTAAAGCATATAGGTAACCACATACTTTCACACAGTAATATTCGCAGGGAAATTTTTATGCAGACAATTTAGTGATGACATTTATGATAGCTAAAATTGGATTTTAGTTTTAAATTTGTTAGAATATCTATTTAGGAAGAGGAGGAATAAAAGGAAGATCAGTAAGAATATTCAGAGCAAAATGCACAGAATAGAGAAGTATTCAGCAATACATTTCATTCAGTAATTTTCTGAATGTACCAGAAGGTAGAAGGTACCAGAAAAACTGCAAGAACACCACAGACTTAAAGGAAAACAAAACCAAACAAAGAAAAATCAAGGTGGAAAATATGATTGCGTTGTGGCCTGTGGACTTCAATTTCATCTTCTGGTAGGATTACATATTGATGAAAACACAGGCATTTGTCCATTGAAAATGAGCTAATGGCTCAGTCAGACTGCATCTGCAGTGCTGCTGGGAGTCACAGCAGTCACACAGTCACACAGTTCTAGAGTGCTGCAGCACTGAGTATTTCTTATTGGCTTGCTAAACTCATGGTGTAACATATTGAATCAAGCTGCATCTTATGAAAATAAATTTAGTAATTTCATTTTGCATGGCAATTACTTTTTATGTTACTTTCCTTTGGGAGCCATCAAAATTATGTTTTGACAAAGCTAACAGCCTTAGATAGCCAAAGCACCACTGCTCATGAGAAGTGGGTGGTGTCTATCCATCTTTCATCTCTTGTTGTCAAGAGATAAAGCAATATGAAAGGAGATATGAGAGTTTAGAAATTTGAAAAATAGGGATATCTAGCTGATGGAGTTTTTGTGAAGAATAGAAACAAAGCAAGTTACCAGTTTGACTTGGTCTTTCTAATCTCAGTTAATAGTACACTGAAGATAAAAATCCCTTGAATGTGTACAGTAAGCAGGGAGTACAAAGGACTACTTCAAATTATGGATACGGTGAACTTTGCATATATTTCTAGAAAGCAGAGACATTGGCAATTATAGAATGTATTCCTTACATATTTTCCGTAATCAAAAAGAATATTTATATATATGTATATATATATATATATATATTTACCAGACATGCTGTATATATTAACATAATGCAATATTTAGAAAAGTCAAATGGAATGGAAGTGCCTTTCAGTCAGAAAAGGTCAAGGTTATGCTGACATGGTCCAACTTTTCTTTCCTCTATGGTTTGATTTCCAAATGCAATTCTGGTAAAATCCCTGTTACAGAAAGACTTGCATTAGTGGGATGTGATTAGGTACATAGTCTTTTCCTCTTACCATGTGGAGACCCATTCAAATGACTGAGACTGTGTTATGCCTGGAAGAGTTGTGTGCTGCAATACTGGCCTGTTGGGGCATTAATGCAATATTCGCAGAATCTCAGAATTGTTAAGGTTGGAAAAGACCTTTAAGATCATCTTTACATCTCAGATTTTGTCCCTGACACCAATATAATTTAAATAGACTAAACTATAATTTTTGTAACAACTGCCCTTTAAGAGGAATTGAGTCATGCTTCCTCTTGCCCTCAAGTAGACTTCCAAGTAAAGCCACTCTGAAACGCCACAATTTATTGAAACTGCCCATGTGGTCTGTTAAATGAGTCTGAACCAGTTTGCTAATGAGCTTTGTTGGCTGTTTTTAATGATTATCTCAAATATTGAGTGATAGTCTCCCCACACTGATCACAATTTTGTCTCCTTTGTGCCTCTGGCAGCAGCTGTGTTTGTCCTCTCTGGGATTCTTCATTTCAATGCATGCTATTGATGGATGATGATCATCTTTTTCTGGAGTAGGCATGTAGAATAAATGAGCTCTACTTTTCACTTTTTCAGCCATAATCTTATGATATAGATCTACATTCATGAGCTACATTCCTTACTTCGTAAGATAGGTTGCAAAAACTTTTACATAGAAGAATAGGCACCTCAAGTCAGCCTTTGAAATGAGAATTCCTGCTTACGAGACTAGGCATGGCTGGGTGAGATTCTGTGCAGTTCTGGGGACATGGATAGGGAAGGATGTTTTTATTAATCTAGTGAGGACATAACCTCAGGAAACAGTTTGTGTCAATATTTTGTTCTTTGGCATCACTTGGACCCATCACTGAAAAAACTACTGTGGTTTAAAACTTGTATGCTTCGTCTTTCTTTGTGCTTGCTTTGGAGTAGTTTGCTGCAAGAAAATGGCAGAAACTACACGGTAGAAACTACATGGTAGGCCTCATAATCTTATGCATTTCAAGGATTGTGGTGTTTGAAATTTTCTACTGTTTTTTTTTTTTGTTGTTTCTTAGTGGGTGAAAGAAGGGCAAATTGGTTCCATCACCCACAGAAAGGAATATGTTTTCTTCCCACAGGTTTGTGTCTAGCCTCTTCATTGCCTGGCATTAACAGTCAATCCAGAGACCAAAGGGGAATCCCTTCACTGACAGCAAGGCAAAACCTAAATTGTTGAATTGAGCATCCTTTCATCTCCATCTCTGTGCCTGTTCAAGGCCTGACAGTGTTGGCAGCTGCTCACCAGTTTGTAACACCTTTTGGATTAAAGATGTGGGAAAAAATGCTTCTTACCCTACTATGGCCCTCAGATTATCATTCTTTATTGATTTTTCAGGTAATCAGAAGTGAAGTTGCAACAAGAATTACAAGGGCAATCAAGAGAGACTTCCTGGGCTTGGAATGACCGCTTAAGTGATCAGGAGCACAAGCAGTGTCTCCTCTGTCTTTCCAATCTTGCTCCAAGAAGGACATTGAGGTGCTGGAGCATGTCCAGAGAAGGGCAATGGAGCTGGTGAAGGGTCTGGAGCACAAGTCTGATGAGGAGAAGCTGAGAGAGCTGGGGTTGTTTAGTCTGGAGAAAAAGAGACTGAGGGGGACCTTAACACTCTCTTCAACTGCCTGAAAGGAGGTTGCAGCCAGGTGGGGATACTTCTCCCAAGTAACAAGTGGCAGATCAAGAGGAAATAGCCTCAAATTGTGCCAGGGGAGGTTTAGATTGGATTCTAGGGAACATGTCTTCACTGAAAGGGTGATTGAATTTATACAGGCTGCCCTGGGAAGTGTTTGAGTTACCATTCCTGGAGGTTTTTAAAAGATGTAGATATGGATCTGGGGGACCTGGTTTAGTGGTGAAGTTGGCAGTTCTGAGCTAACCATTGGGCTTGATACTCTTAAGGTCTTCTCCAACCTTAATGATTCAGTAATTGTACAAATCACTTTGTAACAGCAATTCTCATCTTCCTTGAAAACCATCATCTGTATGATATGCTAATGATATCCAGAAACACTGTATTTTGAAGCACTTAAAGGCAGGTCATGAAATTTACTGCTGTTCTAAGAAATGTTTTATTCAGAGTACACCCACATAATTCATTATGCTGTTTTTTCCTCTTAAGCCAAATCTATCTCTCACTATTCAATTCACCAGTGAGATATTTTTCAAGTTAGTGGGAAAAGTGACAGGAAAAAATGTCAACCCCCCCACGTCTCCAAACACCACAAAAGAGAAATATGTGAAGATACTGATAATTATCTATGTTTTGTGCTATATTGTGCGTTCAGTAGCCAAAAAAATCCCAAAGAAAGTCCAAGAGAAAATTGCACAAACAACTCTAATAGGACATGTTCCAGAAGGAAAAAAATTGCAAAAAGAACAGACATTTATATTCACATGATTCTTAAAAATACTGTGTGTTTCCTTCCACATAGTTCTGTTCAAGGAATTCAAGGTCATATACTGATGACAAGTAAACAAAAATTACTTTGGTATTAGACAATGCTATGATTATGTTGCTGTTTAAGAATGAAATACAGAAACCAAGTTTAGTTAAATCCCCCCAAGTTTAAAAAATGGTTATTCATTCACTGGGGAGTTCTGAATTGTATTTTTGGAAATTAAACAGAATGATCCTCAGATTCATGATGACTGTCAGTACACACTGCAGTTTCATAATACACTGTTAGAGAAAGTCAGCTGAACATCTCTAAAAAATTCAACAGAAAGGAAACTTTAGTTTTGTTAATAAGACAATTTAAATTCTGTTTGAGTATGGAAGTGGACTTTCTAAACTTCTTGAAGACCTTAAAGATTTCTGATGAAAATAACAATTAATATTTTGCAGTGGGCGAAAGACAGAGCTGGGAAATGACAGAAGGTCTATGAGGAGGAACTTCACCAAACAGACTCTCTGAAGAAAAGACCTGAATGTCATTGGCTGAGAAGAACTAAAGATGACATAGGCTATCTGAGCAACAATAAAAGACATTAAAAAGAGAACATGAAATTGGAAAGAATTTTTGTTTTACCTCTGTATGTGCTTATATATACATATATATGTGTACAGCACCATGTAAACCTTTATGTGTTTGGGTGTGTGCATACAGCCTGATGCACAGAAGCAAGAAATGGCCTGAAATATTGAATCAACAAGGCAGTAATACCTGTTTTAAAGAACCTGGAACTGAAGTAAGAAAAACTGTGATATGTTGCAATGATGTGTTGTTTCACAGGGCAAAAGAGAAGGTGCTCTTCAGAAGACATAGGAACTTGTAGTACTCTCCTTTTACTCAGCCATTTATTATGACAAACTTAGGGACTTAATAGTCTTGGAGGCTTCTGTCCCTCTTTCATTTTTCATTAAAAATGCCAATTAGGAATATCTATAGTATGAACTACCTCCTTGGAACACCAGGTTAAATATGGACATAAGATGCCTAATTTGTGCACTTAAATGGAATAAAAAAAAATTTTTGCAAAGAAAAATTACCAATGTTGAGAAGAATATCTTAAACCTTTGAAGTGGAAACTGATGGACCCTGAATAATCAAATTTTTCTAAATTATTTTAAGTGGCTTGGCTTTGAAATTTACAGAGAATAATGAAAGTTGTGGCAGCAAGAACTTCAGATCAGTGATTAGAACCCCACTGTAGCTCTACCCAGTGACCCATCTCCAGTGATGCCTTTTGATATGGTTCTGCCTTTCAATAGTGAAGTTTCAAAAGTCTAATAACTTTTTAGGAGAGTTGCTCTGTGTTTCAAAGTAGTCAGAATGTGAGACAATCTTTTCGTTTGCTTGTTACTTAAAGTAATTAAAGAAGAACTCTCTAACAATTTACCTTTTTAGAGATTTTAAAGGTTAGAATAACGTGCCTAATGTTTTCTTTGGCAATTTACAAAAGAAAGAGTTAATTAGTAGAAGCATAAAATTATCTTTTATTCCTAGAGACATGTCCCTACGTTCTATTGTTTTTAGAATAATAAATTAATACTCAAATAGTCAGTAACTACATAACTCAGTATACTGCCTTGTTAAGGATGGAAAAAAGAAGTTACGACAGATCTGTAGTGCAAACTCTGGGCAGTAGTGAAGACAGATTTGTCTACAGTAGAAACAGATGCAAACAAATAATGTACCATCTAGAAAAACAAACAAGAAATTGAGCAGCGTGATTAAAATCTGTATTATGGTCTCCAGACATTTGTTTTAATATCAATCATTTACTTGCTGTCTCAATTGTCCAAACAGAGCAAATTTCAAACTCTGCCCTGGGAAAATAATAAACAAAAGAATGCCTTAGTGCACACAAACTGTGGGAGACTTCAAAGGAACAAACAAGACACAAATGTTAACTAATGAGTATATATTTTTATGACCTCAAGTCCATGTATCCATCCAAATTGGCTTTGATGTTGACCCTTGAAAACTTGGTTTTCATAGAGTAGTAGACATTTGCCAGTACTTTGCTTCTAAACATCCCAAGACTTCCAACTGAAGACTATCAACTGATCCAAATTCAATTTTCATGCTCTGGATCAGGCAAGTTAGCACTTGCTCCATGGTCTGCTGCAGACTGGTTTAGTGGTTTTTCTAGGGTTGGGTGAAAGAACAAGAAATAATACATGTCCTTTTTTTTATTTTTTTTTTTTTTTACTTTTTGCTGTGCCCCAGAAGCACAGAGGAAGAATACATGTGTAGGGAAAGAAACAGACATACTTCACCTTGGTTAATCTACCCAGAAAAAGGTGTAAGATTGAAGAGCTTTGCAGTGGGTTGTGAGAAGGAGATATGAAGGAAATGGGTGGATGGTGGGAAAACATGATCTGGAGGCTTATGAGAAGAATAATCTCTTAGAAAGATCTGATGGCACATTTCTACACTGATTTTTTGTTGTTGTGACTAAAGTCAATTTAATTCACTCAGTAGCTATATCAAAGTTCAGTTCACAGATAGCCTTACAATCTTTAATTTTACAGTGAGGCAGGAACACAAGTGATAAAGAGAGAGGAATAGCCCCTTCCCTGTCATGGGGGCTATTGTTCATATCACAAGAGGTGCATTGTGGTTGTTCTCGAATGAGAAAGGGGGCCTGTGTTTCCTGCTCTTCTCTCTGTGTTGAATTGAATCCAGCTGTAATATTTCAAATTATTTTCTTCAGCTTTCCTTTTGATATGGATAATTATCTGCAGAATGACTGAAATGTTATAGATCATTTCCATTTGACAAAACATTGAGTGGCAATTGCTGGCAGAGGCTGCTGGTATTTAAGGATCACTATCACGTGTAGCGTACGTGGGACATGGCCACACACTTCCAGGTGCTCCTTCACAGCCTCATGCACAGCCACCAAGGCTTCAAGGTGCACCTGCCTCAGCACAGACATAACCATGGACACAGATGCTTTGAGATGCCCCTGCTCTGCTGTGGGTTTATCCATGGTCACAGACCCTTTGGGGTGCCCTGCCCCCCTGTGGACTCCTCTGCAGGTCACAGTACCTTCAGCTGGACTTCATACTGCATTTCCAGCCTCTCCAGCTCAGCAGCACAGGCACAGCAGTGACGCCCTGGCCATCTGCCAGCCCAGACACATCACTCTTGCTGTTATCAAAATGTTCCCAGGCACAGCAGAGTAAGACAAGAAGCAGTGCAGCTCTGCAGCAAGCAGTGAGAGCAAAAAGCAGCCGCTAATGAGCACTGAACTCTAAAACATAGGCCAGCAAGCCCCATGGCAGGCACAGGAGCTTGGCAACTAATACCTAAACAGAAACATCAACTATAAACTTGATCTAGCATCCTCCAATCAAATCTGTCTTTATCTTGGATGCTTTGAGTGCCACATTATATTCAGATAAGGAATGTTGTGGTTTAACCCCAGGCAGCAGCTGAGCATGGCCCAGCCGTTGGCTCGCTCCCCCCTCCTCCCCACTGCAGCCAAAACCACAGCAAATGACATTCAAAGGAATTTCAAATATCCACCACACCTTTTTTATATTGTAAAGTACAATTCACTGAAAACACCCCCTTTCAGCTAAACTTGTATTGAAAAATGCTTCTCAGGTCCAGGATGCAGCTTTATATCGCAGCAAGATAAACCCGGTCAGCCGATCTTCATGCAGAGTCTGGTCACTGTGGTTCACTCGTGCCAAACAGTAGGACTCAAGTTTCTGTTTTAAAGACTCTACCACATCCTAGAGGATGTTACTGCCCCTAAATTACTGTGTGGTTTCTCTTGCCCACATTCAAACCAAAATAAAAGTATTAAAAAACCCAACCAACCCACAAACTAAACCTGCAAATGCCATTAAATTATTTCGATCATGGGTCAAAAACCAGCAGGCTGAGGTTTCTAAGGCCATGTTTATGCCAGTATTTCAAAACAGCACAGAACTACCCTCACCCATGCCTTCAAATACTGCAAAACAGAGTGGTTACCTCTGAAATTGTAACTGGAATTGGGCCCCAACCCATAACAGTTCCTGAGCTGTGGATGGGAGAGTGCTGTGTGGCCCCTGCTAGGGTTCAGTTTAGCTTTTTTAAATATTAAGAGGATTTTGTTTTCTTGCTTGAGGATGTTGCTTATTACTGCAAAATTCCCAAGAAATAAAGACTAAAAATGTCTCTGTACGAGAAAGTTCCCAATACCCCAAATTTATCAAGCAGACACTCAGGAAAATGCTGTAATTAGGTTAAAAGGTTCCATGCAGCTTTTCAAACTGTGGTTCAATTCATTTCTTTCACTTTTGAGCTGAGATATGAAATAAATATATGCTAGGAAAGTTGTCTGAATGTTTTAAAGAATTTTCCAATATTTACTGAGAAAGTAATGTAATTTCTTTCACTGGCCTGGGAATGTGTACTTTCCATTAAAATCTGAGGATCAAGTGGCAGTGATTATTTAACATGAATAACATGGTCACAGAAAATATAAACAACATAGTGGAAAAGTGGTTTAATTCATAGTAGTAGTAATGCTCATGAATAAACCAATCAAAAAACAGAAAAAAAATTTGTCATTTTTATCACTTAAAAAACCCCCCAGTATTCAGATAATAAGCAGTCGTCCTTTTGTATAGTGCATCCCCTTTCTCACAGAGCAGTTATGGAAAACTGTGCTCAGAAGAGCTAGTAAGAAATTTCTTATTGTGATCTTCTCCCACGTTGATGGGAGAAAGTGGTGCACTTGTGTTTGCATCTTTTCACAGAATCACAGAATTGCTATGGTTGGAAGAACCTTCTGCAGATTGTTGAGTCCAACCCTCCTGCCAAGGCAGGGTCACCTGGAGCAGGTGACCCAGGAATGTGTCCAGGTGGGTTTCTGGGTTTTGAATGTCTCCAGAGGGGGAGACTCCACAACCCTCCTGGCCAGCCTGTTCCAGTGCTCTGCCACCCAGAATGTAAAGAAGTTCTTCCTTGTGTTGAGGTACAACTTCTTGTTCTCTAGTTTATGGCCATTGCTCCTTGTTCTGTTGCTGGGCATCACTGAAAACTCTCTGGCACCATCCTGCTGGCACCTGCCTTTGAGTTATTTATATGTATTGATGAGATCCCCTCTCAGTCTTGTCTTCTCCAGAATAAGCAGGCCCAGCTCCCACAGTCTCACCTCATTAGAGAGATGCTCCAAACCCCAAAATTCTTGTCCCTTGTGGAGGGACTTCAGAGCTGCGACTTAAGATGTTTCCAGTTTGGACTGTATGTTATAATCTGCTTCTTAGAGCAGGATCATTGATTTATCCTCTCTATATAGCAAATCTCCTGGCAGCATAACTTTCCCTGGGTTGCTACATACTGGCATTCATTGTGAACCATGGAGCATGTCTCAGTTCAAAGTCCTCCATCAGCTTGGGCTGGCTTTTGATCAGGCTTAGAGACACAAAATAGAACTATAGTGGAAAAAAGGAACCCTTCACAACCTGCTTGTCTCTACTCCACGAGAGAAAGGAGAGAATAAATTATTCATTGTGAATCACTCAGCCTGCCTTGGTAGGCGGCCTTTCACAGTGTATCAACTTTAAATGAACTGCTCCCTTTCCCTCCTCTCAAAAGTGCTACCAGTTCTTAATGCAGAGTGACACTCACTTAACATGATAGGCACATGACCTAAATGCTAGATATGGCCCACTGAAGAGACCACCTTTTTGAAATACTTGTGAATATTTTATAGATATTCTTTCTTTTCCACAATCAAAAGGGAAAAAAATGCTACAAAGTATTTTGTGTGTGTTAAAGAAAAAAACCAAAAAACCAGAGAGAACATGCTCAGTGTAAAGCAGTTTAACACTGAGGGTATTCTCTTAGAAAATAGCACTACCTACCTGCAGGCAGGTAGAGTGCAAAGATTGCTGGGCTATTAGCTGTTCCACAATGAAGTTGTCCTTTTTTCTGTTTTTGCAATAAAAATGATAGTCTAAAATTGCTGGAATTATGAAAATAATGGGAAAAAGTATTTCCTTAAGCACTTGCAATTTCAGTCATTTGTCATTTTCACATGACAAGCTATTTCATGGGAAATGTCAGAAGAGCTTTCAGTTCGAGGCTTAGAAGTTGATACTGTTCCCTTACCTAAAATACAATTTTGTATACTGAATTTTGATTGGTTTGCAATCTGTCCTCTTCCTTCCTCTTTCTAGCCCCTCTCTGCCCTTTTGTCTCATATGTCTTCTGTCTTCATTGCCACACTGTAAATGTGAATGATCATGTTCTTGCATGCCAAAACTTAATAATTTGCCATTATATTATGCAAACACAGCTTTCACAAAACTCACAGCATACCTAACACCCCTCTGTCTCCATTCCTCATAGCTAAAACCAAAGGAAGCTTTCCACTGATCTTAACAGTGTGTGAAAACAGACTTGGACTTTATAGGCTTGAACAGGTTAGTACAGGGCTATTACTCTAGCTGAATGCAAATACCATCAATCATCTTAACAGTTCTCATTCATGGTAAGTCATTCATCAGGCATTAATTCTTTCTTTCTTTGCAGTCACATTTTTTGTCCTCTGAACTTCTCCTGGTAAGCTCACCTTGGCCTGTGGGGTGAGAATTTTGTCTTTGAGGAATGTCTTTGCTTTTACTTTTGCAGACCTTTTGTTCTCCTTCCTTTTTGCAAATGTCTAATGGGTATTTTCTAAGGTGTGGTAGAATCATACAAAAGCAAATAGTTGATAATTGGCTGTGGGGAAGGTGTCCTGGGCAGCATGCTGAGTGGACTCCTGGGAGAAGAGGTCCGGCCTGCTGCCAAAGGCTTTCTGCATAGCCCTAACAATCCATTCGATTACTCTGTGCATCAGGGAAATGGAAGATGAGATTCTGCTTCCATTTCTAGCTTGTCTAGACTGTGAGGACTCTAGTGTGGCCACTACATTTACATACATTTCCTAATGTGCGTGTGTTCCCCATAGCTTGGTCTGCATCTCAGTATTAATTATAATGGTAAAGATCAGGCAGAAAATAGGGAGTTTGAAAATAATTTCTCTTGATGCTTCATCTCCGCAATCTCAGACCACAGCTCCAAGCAACCTCTGTTCTAACAGTTCTGTGTTCTCAAATAATATTATTGATTTGTGACTGAAGTCACTATCACAATGCCACAGCTCATGAGGATTTTCATTCTGCATTGTTGCTTCACTGAAGTAACATGGGTTTGCTTGACTTAAAATCTTCCAGACTGGCAAATCTTCCAGTCTACAAGGAACTGTCCTTCAACTGCAAGTGTCCCTCCCTGAGGCAGCCAACCAGGAGATAGTGACATTTGGCACATTAGCACAGCAGTACACGAAATGGATTTCAAGTTTCTCCCCACTGATTTCCCATCTGAAGCCACTAATCCATCCCAGCTACTGTTCCAATGCCACCACAGCAATGTGCAGTTATAGGCTCTCAAGCAGAATTGTTTTCCCTCAGCATGGATTCTGTTCTCTCAGAGCTGACACCCTTGAATCAGACGTCGCTTTCCTTCACAGTCCTGTTGGACAGACTGCATGGCTTTAACAACTAGTGTCTAAAAGTTTTATCAAATGACACAGATTAATTTATTGAGGATAGTCTTCCCTTTAAAACTACCAGCATTCAGTGTGTTACAGCACCAATCTGACCATTTTGGAGCCACTGAGGTTGACCCTGGGCTCCCTTACACTCCTTCAGTATAACACAAACTTTGAATTGTGCTTTTTCAGAACTTTTACAAGTCCAAGGCAACTCCATTTATGTACATAGACATTCGTGTGACAGCTGTTTTACTTCTTATTTTTGGCCTGGAGAAAATAGTTCTTTACTTTTTGAAATATTTTTTTCCTTCCTTCTGTTGTGCAGAACATCATCTCTTATAGATGATCTTGGGAGGGCTTTTAAAAGATGACGTGCTGAACAAAACATGTTAACGTGCAGTTTTACTTAATCACCCATTTGGAAGGGCAGAAGTATAGATACACCAGTGTTAGCAAAATCATATCATTTTCAGGCTGATCACTAAGAAGGCTGGATAATTCAGTGCAGCAGCCTTTTATAAATATCTGAGTTACAATATTCACTCATTGTTTATTAATTGCATTTCTGAAATTAAAGTAGGGGGTGTACTTTTCCTTTCATTTAGCATGTGATGAGGATTTTGGTGGAGCTCCCTGCTTGCTACACCCCAGGCAGGAGGCACAAATATTTTAAGGCTGGGGTACTGTGAGTCAAGATCTAGTGACATTTCTGTCTTTGGCTGTCTCCATGGGTAAGCTACCCGTAAGGTTCTAGCAACAATTTGCATCTCTTTGGAAAACTGACATTTCTCATTCCAACCAAAAGCTCTCCAAGAGCTGGCTTTTCCTGTAGAACAAGAAGGAAAGAAAAGAAAAAGAGCAGTAAGAAAATCAGATTGTGAGTCTTTATATTTCTTAACTCTGGTTCCTGGGTTTTTGGAGGACAAGAGTTTGTATCACATGCCGGCCATGAAACAGCTGTCAGGCCGAGCAATCAGATCCATGTTAGAGGGTGCATCACACTGCCTTTACCTTCCCTGTTTAGCACTGCCTTTCCCTGACTCACCAATTCTTGGGATGCCCTGTCTGTTCCCGAGATCAGTTTGTGCTAGAGTTAGAAAAGAGTAGAAAGAGACTTCCAGCTTCTTGTTCAGGCGTTTATTATTTCTTATCTTTTGTGGCCCGCTCCTCAGTTACAAAGTCTTTTCCCTTCAAGAACACGGCTGGAATGCCCCGAGGGAGTGACCCTAATGGCCTTATAAAGCTATTTGACCCAATCCAAATCCCAAACGTATGATATTTACCATTCTGTACCAATTATCTTTATTTACCCCTCTAAATGACACTTCTACCTCAAACCATTCCACCCAATCACCCTGTGCCACCACACAACAGAAGATGGAGTCCATGAAGAAGAAGGAAGAAGCTCAGGTACCACCCAAGATCCTCCATTTTGTCCCTTTTCCAGCCTCCGTCCTAAAAACCCAAACTACATTTTCACACCCTGTGATAAACTAAACTACATTCTATCAAACCTACAACTCTTCTCTAAGTGTTAAAAGTCCTTTTCATGGGCAAAGGTGAAAGGCAGTGTTCTCCTGGGGTCCCAGCAAGGGTCCCGAACCCCCCAAGATGTACATGGGGGTGTTCATGGGGGTTTCTGCGGAGCCCTGGGCTCCAACAACCGATGAGTGCAGGGGCCACCCTTTCTCCCTTTCTATGCTCCTCTGCAAGCAGCAGCATTTGGGTGAAGTCTGCTCCTTGAGTGTCTGCGATCCCAGCCCAACACCAATGCTTCTGCTTCATCACCAGATGCATCTGGGAAACCTCCCCCAGCACTGCAGCCACCAGCCAGGACAAAATCCTCTTGAGGTTGCTGCTGAACTTCTTAGGAAATTGGGTTGGCTCCTGAAGGCAGGAAGCAGATGAAAAATCATGGAAACATTTTCTTTCCTTTGTACCTCACACCTACATCAAATCTGATTGGAGTTTCCCCAGACCCAGCACATCTCTCTGAGTCTCTTGTGCTAGTGCTCTGTTCACAACTTCTCATGAAAACTTTCTGAAAGCTTCTAAGGGATCATACCAGTTATGCCTGGTTATGTCAGTACTGCAGAATTTCTTTTTTTGTATTGCAGGTAATTTTTTTTTTTCTTGAGATAGCAGTTGATGATTTTGCCTCTGAGAAGCTCTGAATGAGGTCTGTCCATCATATAACCTAGATCCTAAAACCTGGAAACATCCCTATGGATCCCTATGGAAAGATGCCCTTGCATGTCCAGGTGTGGACCATGACTGACAGAGTTCTACCTTGAGTGCACTTTAGTCCGCAAGGAAGTGGGACCCACAGAGCAATTTGAAAACCTTCTAAAAGCAATTATTCCTTAGGTATTGAAAAACACAGAAATAAATGGACTACGGAACATCTCTGCACAAACCATATTCACTTTGTAAAGATTTTTTTATTGTACTTGAGCAATTTTGAGCTTGTGACCAAATCTTAAGGAAACTGTTGTCCTCTTCTATCTCTTCCCCATACATGTTTTCTTTTCTGGAACATGAATCCTCTTTTCAGCAGCAGATCTATAGCTGATATTCTAAAATTATTCATATTGCTTGAATAACTCTCATGATAAATATAGATTTCTGAGGCAAGGTCTAATGACCATTCATTTCAGAGACTATGGTATCCTGGAGGATTGGCATGAAGGGTAACTATTACCACAGGATTGGATAACCTTTCATTTTATAAATGTATTAAGGTTGAAGGAATGAATTCTCAATGGGAAATAGAACAGATTTTAAAAGTTTCAATTTAACGATTTTTATTATGGGAGTGTATTTCCATGGATGTGTTTAATCTGATTAGGTTTAGCTTTGTTTTATTTATTTGTGTTTTATTTTATCACTTCTTCTTCAGCCTTTTTATTTTACCATTCTGTTCTCTAGAAATTCGTATTATTAGTTAACAAATATTTTTATCCATTACGCAACCTCTGCAGATCTTATTTTCTATCTCTGTGAGGGAGAAGAGTGATAGAAATTGAGTGTGAAGGAAGCCAGGGAGCACGGGGGAGCTGGCTTACTCTTGCAAAGACAACTAAGACTAGCAGCATTGCCAGGTTAATGCTTAAAGACTCAGGGAACTGAAATGCATTCTCATCATGTTTTCTGGGCTACTATGTTTTGATAAACAAAGTACTCTGATAATAGAACTTCAAATTTTATCATAAAACCTTAAGATGAGTTATTTCGCCCAGTGGTGACTACTGCCACTTTAGGAATAGGATCAATAAGGACTCTTCATATAAAATGTAGACATCTCTGTGTGAATTATCCTGCAACCCATGGCATGTTAACTCCCAAACAAAGCCATCTTTAGCAAACTGCTCAATGGAGCAGTGATTTCAACAGCAAGTGATCTACATTAAGATCCAGTCAGACACCGGTTTTGGTTATGAGTGGAAGTATATCCAACTAACATGACAACCTCAATTGTGTTTAAAACATTGCATTTGTACACAGATAAAAAGTTTTGCATCAGTTCCAGTGTGTTTTGCAATTCTGGGGTTTTTTTACTTCACCATTATTGGTTCGAGATTTACCCAAAGGTTTGGCTCTTACAGAACATGCTTAATAAATAGGAGATATCCATGAGAAGACCACAAGGTTAACACCCACTGTGCACTCCTATAGGACAAACATGGAGAACGGGACTATCTCCAGTACCCTATCCAGACACAGGCCCACGTGGCAAAGAGGTTAGGTGACAAAAGGTGCCATCTGCATTCAGCTCTCCTGGAAATAACTTTTGCATTCTTTTCTTACCATTGTTTGCCCTTCATGGGCTATAGAGTCAATTCAGCACAATTAATCAGCCCATCCTGGGATAGGATTGTACAGGTCTCTGTTGAGAGTATGGGAATTATGCCGTGTTGGAAGAGATGCAGGAGCATTGCAAAGACTGCAGCATGTTGCTCAGCATCAGTGAATATTTGACAACGATTGTTTGGCTAATCCTCCCTTTCCTGAAAACACCTTGGTAGTGGGCCAAGAACAAACTTTATGCCAACTTTGTCCTTTGAGCCTAAGCTAAAGATAGTCCACAGATGGTTCTTACAACTGAACTTCTGGCTCCAACCGACCCCAAAAGGAAATTCAGCAGCCCAAAATAATCAGTGTGTACCATAGCCCAGCTACAAGTGGGGCTGGGTTATTTAGTTCCTATTTAAATATTTCTTTAGTGTAACCAGGATTCTTCTATAATTTATTTTAAAGTGCATATAACTGCTCTGGAGTTCCAAAGAGATGAACTAAGACAATCCTCTCCTCTAGGGGTGATTTTTAAGAGAAACAGTGACTTTCTTTTTCCCTTGGCAATGTGGAAATCCAGTTCTGAGTCAGGGATGTTGTCTTCTGTTTTGGAAATTATGCTTCCATTTGTTGTTGAGTGTCCTATAAGCTCTGTGATTTTACAGCAAGATTTTTGCAAGTAGTCCCAACATGAATTGCTGAAATACACATATTCATGTGGATTTGATTGGAAAAATTTGGTCTGTTCTCCACAGTGTGAGAAGGAGGGGAGAGATAATAGGAAGAATTATGTGACAAACATAATTATCAGAGCAAACATGACTGAGATTAGACTAATTCTTGCATCAGGGCCAACATCAAGCTGTTTTCTATCTATTAAATGGTGATTTGTGATGGTATGACAAATGCCCCATGGACAATGGATTTTTTTCCATAAAGTGAACTAAAAATATTCATTCAAACAGTTATTTTTTCAATTGTTTTTCTGGAAAGTAAATTGGAATTAAAGCCATTTAATTCTATAATTCTTACCATAGGAGAAATTTTTACTGCTATGCCTGGATTCACAGTCTGTTGTCCAGCCAAGGACAAATGGATAAAGTAGTTTCCAAATTACTGCAGTGTTAGTAAGAAACAGTTGGTCATTTCTCAGCTTCCATCTGATGCTGCCTTTCTATCTTTCCAAAGTCTCTCTCTGGGGTATTTAAGAGTTTTAAACCAGAAATGGGAGAAAGCCTGGAAGGCAGGGTCATGGCTAGTTCTCAGTTGCATGGTTAGCTCTCACTTTTGCTTCACAGAATGACCAGACTTTTCATATGCAATGTACTGAGAAGATAATGGGAATTGATAGCATCACACTAAAGTCCAACTTCTGCACTACTGATTCTTGCTTTATTTTTGGCTCAATTTAGAGTCAAAAGCATTCTCCACGTGTGAAGCCAAATGGGGGAAATAGGCACAGGACAGGAGAGGAAACCAGTATCTCTGCATCCACTACTGCCCTGTAAAGAACCCCTTGATAAGCCAGTATTTCCTTTAGCATCATATTTAGAAAATACCTATGGATTAGGACACAAGGGAAAACTAGGTGGGAAAAAATGTCTGCTTTGTGGATCTAGAGGAATTTAGTAGGTTTCACATAAATGCAGCCAAGGTACCCTTCTTCAGCACCTCTGAGGCTTGACTCACAAATAATTGCTGCAAGCAGATAGGTGTTATGTCTCCAGGGGAGCAAATGAGATGGAGCTGGAGTATACAAAACCTTATAAATCAGTGTCTACATGGAAATTAAGGAGACGTGTGACATCATCATATGATCACCACAGCATTCAGTGTTCCAGTGTTTGTAGGTTCTTTTCAATGTCCATTCTAGATATAAACCCAACAGATCTGTGCTCCCTATGATCCAGGGAAGTAGCCTGCTTGGCTGGGAGCCATCTAGGGTAGATTTCTGAAAAGACAGGCAATTCCTCTGCTTGGCTTGTAACCAGTGTTTTGTCCTGTCTGTGGTTTGAGACTTTAGCAGGCTCTTTCTACTGCTGGTCCTAAGTCCAGTAGCCTCTTTCAAAGGTAGTACCACATAACTTCCCTCAACAAAAAAACAACAACGTTCTGCTGTTCTCTTCCTTCCCTTCATTTCCCTGTCCCTTGGCCTGAGTGGATTCAGATCACATCCTCCACCTTTCTGGAGAGTGCTCTGTGCTTTAGACTAGAGATTATGTCTGCCCAGCTGTAAATGGAATGAGGCAAAAGGAGGGGAAGAGAAATTTTTCAATTTTAAAGAAGACAGACTGAAGAAGAGATGGAAATGAGTGAGATTTTTTGGCTTTGGTACTGGACTCTTTCAAGGTAGAAAGTGACAGCAATGTTTTTTTCATCACTATGGAGATGAACAAGATATTTCCTCTAATCCATTATGCTTACAGCACTTGAAAATTCCCGTGTTTATTTCTTTCTATGAAGAACTTCAAGGAATAGCTTCACAGAGTATCACATCAGGTTGTGAAATCATCTGCAAAGAATGGTGCTAGATGTTCTAAAGATGCGTCATCTAAAGGTGATGAGTCTCTGAAAGGTGTACCATGCATACTAAATTACTTTGAGGAAACTTTGTCTATGTGGTTTTCTTCAGAAATTTTGTTATGAAAAACAGAGGAACATTTTTTTGTTTGTTAGCTTGCCACAGTTGTGTCATAATTTACAAAGCTGCATGCATATTGTAATTACCTGTCTTAGATGTTGAGCTAATTTTGGAAGGTTTTTGGTTTTGGGTGGAATTTTTTGTTTTAGCAGACAAGAACATGATTTTGTTCTGGTGCAGTAACCATAATTCTAACATTAAAGGCTTTTACTTTTGTGTCAGCTGCAGAATGCTAATGTAGCCGTTAGATACCTGCTTTCTATTTATTCAGTCCCATTTGAATTAACATTTAATATTTAAAGCCAAATGTGACAAAAATTAAGAAGATCAGTGTGAACGGTGTCTATTTAGTAAATACTATTTTTCACTTTCAATTGATTACTACTAGTAAGGAGCATCTGAAAAAAAAAATGCTTTCAGAGCACTGCTAGAAGAAGCTAGAGGTCATGATTTCCTTATTCCTTAAAGCATGTTCTGTAGAGGAGTGACTCTGGGAATGCCTCTGTGAAAGATGCAGTCCAGATAATTTGCTAGTGAGTAAAACCCAGAGGAGTGAATGTTTATGCTTTGGTCAGAGAAAAAAACAAAGGCAATTCAGAACTGGCTAAGAAAAACATGTTTACTGGATTTCCTCTGTTTTACCTTCTTTTTTTCAGTTCTTTCTCTTACTTTCCTCCACATTGCCTGAAAGCTTGCTCTACTCTTGGTTTGGACTGAGATGTCCCACAGAGCATAAAACTTGTTTTTAAATACAGGCAGTTGCAGCAGATATTGGGGAGATCTGTGTGATACTTGGATACAAAACAGGAGAAGATCTGTATCTAAGCATAAGTGAATCATCAACATGCCTGGGGAGATCTCTCTCCCATAAACAAGGCAATGACAGGGAGCTGGTGCTTAATCCAAAACAGTTCAGGGATCCTTAGTGCAAAGAAAGACTGATTTGAAAAACGTGGTCAATAGGCTTGGGTTAAACAACAATACAGACTTCCAGGAAGAAAATAAAAATAAANGAAAAGAAAAGAAAAGAAAAGAAAAGAAAAGAAAAGAAGAAAATCTTTAGCAACTGGAAAGAAAACCATTAGCAAATGAATGCACTAAAAACAATGTCTACTAGGGTCTCTGGCCTCTAAGGAGGTAAAGTTCATTCAAAGATATATTTGTATGGATGAAAGAGGCCTGCAAAAAGTTACAATACACTGATTAAGTGGCATTTTAATTACTCCTACACTGCTAGAAATCTGAACTTTGGAACTGATCTGAGACCTAGGGAAAGAAACAAGTTTGGGAAAGAGAGAAGCTTACCCGGGAGTGCTTAAGAACAAGTGATTACATTCAAGTCAGAAACAAGATAGGCCTGCTCAACAGGGAATAGAATAAAAATATTTTATAAAGTACACTTCAAGGAGAAGGAGCCCAGATGAAACCACTAATATCTGTGATTGTTTGTGAATGACAAGTGGTAATTAAGAGATTTATAATAAAAATATGTGTTTGCTTAAAGTCTAGGATTACATCAATATTTCTTTTCCTCCTTTTTGGATTTAACTTTGGACAAGGTTCCTGGAGTCTGTTTTTGATTCCATTTTTTCCTCTGCTTAGGGAAGACTGAATTTTGCTGCTTTAAACTCTGTTTGGCCACCCATATTCTGAGCCATTTTTGATTTTCTGTGTTATTAAAGAGAACTTTTAATCCCAACTTAAAAGAAATGAGTTATCATTTCAAAATAATTTTAAAAAACTAACCACAGATGAATGAGTGTGCTTCTTACATAGTTTCAAACATTTCAGACATGAACCCTTCTTGGTGCAGCATAACCCTCTGCTCCTCCCAGCCTGCACACAGCCTGCAGCAGCTGGAGCAGGGTGAAAGCCCCATGGGGAATGCCAGCACATCCAAGTCTCCACTCAGATATGCAAGTGCAGGAAGCTGTGGGTTTCTGACCCTGAAGTTCCCTGTGCAGGGGCTGGTGCAGAGCCTTTGTAATCCCATTTGAAGGATCTAATCTTCTGATTCCTGTGCTTGTTCTCAAAATTTTCACTTCCATAAATTCACTTTTACCTTGAGTAGTTTTGTCAGAAGCAGGTAAAAGACCTTTTGTATTCAGAGCCACACTAATTCCACAGATTTAGCACTTGTGTTTATTCAAAAAAGGCTCTTGAGGGAATGCATATCCATGAATCTCAGAATTTATCAATAAAGGAAGGACTTTTACGGGAAAAAAAAAACAACAAAAAAACAACAACCCAAACTCATAGTAACAGAGGTCCAAGATACTACCTAAGTATAACTAGTCTCCTGTTAACAAAGCTGACCTAGTGGCAAAGTTAGATCTTTAAAGTTCTGCACATTCACTTCTCCACAGATTGAACAGCACAGATCACCCTGAGCAGATAGGAAGAGTACCAGACAAGAGAACATTAATTTTATATCACTCCAATACCTGATAGATCCATAAGCCATTTCCCAATGCTCTCTGTATCCCTCCCTTCATGATTTCCCTTTAATCAATTCCAGCTTAGGACAAACTCCCCCTCCATTAAAGTCAATGAGGTTGTGTCAGGAGAGCTAATCTCACCTTCAGGCTTTCATTTAATTTCTTTCTTTCTTTCGTCTCTTTAATGTTTTGTCTCAAAGCATACAGTGGCAACACATCAGTCCATCCATTCAAAAGTATCCTTTATATGTTCTAGTTCTATAGTTTTTAGTATTTAGAAACTATGGACATAAAATTGAAGCAACTGTAAGAGTAAGCCAGGCCTAGAAAACATGTGTTGTGTGAAAATGTTTTTAATGTTTTAAATGTTTTTAATTGCATCTTTATTTCTAATTCATCTCTACTTGGAGGATCTTGAGAGCTCTTCTGCTTCTGATAAGAAAAGGGGAGTCATGATTACTGCTCTCTGATGTATAGCAAATGTAGTTTCATAATCAGATTCTACAAGGTATTGATAAGTCTTGAAATTGAGGAGAGGAAAATAAAAATGTGTCGAAAATATTCTTTATAGCTGCAGCAAGAGCTATTGCTTGAGAAGATAAAAAAAAATGTAGGTGAAATAACCTAAAGGCCTGTGAGACGCAGGGAGTGTGTAGAGCTTTGCTATAATCAATTGAGAAATCAATATACCAAAGCTCTTGCTATGATAGTTAGATTTAGATGAGGAATAAAGTAAGGTGTGGATCTGACTGTTTTACTCTCCCAACTTGAACAAACCCCTGAATCCTGAGAATGTTGATCACAAGGGTATATTTTAAATCTTTAATAATCATACTCAGTTTTCTTTCCCCTTTGAGTTTCTTTGTATCACCAAGAGAAAGCATAAATGTTTATCACTCACAGAATAGAATTTAAGAATAGAAAGAATTTAAGAATAGAAGTACCTCTTTCCTTTGCAAAGTTTTTTTGACAAGTTAAGGATTTCTACAGAAATTTTGTCTGGAAAATAAGCTGTTTGTAGTTTATGATTAATTTTTGTCTGCAAAACTACAAGTTCCTGTCTCAAAATACTATGATTTTTTTCTTATTTTTTATTTTTTTCTCACAAATTTTCTAGATTTTTGCTATAGTAGCAAAACAGTCCCATATCTCTGTACTACAAGCCATCAGTGATATTTCACTGACTGGCATGAAGCAACATGGTTGCACTAAGCTCTTTGATTCTCTGATAGTATTTATTCATAGGACAGTAACACCAAAAAATCAACCCTCCATATGGATTTTTTGTGACTATATGGCAGATTCAGGATTCATTTATTTTATTTGTTACACAGGGCAAAGTTCTCTTCTTTCCGAAGACTATTGAAGGAGATTACAAATAATAACATAAAATTGTGAAGTGTTGTACTCATTCACACAGTGACCTGGATCATCCTTAAGGTATACCACAGATTTGCTAGGTTTTTTTAACTGTGATTTTTTTTGGTTGGTTGTTTTTTGGGGGGCTTGTTTTGGTTTGTTACAATACAAAGAAGTGAAGGACATGATTTCTAAAAAAATTTCTAAAAATTGCTTTTAATACCTCAGGGAAGAATAACAGTAGCTTCAGCAATATAGCAGAACTCTGTGTATATATTTGAGTAGCAGGAGCATCAAAATTTTCCAAAAGAATATTAAAAAAAGAAAATTGGTATTGAAATATTTTCTCCATGAGTACATTAAGATAAATTTGCCAATGGACAATAAAGATGGAAATTTTAATTCTGTTCCTTTTCTGTGCTAAAAGGTTGACGGGATCACGAATGTGCTCTGTGACAGAGAACATAAGGAAGAAGTTAACTGATTTCCCTTTATTGTGAACTACCCATTTATTGATTCCTTGAGCCCTGGAGGGACTTTCTACAGCCTTTCGTGTGGTCTCCAAGGTGTGTTTGCAGGGCAGAAGAGACTTGGAAATGTTATCCACAAAGAGTACTGGGCTGGGGAGCCAGTTGCATAAACTGCTCAGTAGGAAAGACTAAAGACAAAGAAAATCTTAAACCTTTGCATACAGTGGTATTCCAGGCATCTGGCACAGCACTACTGAAACTTGGGAATTTGGATCTGTGGTAAGGGTAACCAAGCAAAATACATCCTTAAATAATTGTAATGCAGTATTTTTGTCGATCTAGTTCATAGACAGAAAATAGAAACAAATTTGTTGGAAGTTGTTGACTAAGCAAGGTAATGACTCAAAGAATTACTCTCACCACTGTGTACTGGTCAGATCTGTCTCTAACTCTGTACCTTGCCCCCACATTTTCACAAGAAGTACAGAGAATTATTTTAATCAGATTTGGTGAAATATGAAAAGTCAGTGCATCTTGAAAAACTAGGCAAAGGCTTGCTTCTAGATATACCAAATATGTAGAGAGATAACACATTTATTTGGACCAGGACTTCTACAAATGCAAATAGTATGAATTTGCATAGATAGTAACTCAATTTTATAGAGCTGTAAGCTGTGAAAAAATGTAACAGAAAAGTTAATGGAAACATTTAATAAAGAACAGTGAGCAGGCACCATAAATCTAAGCCAAAATAGAAATCAGAGAAATGTAGGCAACAGCTCTTATTTACAGGAAGGATTCCTTAACTGCAGGACATTTAATAATGCCATTATGTATCAAATGGCTCATACACATCCTCAAAAATCACCAGCAAGTTCATAATAACATGAATTTCAAGATAGTTTTGAAAACTCTCGTAGGATTTGCAAGGATTCTGGGACCCTAAAGTAGATGGTTTAAATTCACATCTATTGGGATGGTGGGTGTCTAAACGCCCTTTTTGAGGTAAAACACCAGCAATGGGAAAATCTTCTCTATGATCTCCAGCTATCCATGAAGTGATTCCTCACCTTTCATTCACAGGACAAGGGCTTCATTGCACTTTTTGCCTCCTTTTTGCAGGGAGGTATTCTGCCTTCCTTGGAGGGGGGTTGGCAGAGAAATCTAACCTCCTTATGGCAGAAATTGAGCCCATGGGCTTTCCTAGAAGATGCTTCACTGACAGCTTTGAAAACTGATGATGGAAGAATAAACCTCTTATGACAAGTATTTACAATTTCAGATTATCTGTGGTATGAGAATGGAGAGCTTGGCTGCCAAAAAAGTAAGACCAGACAGGATGCCAGTCCTTTTGCCCACAGAATTTCATAACAAAGCTTTTAAGAGCAGAACTTTATTGCAAGCTGAGACAGTTTCCTGTTTCCTCTCACGTCAGAAACACTTGGTTTGTACATGGGACCATTCACCTGGCAGGACGTTTGCTTGCAGCTGAGGTTCTGTCTGTTGCTTCATCAAGTTTTGGAGGAGACCATTACAGAGTCTTTATAATAAGATGTCCCAGTAAGATATTTTATTACCTGAGAGCCTAAGTAATTTTTTTTTCATCCTTGAAATGAATAACACTCCCATTAACATAAGCTGGGCTCCTACCTGACCAGAAATTGAACTTGAACTTTTGAGTGTGATCCACAAATAATACTGAACACATTGAGAAGGAAGGAAATGCTTGTTACAAAAATACACTGTTATTAAAAAAGCTGGTGCAGTTTCATCTCTCCTTGTGTCTTTATAAGTGTGCACGCATTCTGGGACACACATGAACACAGGCATTCAGAGTGGAGAAACCTTTTATGTAACTTTTCCTCAATATTTATTCAAAAGTGTTTCCCTTTCTATCATACATATACTTTTTCTTTCCTTACTGCATAAAAACTCCCCCAAACCTTTTTTTTTCTTTTTGAAGCTCTTTTTATACCTTCTCTCAATTTTACTGCCCAAAAGCAAACAAACACAGTCATTTTAATCTTTCAAATGACATCCCAATTTAATTTGGGAAATGTTAAGTATTGCCTTCTCTATAGTCTTCCTCTGTATTTCCTTCAAATGACCCACTGGGGAGGCCTTGGGCTTTTGTGGTGGACTCTCATTGTCTGCTCATGGCTCAACAGCATCAGCACTGACCCTAGAATAGATTGCCTCACCAAACCCAGGCTTTGTCCACAAAGGTCCTGATCTCCGCAGAAGTGGGGGTTTATAAGTATTCATCATCTTTTATGATAGATAATATTCTGTGCATGTCAGATCATTCAGTGAACGCCCTGGGGGTGGCGAGAGGAAGGAAATCAGGTTGAGTTATTATGAAGGCTTTGTTTAAGCAGACATACAAAGGACATTTGGGAGGCATAGTAAGTGCATGTGCTGGTGAGAAGATTTTAATCTGAGTTATTAGTTTAAAAAAGTAATCCTCCACCTTATTTTTTTCACAACACTATAAAGTTTTATAGCAGGAAGAAGTTATTTGTTATAATATGCATCAAAGGGTTCTTGCTATAATGAAAGGTACAAAATAAATTATTCTATGACCATGTTCAACATTTTTGCTTTATTCATGTTATCATTAGAGATTTCTTCTCAGTCAGCTAGATATTGATGATAGTTGTGAATATTTGATGTACTTTAGTAATTTGAGTTAGAGATGTGAATAAGAAATTAATTGATAAGTAGTATTATTCAAATTGAAAAGTGTTTATCTAATATGCAAGAATCATCCTGTGATTACTACATCAATATACAGTTTAGCATTGTTAGGTGATTTCATTTGTCAGTGGTTGCCTTATCCTTAAAGGTAATGTAGGGTGTTCAGCAATGATTCTTATCTCTGGAGGATGATTATCCCAAGGTACAACAAGGATCTGAATGAGGGTCAAAGCTTTTATCTTTCCTTATGTTTGTCTTTGGAACAAGAAATTAAAGAGGTTGATCAAACCATTGTAGAGGTGGATACTTTTTTGTTGATACTATGTCTAATGTTAATTTTACAACGGAGGAGTTGGCTTTTCTACTGGTCTAAAATGATAAATCACCATCAAATCTTACCTGCCCACAAGGGATTCATCTCTGTGTTTTCAAGCTGGGCATGTTCTAAAATTGCTATCTTTTGATTCTGAGTGTTCCAACTAAGGTGAGGTAGTCAGTTCTAAAGTCTTTCAGCTGAAAAAACTTATTTGTTTTTGCTGCTCAAGACACACTCAGATCCTGTCATCACTCTTGGTTCAACACAGCAGTTTCA
>WAAE01023371.1:0-13539 GCA_013400495.1 Nicator chloris
GCTCTTGGTACTCAACAAGACAAGAAGGAGAAAACAGTTTTTTACCTTCAATGTCCAGAATGTTCTTCATACTCCACAAGAGAAAAAGGAGAGGGAGAAAGTCTCTTACCTTCCATTTCCAGGCTGCTCTTCGTACTCCACAAGAGAAAGAGGAGAAGAGAATGTTTTTTACCTTCCGTTTCCAGGATGTTCTTTGTACTCCACAAGAGAAAAGAGAGAAAGTTTCTTACCTTCCATTTCCAAGCTGCTCTGTGTACTCAACAGGACAAAGAAGATGAGAAAAAAGGCTTTTTACCTTCCATTTCCAGGATGTTCTCCATACTCCACAAGCGAAAAAGGAGAGGAAGGAAGTTTTTTACCTTCAATTTCCAGACTGCTTTTTGTATTCCACAAGAGAAAGAGGAGAGAAGAAAGTTTCTTACCTTCCATTTCCACACTCTGCATTGTACTACATGAGAGACTGATTCTCACCTTCCATTTCTAGGCTGCTCTTGGTACTCCACAAGAGAAAAGGGAGAATGTTTCTTACCTTCCTTTTCCAGACTCTGCATTATATTCCACAAGAGAGTGATTCTTACCTTCCATTTCCAACCTGCTTTTGGTACTCCACAAGACAAAGAGGAGAAGAAAATGGTTTTTTACCTTCCATTTCCAGGATGTTCCTTGTACTCCACAAGAGAAAAAGGAGCGATGCAAGTTTCTTTTCTTCTATTTCTGGACTACTCTTCATACTCTACAAGAGAAAGAGGAGAGGTTTAATTTTCTTACCTTTTATTTCCAAGTTGCTCTTGATGTGGAGAAGAAAACCAGCCTACCCCACCCCCTTTTATCATACTTCTCTTTATTACTCACAGTTGTGAGCTATTAAGGCCAAGGCTGTTTTTCTGCTTTGGTAATTGCAAAGATGCACCTGTGCCTTTTCAGGGGCCAGGTGAACTGTTAAGATAATTAAAGCTCATCCAGTATTTTTTGGGTTTCTTCCTTTAAACAGTTTCTTTGCCAATTTCCATTAATAAGGGGTAACTCTGTGGAAAAGTATTTTTTTATTTAAAGAAGGTTTTCTTAGGTCTATCTTTCCCTTTCACTAAAGAGAAAGGGGAAGCAGTGAAGTCATTTTGTACTTGCATAGTAAACAAACTTGGAACCTGTGCTATACAATAGATTTGCTCAATGTGCATCTGATTTATTGGGGTTGATGTCAGACAGCAAGTAGGTTTGACATATTTTGTCACAAAAAATCCAAGATTGTCTGACAAAGATGCTATTTTTGGCTCAAAACCAGTGTTTGCCTGCAGATCCTTGAGGTGCAGCAGAATAGTCTGGTACTACATCAATGTAGTGTTTGTGTCTAAGCATGCGTCAGCATGCTGTCCTGGCATACCTGGCTTTGTTAACAAAAGTGCAGCCAATTGACAAAGGAAAATGATTATTCACCTTTATTTGATATTCATTAGATCACATTTTGAATACTGCCAGGTTTTGTTCCCAGTGCAAGACATTGGTGAACTGGAGTGACTTGAGTGAATGCCAACAGAATGGTCAGGGCTGGCACACCTGCCCTGTGAGCAGAAGTGTCAAGAGAGAGGTTGCTCAGCCTACAGACAAGATGGCTTGGGGAACACCTTACATTACAGCAGTCTGTCCATATCCACTGGGAAGTTAGCAAGAATGCTAAAAAAAAGTTTCTTAACTTCCATTTCCAAAGTGCTCTTTGCGTTCTAGAAGAAGGAGGAGATGTTTATGACAGGATTTATTCCATAATGCCCTATCCTACTTCAATATGAATGCATCCTGTATCTCACACTAAATACAAGATTAAGAAACACCTTAAAGCATTAATCCCCCTTTTTTAAAGGAAAAAATAAGTAAATATTTTCCATTTTAGTTGATCCAAGCTTTTTAAATAGTCCTCTGTATGAGTTTGGATATCCTTTGATGCTTTGTCCCTTTTAGTATCTTCTTAGTGTTGTGTAATTGACCAAAGGAGGCACCAAAGTGAGTGACTTCACTGACTGAAAAAAATTCTGCAGGTAACACAGTTCAATTTCTTTCCATGTTTTCATTACTGTCAGTATTAATCTATGCCAGCAAAATGCACAAGATTCATTTTCTTATTTTCACTTCAGGAGGCAGGAAGAGATATTGAATATTCAAAATTTAATTTTTTATGTAATGCATTTCAGCTTAGTGCATCAACGAACAAAACTGATATTGATGCACTTAACCATTGCCAGTGCTATTTTTACCTAGTTTTCATGTATTAACTTGTTGAAAAGACTTGTTGATTCTTCTAGTTAGAGTTCACTCCTTCAAGAGCCGTGCTACAGTCACACACAAATGCAAGAAAAATGGTGAAGTTGCATGTGGGTAGGTTTGAGCTGTAGGTAAATTGAAATTTCCAAGTAGAAGAATGCTAATCCCCATAAACTGCTCACTTTACTTAGTGAAGGTTTAAATATATGTAGCATGCCCATCAGTTTTCTCTGGGAAAAGATCCACATCACTTGCATAGTCCTGAAACAGAACATAAGGAAGACAAATTGCTTTTTGGCATCGATCTACTCTCCTTTGCAATCTGGACAGAATAAGGGTGCAAGTTAGCTTTCAGTCTGCTATCCCTGATGCTCATTTTCAGATGAAAATAATTTTACAGACCTGACAATGTGCAGACACTTAATGTTACCGAAATTTCTCTCTTTTTTACCCCCTCCAAATTAAGTTACTATAACTCTTTAAATCTACACATTTTTCGCTCATTCTGCCTCTCGTCCCACAGGCCATACACCTAGATGAGCAATAAAATCCATAAATAACAGTCTTGATAACTGCTGGTGACTGAAATTCAACTCAATTCCTTTAGCTGTATTTTCTGCCCTTGACACAAACTATCCTTCTCATAACACATTATGTTCAATATGCATGTAATTTCTTAGAAAATCTTTTTACTTTCTTTTATTCCACTCTTTTCACTTGCTCTTGGATGCTGCCAACATGAATGGCTTAAGATTTTGAAATAGTTTTAGTCTATATTTGCTCCTTTACAGAACTTTAATGTATGTTACTTTGCAGTCTGTTCATTTTTTTAATACTGTCCGTGAGTGTTTATGACAGCTTACACCAGGTTCAAAAAACATTATTTGAACAAATGTGTTCAGTAAAGCTACTGCCAGTGCTCACCTTTGCAGAAGACAGCTTGATATGGCTAATTATAACAACCTATATCCTTTCTTCTAGTAAACCTTTGAACAAGAACTCTATGCTAAAACTCATACACATTTTTTGAAGGTTTAGATTAGGTCAAGTAATAATTTGATGACTCTTCTATAAAATATAGACTACATTCTTCTCTCTCCCTGAGATTTATTTTTGAAAACTTTTCCAAAAACTCTTCCAGAGACTTTGACAAGATTTTCTCTTTTTAAACCCATGTTGGCAGCTGATGAGCTCATTCCCAATTCTTATTCAAATATCTCATCTTAATATCATCATGGATTATAAGCCTTCTCTGATTTTGAAGTCCTCAGCCCATAATTAAAAAGAAAAACCTTTTGCATTTCACCTTTTTTTTCCCCAAATAGAACTCCCAGTAGGTTATAGATTAAAAAAAAAAAACAAAACCAAAAAAACAACAAAAAGTGCTGTATAGTTCATTATATTAAAATCTTCAATAACTAAACTACATACTCAAAATGTTGCACAGGTTTTAATGCTAAAAATGCTGACATATTAATTAGAATTTAAATGCCAGTGAGTGGGACCCATTCACGTGGGAGGGAGGATGAGGTGGAAGCCATGGGTGATCCCAGCTCACCAGCCAGGACACAGTAGCACCACACCTGAAAGCTGTGAGCAGAGCAAGGTGTCTGGCTGCACTGTCTGTCCTGGACACATTGAAACACTCGACTGGGTTCAGAGCCCACCTACTGAATCGAGTCAGGAGATGGGGCCAGAAACATGGTTGGAAACACGATTGGAAACAATTCATCCAGAGACAGAACTTGAGAAAACACACCTCCAGCGTGGTTCTGACAAGGAGGGGGCACCTGGCCTGCCCTGAAATGTGGTCCTGGACCCACACGCAGAATCCAAGGGACGCTACTCAGGACGGTTAATATGTCATGGTGCACTCGGGGTCCTGACACTTAACTAAGAGACTTTTTCAAGCGTCTATATCTGTTTTGGTGTTGTGACCTCAACGTTCTACCATTCCAGGTTCAGTCAAGACTGGCATTAAAGAAAAGCTTAAACATAATAAATCTTGGATGTCAGAACCAGATTTTGAAAATATAAATGCAAAAAGAAACAAAATATAGACATGCGAGTACAAAGGTTTCTCTTGATCTCATTCACCAAAGTTTTCTGAAATGGAAGTTTTCACGTTGCCTTCTAAAACATGCTCTGCTATTGAAGTTCTTAGCTAACAAATAGAATATAATTACATTAATTTATGCCATTATCAAGCTGAGCATTTGTAATGCCATTTCAATTGTCTTTACAACTTGAAAATTTTCTTTTCTCCACTAGAAATCTCGTTTCATCTTATGATTATAGTTTCTGTTTAGTTAATTTCTTTAAACTCATCAAAGAATTAGCCAAAATTTTATTCAAGTTACGCAACAACCAGTCTGACTGCTTTTCTGTGGTCTTAGCTTCTCATTTTTTTAAATACGTTCATCTTATAAGTTTTGTATCACTTGGGATTTTACATGCAGTCTAGAGAGCCATTATAAGCATTTTGTATTTGGGTTTTCTTGTTTGTTTTGTTATGTTTTATTTTTTCCCCTCTCCCACTCTCTCCACCCCCTTTTCCCTAGAAAAACCACAGGCATACTTTTGTATAAAGGAAATAATTTGACACCGTTTTAAAATTTAACATTTTGAAAATATCTGCAACTGGTATTTATTTGATTGATGTGACCGTTGTTTTATTTTTACAGCTGCTCATTTATATTCTTTTCCTGATCTTTATCCAAATAAAAATGTCATAATGGAAACAGTGTAGAAATTATTTTGATTACCAGCTTTGGTAGATAGAGGTCTTGCAAGTGGCACTTGCAAGGGCAGTGGGGCATAGTGTTGTTGTTCATCCTGGGCAGCCTGAGGCTCTACATGGGGTGAATGAATCCACAGAAACACGTGTAGGGTCTATGCTTCAGATCCCCTGGAGCTGGCACAGGATGGAAGTTGATTGGTGAACAAGGGCAGCGATGCTGACACTCAGGGCTCCTATGGGGTTTTGTCCTAGTTGTCAGCTGTGTAAAATGGTTTCCACAAAGCTTTGAGGCTATTTGGCTTATTCTCTTGAGCTTTCTTTTGTGTAAAGCGTGCTCGCTTCACTGCAGTACATACTGGAAATGTATGATGCTTCTTACAAGAAGAAAAAGGTTTTGATGAGAATTTTCCTTTGATGTGAATGTTAATTGGCAATTTTTGCCTGCCTCTTTCCTGTCGCTTTTGACTAATTTTCTGGGGTTTTCACTTTTTTAAATTTTGGGTTCTTTCTTCTTTTTGTCTGACTTACTCTGTGTCCTTCACACCATTTTTTTTCCCTTTCTCAAACAGAAGATAAAGCACTGATTTCTTTGTAAATCCTATTTCAAAGCTCTTTATGTTCCAATATTTCTCCAGCGTTTATAGCAAAGCAAGTTTATATCCAACAAAGCAGCAGCTGACAGAGTGTCTCTGACTTCTGATTTTCCCTTCAAAGCGACAGACCCATCTGTACACACTGTCCTTTCCCAGGCTGACAGCAGGAAGGCGATGGGCTGTGCTGTTGTTAGAGGGTGGAGACAGACTTGGAGCAGCACAAGCAACTCTGATGTACTTGGTAGCAGTGCAAGGGGGAGGAATGGCTGAATTGCTCGTGTTCAGCAACCTGTTTTGTACCAGTTTTTTGTGTTAGAGGGGGAAAACACAGCTATGTGCAAGACATCATCTAAATTTCCATTGCGCGGCAGCAGCTTCTCTGCAGTGCGTGCCAAAGATAAATTAGCAGGGACTGACGGCAAGGGCAGAGGTTGTGTAATTTCATTCAAGAGATAAACACCAGCCTCTTGCCAGTGCTGTCAGTCCTGTGTGTTACCTGGAACTGGAAATAGACTTCATTCATGTTAATAGATTGAGCAAATAAAGTTGCCTGAATTACTTTGACAGAGAACCTGGCGTGAACCTGGAGGAGGTAATTTCAGTTCTTCCAGTATTTTTAAGAGTGCAGCTATAAAGCAAAGAGCAGTGGGAGAGAACGATGCTGTCCCACGCAGCAACATGGGGTAGGGCAGGCACCTCTAGAAACAAGAGTTGTCAGTGTGAGGCCCAGAGAAGACCTGGGGAGCAATGTGGTGGTTTGCAAGCACAGCAACTACCTGAGATCACCTACAAAAGGAACGTTTTTGAGAAAACCAGAGGCCTACCAAGACTGCAAATCATTAATTTGGCCTTTCGTAACAAGATCAAGTCATATCAACATGAGCATAATAGACATGGCTTACCTTGGGTGGTATAACTGGTGGCTTAGTTTTGAAGCACAGAAGACTCACGAAAGTTCAGGACCTGTCAATCTTTAAAGATTACATGGAGGTGTTTCCAAAGGCACGACACAAAGCAGAAAATTATACCCACTTTTGAAAAACACATTAGCAGCTTGGGCAGAGCAACTTAATCACCATGTTGCTGAGTAGGCATAGGCCAGAAGTTGCTGCAAGCTCAACTACGAAAATGTTCCCTTTCTGGCTATAAAGTGAAAGCATTCATGAAAATAGGAAGGTAATGATGACAGTAATAGGTAAAGACTGTCTCTGAGGAGATGCATGATACAAAACATTGAGCAAGCAATGCAGTAGCTTCAATACTAATTCCTAAGGGACATAGTTGAAAACATCCAGAAAAGGCTCACTCCTTTAGCTGCCCACCTACAGTTTCTACCTGAAAGCTTAGAAAAGTACAGTGACCAAAGAACTAATTTCCCCATGGATGAAATTGGGTATTAAAGTTCTCTCTGTCACAGTATCATAATAGGAGCTTAGAAACAATAACTGCAGCAGCGGTGGATTTTCTAGACAGGTATGGGCCAAGGGAAGGTGAAGCCATGGCAACCCTCACATTACTCTTTTCTGAGTTTTTTAAGCAAAGGGGGAGGGGGGCTCTCAAGCCTGTGAAACTCTTTCCTTTCTCTCATTATCCAGTTTTCAGTAGGAGGTGTGTGTCACCCCACAGTAAGCACAACACTGGCACCTTCTCCTCTTCCATCCCCCTGAAGCACAGATTCACAGCCAATGCACATTTTTGATGCCTCTGGTCAGCAGATCTTTGGTTTTTTGCAGTCAGCCGCTCAGCTCTTCCTTAGGACACTGGGGAAAGGGGGCAGCTGCAACCAGCTGGAGAACTGTGAGGCAGGATAGGAGCTGCAACTGATTTTGCTGGGAAAGGAGGAAAGGCTGTACGGCCGTGCTGACAAGTGGAAGGCTGCAGGGGGAAGGTGTGGAAAGCCAGAGCAACTCCAGAAAAGGCTGACACGTGTCACATCTTGACATACTGTTGATTGTAAGAATGGCTCCACAGACCAGTTTTATGACAAACACCTCCAAAACACATGCACTAAGCTTTCTCTGATACAGACTATGGCATGTCTGCATATTAGAAAAAGGATTGCTTTTAATAAAATAAAATAAAAGAATCCCCTTACCCATCACTCAAGGTACAATAAGTAGTGGAGAAAATCGTACTACACCTGAAAGGAAGGTGATTTAGGTGGAACTGCATTTTCAAACTCCCCAGTGTATCACTTCTAATCCTATAGTGCATTTTCCTGTACGTGTTCAATGATTGTGGCCCAGTAGAGTGTTCCCAGGGGATAAGTGCAATAAGGTGGAAGGGGCAGTGAGGCACTGGGGGTATTGTTACAGTGTCAGGTGAACACACCGTGTCTCTGGAGCTTCATCTAGTCAGACAGCTGCTGTTATCTGTAATATCAGCTGTGCTATCATATAACATGCACTTGCATTGTAGTCATCTGCTTAAATATAATTTTTGAGGTGGTAAGACCAGTTGAGAGTGGGTGGTCATGTCAAGAGACAAAGTGGATGTCCCTGTGTAAAAGGCCTGCAATCACTACTTGCAGGTACTTAAGTATGTTTGAGCTCTGAACCTTTCAGTGCAGGGACCAGCCACAGCCTCTTCCCTCCTGTGCCTGTGCCTGCTCGCTTTCAGCAGTACTTTTCCATACCACCTGAGGAGAAGATAGGCTGCTCAGCCGTCTCTTCCAACCCACAATCCACAGCACCCCAAGGAATATTTAGCAAGCTAAAGGAGTCTCATGTCCAAGTGTGAACAGCAAATTGTTCCCATGTGAAGTCTGGTGTAAGTAGGTGTACTAAATGAAAAGAAACACATACTAAATGAAGTTCAAGATTATCTTGGTCACGAGTTTAATTTATGTCTTTTCAAATTAGAGAGTATAAAGATTTGCTTTTACTACTGGGTTGTCATTAATTTTATTTCAATAGATCTAGTGCTCAACATGCAAAATATCAGTACAGTTACTTCATCAGCATAAAATAAAAAATATAACATGTAATGGTTCATCATTTACAAATAGTTAATTCTGAATATTGTTTTCCTTTTTTTTTTTCTAACACCTATGCCAAACATATCAAGCAGTTAAATAAGTTTTGAAGCCAAAAATTCTGACTCAAACGGTGGTTTGAGCACTTTTGTTTCCAGAGCATTCCTCCCAAAGCAGCTGCAGCAGCCCTGGGGAAGCAGGCNGAAACACATACTAAATGAAGTTCAAGATTATCTTGGTCACGAGTTTAATTTATGTCTTTTCAAATTAGAGAGTATAAAGATTTGCTTTTACTACTGGGTTGTCATTAATTTTATTTCAATAGATCTAGTGCTCAACATGCAAAATATCAGTACAGTTACTTCATCAGCATAAAATAAAAAATATAACATGTAATGGTTCATCATTTACAAATAGTTAATTCTGAATATTGTTTTCCTTTTTTTTTTTTCTAACACCTATGCCAAACATATCAAGCAGTTAAATAAGTTTTGAAGTACAGTGTGAAGCCAAAAATGGCTTGGGGAACGGTGGTTTGAGCACTTTTGTTTCCAGAGCATTCCTCCCAAAGCAGCTGCAGCAGCCCTGGGGAAGCAGGCTGGTGGCTGGGCTATGTATGTACGTGTCACCTGCTTTTGCAGCACGCTATCAGGCACCAACACCTCCTCTGCTCCCAGCAGGCAGCCCCGCATCCACCTGAGCCCCATCTGCCTTCAAGCACCACCTGCCTGTGTGCACACAGCCCTGGGGAGCAATTCTGCAGCAGCCCCTGGGCCACCTGCCCTGCCCATGTTCATCGTGGCTGTGAGAGCACTGAGATCCGGCCCTGCTGCGAGCAAGCACCTCCTGGGAGATACACAGAGTGCAGCAGCACAGGAAATTTCCTTCCAGGGAGACCCATAGGATTAGGCTGACATTTTTCCAGCAGAGAGGGTACCTGGATAGGGAGCTGTGCCCTGAGCACTGCTCTGGGAGCTGCAAGACAAAGACAATTCTGTGATCTCTGCCAGCACGACCACCAGCACTCAAGTTGTTGTACAGCTACAGTGGGGCTGGTTTTTGGTTTCGGAAAGTGCAGCCAAGCAGACAGACAACTGGGTGTGATACATATTTAAATCACCCCATATGTGTCACCACCATATATTGGCCATCATTTCATTCCTCCTTCCCAAGTATCCTCTATAGACCATGGACAGGGACAGACAGGTTGTTAGATAGATCCTTTTCTGATGGAGTAGAGCAGCTCTTGTGTTCCTATTAACTATTCTTCTTCAAGAGAAAAGGGATCATGAAAGCTGTTTGACAGGAACCACCTATTTACACTGCCATTATTCTAAAACCTTGAATTTCCCAGGAATCCCGGAATCACTGACATGGCTCTTATCTCTTGTAACCATCAATGCTAATTTCTTAAGAGGGATGTTAGATGCCACATCTATGCTTGTTACAAGAAAAAAGGGGAAAAAAAAGAGGCTTGGGGAAGGATAGAAAAGAAAGCAAGTTATTTTGGGAAGAGAAAAGAAAAAAGTTATTTTGCTTAGCCATGGAAGTTACTCTCTCATTGCTATTTCTTTTTCTAAATGTAGTAGGAGAGTTTGGATAGAAATCACACCAAGGCATCTCCAGCCTTACCACAGTGTAGCCTACGGGATCCTGGTCTTCCCCTGCCCTCGCCAATAGGCAGAAAACACAACCAGAAAATTCAGTAGATGAATAGTCAGGCACAAGTGACTCCAGAGGCTGGATGCTGCAACCATACTCCCTGCTCTTCCAAAACTTCATCCCTTCTCCCGAAGGCCTCCGGAACTGTGACATGTTTCTTTTACATGCTGATGTGTTTTGGGAGCACATATCTTTAAAAATCAAAAGGACATTTCTAATATCAGCCATTTGCCCTGCAGTATTACCAATTCACAAACTTGTTTCCACGTTTAAATGATAACTTTGATTCTACAGTTGCCACACTTTGGTTCATATTGAATATCGTAACCCACAAAATTTTCACTGCAAAACTCTGTTGAAAGATTTAAATTAACAAATCTAAGGAAGCTGAAAATCACAGCTGCAACAGCTCTTATACTTTGCTTTCATCTGCTTGTATTGTATTCCTTGTCCTTCTCTAAACACATCACTGTTGTATTGAAGCTTCTTCTGCAGATTAATTAGCAAAGTAATGAGTATGTTTTATTCATTCTTTCTCCCTCCCCATCCTCAGGGTATATGCAGACATTGGCCAGCTCACTCTTGAAAATTATACATTATGTGATGTTATTTATGGAGGTCAGATTAATTAAGTATTACTTTATGTATAACTGCAGTTTGGAGTGGTGTTGTGATGTTTATGTTAGCATTCAATTTCCAGCTCCACCGTCATTGAGAAAACAGTTCTATTGTAAACAATTCCCTTGTGCCAGGAATGCATTTCCTCCATGAATGAAGTCATGTGAGATGAATACAAAGCAGGTAACTTGGAGAGGGCAGACTTCAGTTTCCACTGGCATTATTTAAAAGAATCAAAAAGGTTTGCTGGGGAATTCATTGATAACTTGTATGGAGTTCATAAGGTCTTCCCCTTTGGATGCCTTTCTCACACAGAAGTCAGCACCATTTTACAATGCAGAGAGCAAAACGAGCAAACATTATCACAGCTGCACTATCAATCCCAAGGTTGCTGAAGTGGCCTCTTAGCCACAAGAAAAAAGCAGTATGGATTTTTCCATGAAATCTACTACAAGGAAACTTCCCCGTTAGTCTAGTAAGCTGTGAACATTTAACTGTGACTGAACAGGGCAATATCACAAGCTCAAGGATTCTAAAGGTCCCCTACCAATGTTTAACCTTCATTTTACTGGGAGCTTAGTGCAGATGATTTTTTGCACTCACGTCCTCACCTCACCTTGATCTTGAGAGTTATATGGTGAAAGACATTTACTTCTGTCAGCTTTGCTCTATCTCTATACTGCTGACATTTGAGCTTTGAAAGCCTCAATGTCTTTTGTGGTGGAAATCTAGAAATAGTCTATAGTTATTATCTGAATGATCTCCTCTTTTGTGTGAATTTGATGTTGTTAGAAAGACAGCACATATAGATTGTCCCATATGTAAAAGGAACATATTTGGTTGCTGCTTTTTCCTGTCCACATCCTATTTAGACTTCTGCTAACAACATAATTTACATACTTTTCTTAGATGGATCACTAATCAACTTCCCTTGATGTCACCCTAGCAGCTAACATTTTATTACACACAGTATCTTCTTCTCAATTCCTTGTGCCTCCACCTCTGAAGCACTGGACTCAAAATGCCACCAAAGACATATTCCAGGTCAATCCCATTTCAAGACTAATTCTTGGTTTTCTCATCCTTTTACTGCATCAAATTCAGGTCCTTTGTTCTCACCCTGAAAACTGCATAATCCCTGCCCACAACCCTGTTTCCATTTCCACCTACTCACTACTTCTAATCCCTACTCCTCTACAGTATCAATTTCAACGCCCTTCTGCACACTCTCTTGCCTAGGGGATTTTGGTTTTTCCTTTGTTTTGGTTGGGGTTTTTTTAGGGGAGGGAACTATTTCATACAAGGTAATGACTGCATATTAACTAGTGAGAAAAAGTAATCTGAGTGAGTTTTTAAGTTATGAATAATAATAAATGAAAGTATGCTAAATATCCAAGTCAAACATACAGAATTATTTTATTCAAACTGCTCTGGGTTTTTTGTTTCGTTTGCTTTAATATTTGTCCTAATATTCTGCTTTAAAGCTGAAAACTGTGCTTTTATCTTCTTTTAATGTGACTAACAGGAAAAACCTGTAGTTTCACTCAGCAGGGAACACCATGGTGAAAAAAAAATTGGATTTAGAAGAAGAGAGCAGCATGAACTGCAGCCAGCAGAACCCAGTAGAGCTCAACCACTGTGCAAATCAAGTCCCGCAGAACCTGCATCTGTTTTACTGGAGCGATGATGTAAAAGAGGCTTTAAAACATGCCATGATAAAGTCTGTTAATCACCTTGCATAAAGGGTTTGTGCTTTCTACCTCACTGACACACGGTATTTCCCATACAAGGGAGAGCTCTGCTCTCATCCCATTCCGAGTGCACATTGCAGGAACGTTCGGACACATCCCCACGATTTTCATCATGTCAGCTGGTAACCTCAGGCAATGTATTAACAAGTCTGTGTACAAATTGGTGCTTCAACTGTCTGGAGAAGTTTGTGTAAAGACCTCGGAGCAACCTCCAGTATCTGACGGGAACCCACAGGGAAGACAGAGAGGGATTCTTTGCCAAGAACTGCAGTGACTGGACAAAGGGCAATGGGTACAAACTGAGGGAAGGGGTATTTAGGTTGGATATACAGAACCGCGTTACTGTGAGGGTGATGAGGCACTGCAACAGGTTGCCCAGAGAAGCTGTGTATGACCCATGACTGGCAGTGCTCAGGCCGGACGGGGCTTTGAGCAACCTGATCTAGTGGAAGGTGTTCCTGCCCACGGCAGGAGGCTGTATCGAGACGATCTTTAAGGTCCCTTGGAACCCAAACCATTCTATGATTTTCTGATTAACCAACGTCTGGGGGGTTTTCCCCTTTCTCTCCCGAGGCCGGCAATCCCCTCCTCACGGACGGGGCATTCAGGGTGAACTCCGGGCCCCCGCCTTCGCGGCGAGCCGGCGCACCGCCCATCTCGGGACGGGCGGCAGCGGCGAGCCCACAGGCCGAGCTCGCCCTCACGGTGCCCTGCCGCCGGTACCGCCGCCAAGGCCGGGCTCTCCTGACTGGGGCCGCTCCTCGGCGCCCTCCGGAGAGGCGGCCATGGGCGGGGACCCAGCGGGGCGGCCGCTCAGCACCGCCGCTATCCCGCAGGGGGCGCCCGCAGCGCCGAGAGCGGCTCCCGCTTCCCGCCGCCCTTTGCCTCCGTCGCTGACCCCGGGAGCGCCGCGGGCTCCAATCCGCGCGCCCGGCCCCGCCGCGCCGC
>WAAE01023371.1:13551-32087 GCA_013400495.1 Nicator chloris
AGCGGACGGGCGGCCCCGCGACCCCCGCGCCGCAGCACCTGCCCGAGGGGCTCGGCCCCACGCCCGCCCGCCCGCTGCCCCTCTCCCGCCGGCGCAGCCCAAGCCATGCTGCTCCTGGCCGCCGCCTTCATCGTGGCCTTCGTTCTCCTCCTCTACATGGTGTCGCCGCTTATCAGCCCCAAGTCTCTGAAGCTGCCCGGCGCGCATGTCGTGGTGAGTGCCGCGCCCCTCGGGAAGCGCACGGGGCGGGAGTCCCCGGTTGCCGTCCCGCTCCGCCGCGGGAGAGGCAGCGGGCGGGCGCTGCCGCTCGGCCTCAGCGCCGGGGGAGGCGGCGGGGTGGCTCCCGGCCCGCCCGCCCTGCGCCGGGAAAGGGAAGGAAGGGAGGAGGGAAGCCGCTTTCTCTGAGGTGGGGGCGCAGGCTGCGGGCAGTGCCCCGCTGGCAGCCGGGGGTATGGCTGTGGGAATCCCGCTGCAGAAGCCGGGAAGGCTCTGGGCGGGGAAGGGAGGTTTGAGGGCACCCGGAGCGGGGCTGGCGGCCGGGCAGCGCCAGCCTTAGGGCTGCCCGCGGGTTCGAGAGGAATCGTGGAAAGCTGCCGGTGGCACCCCGGGCTACCAAAACACCGGGAGCCACAAGTCGCGGGTGATCAGGAAATGACCTGTCCCGATGGCTCTGACAACCTCTGTGTGGCCCGTTTGGCTTAAGGCGATGGTCTGAGTCACCATCTTCCAATCTCAGCGCTGGCTTTTTGATATATTCCTTTTGTACTCTCCAAACCACCGGTTATCTCGAGTTTTCTTTTCTTTTAGCGTCTCCCAGGGTGGCGAAGTTGTGTTTGTACACAGGCATAAACCAAAGTCCAAATCTATGATCTCCTTGGTCTAAAAAAACAAGTCAGGTATGAGGAAATGGAAAAACCAATACAAAGGAAGTGGTCAGATGACACTTGGGTGCCCTTTCATCTTTAAGCATGTAGATATGGATGTCTTTGAGCAGTATTTTGACAAGATGGTAGAAGGAAGTCTTTGGAAGAGCATAGTGTTGAAAGAATCCATGAGTAGTACATCACTGGAAGATATATGAGTATGTGGCTTGGGAATAGGGGGACAGAAGAAAGGGGAATACTACCGAGGTGCTTTCAGAGGGATCACAAAATAGTGAATTTGGGCACGTGACAGCAAATGAGTTTAGCGGTTCAAAAGATTCAGGATCCTAGAATCAGCTTTCTTAGTTTATCTCCAGATCTCCAGGGTATGTTTTGTGCAGAGAAGCTGCAGTTAACTGTTTGTTTTAATTTACTGTAAGTGGGTAGTTTTGATTTGCTTTTTTCATTATTATTTTTGGAGTTCCTCTTTGGAAGATGGAGCTGTCCCTAGAATGATTTAAGATGTTTCCAAGTTACAGCAGTGGTCCGAAGTTGCTTTATGCAGTACGTGTTAACTTGGGTGCTGTAACTGGCTTTACAGCATCATATTCTGTGTGAGGTGTGTTCAAGGTTGCATTAAGGTTCTTGGGTTATGGCTCTTTCTCTGCAGGAGTAATGATTGTTAAGGCAAAGGTGAAGGAGACTTATGGGCTTTCTGTGACTTTTATTAAGAAATATAATAGGAAACATTAAAAAGTTAAATGGAATTTGGTTGGTTGGTTTTATTTATTCATATATGCAGTGATTACACCGAGTTTTGTTCATTCTGTATAGTGATTAAACTCTTTAAAAGCTACTTTGCTGGCTCTTCTGATCAGAAGGGTTCATTTAAACAAGTTCACATTGAAAGTGATGAGACTGTTCTTGTTGAAGAAGCCTCCCTGTAACCATTGCTGCTAATTAGCAGTTTAAGCTCAATTTGGTACTAGTGGAAGTCTGAAAAACAGTATTCCTTCAAGTCCTGTAGAATTAGGAGTTCAACTAGAAAACTAACTATATGAATATATTGATCAAGAAAAAGTCTGTAAGAGATACATATATCCAGCTTGATGATCCCAATAAAAATCTGCAGGCAAACAGTTTTATTGATATCACCACTTGTAGAACTGCTTGTTTTGATTTCAGTTATGCTCCTAAAGTGTTTATGCAAACGAATGAAATATGGAACAGTTGGTTTGGAGGTCAGTAGTTCTTGGATGTGTAGATGCTGTTAATGATGGTGGACACTTGTACTTGTGGTTTTCAGATTCCCTAATGTCATGCGTAAGGAAAAGTATTGGATGATGGTAATGTAAATCAGAAATACTATTCAAGAAGACTTTCAATGTTGTGTGTGTAAAGTGAATTCTTGAATCATATGCTGGGAGTGAACATTCTCTGCTACCGAAATGACTGAGAGACTTCATGAAAATATTTAAGGACCGTCACATTATGTAAGGGCTTCTCTGAAGTCTTCTCACAGGAAAAGATCAAAATCTGTTTGAGTATCAGGCCTCAGTTAAACCCACTATTGAAATAAATAAAAGAATAATGACCTGCAAATTGTGTATATAGCTGGTTGAGCCCTTTCAAGAGGGCGATTGTCATTGCACACTATAATTTTTCAAAATATACCTGAATAAATGGCTTTACTGAAGCAGAAAGTCAGTCTTCCCTAGAAACATTTCTTTCTAAGGGTCTGTTGAAAGTATAATGAAACTACCTGTTACATTTCTGAAGGAAGGTTATTGGGCAATTTCAGAGGTTGTTACATATCAGTTATTGAATTTTGAACTGAAGTCAGCATTCTTTTCACTTCTAATCCTTCAGAAAAAATTATTTCTCTTTATTTCTAGCAGTTATTGTTAGGAGATGTCTCAGTTATGGCTAAATAACTCACTCTGGCTGCCATTTGGGATAGGAATTTGAAGCAGAAAGCTTGGGGTTTTTTTCTTTGTCCTCTCCCACAGTCATTTGCATGATGGAAGCCCTTGCTGTGTTAGGCGAGACACGGTTTCTGGAGAAATCATAGGATTATAAGAGTCTCTTTTTCTTCGAAAAGAATAGGAGTGCTATTCCGAGTGAGAGTCTAGAGAACTCCAAATTACTCATCGTCTAATCTTCTGGGTTCCTCACCCCCTCCCCAGCTCTGTTCTTATCTGCTATGTATTTTCTTTACCCCAGCTAGCACCATTAAATGGTAAGAGCTTTCTTTGCTCTTAAAATTTACTCAGGCATTAGGTTTAGCTTATTTTAAACAAAACGCTTCTTAGATGCTTAATACTTTTTTACTTCTTGCATGACTAGGAAAACATTGTCAAAGAAAGGATGTAAAAGTTATTTTTGTGCTGTAGAGGTGCTGCTTCATGTGCTGAACTGCTTTGTGCTTTGAGAGTCAAAAGGCAGTTTTATGCATTTCTTATTTTGCCGTTGGCTTTATCTCTCTCCTTTGGTCTCAGGCTACAAACTAGTAGGTGTCATGGCTTCTGTGAGCATAAGCTAGTATTTTGGTAGCTGGCTGTAACAGACAGGAATGTGAAAATAGGCAAAGGCAGTCACCACTGCTGCATTTGCATTGAGCTCACTCAAACCGCATTTGATTGCCCTTTGTCAGGGATGTTATACCTGCTCTATACATGTTCTCTCAAGTTTCTCTACAGAAGTTCTTGAGTGATGTTTAGAAACTCCTTGCTGAAATATTAATGCTAATCCTCTCCCCTTGTTTCGGCCTTAATCTTTCTAAAACCAAGTTGAATTTCTGAGAAAAACCCAAACCCCTAAGGTCTCAGTGTTATGAATGCAGTTTATCAGAGTTTGGATTAGCAGTGGCAGGAAATGGAAAGATGTTATCTGCTTGGGACTGTCTCCCACTCAGTTTGACAAGGGCCCTTTTTCATGTGGATGTAGTTCAGGATGATCGTGCCGAACCCTCTTGCACGTGGGTCATCTCTGGTCCAGTAATTTCCGCTCTCCTGTGCAGAACCCAGCCTGGTAACTGTGGTTGGCTCTAAGGAAGGCCCATCTTGGTGTCTCAGCACCGTCACCCCTGTGTTGGGAGTGATAAGATTGGTGGTTTGGACACATCCCAGTGGTTGGACAAGAGGTCATTTTGAGTCTAATCAGGCATGGTAAACACTTAGAGCAGATTAAAGGCATGTTCTGTTTCAGTAGAACTGTCTATCAGAGCACTGTCTAAAAACATAAAGCCAGCTTGCATCCAGTTCTAAGTGAAAGTTACTCAGTTTTATTGGAGATGCCATACCACGTCTTGATTTTGATAATTTCTAATGGCAGTTCCGTTTATTTGGATTTGGACTGTCACATCAATTGAAGTGAATTTCCAGTATCTCAAACTTGAAGCTAATAGATCAATTCTCTGTAACTCACCCCCCTGTTTCCACTTATAAGGGGGAAATAAATCCTATGATTCTTAAAAATTGAACTGTGTTATCAAGGATCATAACTGAAGAAGTTGGAGCCAGGCACTTTTTGGCATACCTAGTTTGGTATCTGTTCTTTTTAAGCATAGAAACAGCTCAGTAACACTGCTCAAGGGCTGGTAGTACTGCATTCTGAAAATCTGAATTAATACTAAGTTTTAATTGTGCCTTCTTGTCAAAATACTGATTTGCGATTTGAGTTGCAGTGGCCAGATTTTTTTTTTAACTCTTCTAAGGCTGAGTTACATTAAAATTTAAAAATGAAATAAAATTCAAATGTCTGGAATTAATGAAATGCAGTAGCAGTGTAGAACCATTGGCCACAAGGGTAAGGAATTGTAATAATGTTGTCTTTAACAGAGTAGGTGTATGCTCTTCTGTTAGTTTTGGGCGTGTGTTAGGAACTGCATATCTAACAGACCTCATAGATTTGCTTAGGTTAACTGCATTATAGCACAAAGCAAACTTTTCACTGGAGTTGGGGATTTTTTTTTTGCTGTTACATTAGCACTCATGGTGAATGCTCCTAAAAGATGTATTGGTAACAACCTCCCATGTGCTTGTAGCAGCCTCCCACCTAAATGCTAAAGTTCCCAGCTAATTGATACTGCACTTTATCATCGACCAATCTGACATGAGCTCTATCCAGTGTTCTTGGGTATGCTTGTAAATAAAAACTTCGTTTTTCTGTTCCTTGCATGACTTCAGACATTGTCTTTCTGAAATGAACATCAGTGTTGTTTTGACAAGCTGGAGGCTTGGTGCCAGTACCTTCACCTGCAGAGAATTCCTCAAGCACTGCTGTAGTTGATCCATTCCTGACAGTCACCAGTTTGTGCTGGTAGTAATCAGCAGTCTCACCAAAAACTGGAATTGGAGATGTCTTCCATGCCCATTGATTAGTGCTGGTGTACCTGCTGCTGACCTGTAGAAGCATCTCACACATACTGTGGATCTGAGGTCTGCCTGAATGTATCAAACTATTTTAATCTTTTCAGATATGTATTGAAATATTGTAATCCGTTTTTAAAATTTCAGTGTATTTGTGACTTCTTTCCGTCATGAAGCATTAAATTAATTCTGTGGTTCTGCTGAAGTCCCAAATCAATAATTAACACTCACACTCTTATGGACTTACTCTGAAAGCTGTCATCAATAGTTCACAGTACTGCAGACAGGGTTTTGTGTTTCTAGAACAGGACACACATCTTGGAGTTATCCTCAGAGCTTTGGGTAGTGTGAAGCTGATCTTGCAGAGTCAGTTAGAAGTTAATTCCGAAGCAGTTCTCTCTAATAACAGAGGAAGCCTAAAGAGCCAAAATTAGTCTCTGTGAGTGCTACACCCATTCTTGCCCCATTTGCGGCTCAAGATGAACCATTCAGAAACTGTGGATTGTGTTGTAAATCTTTGCTGGGATTATTTTATTGGCGCTAAGCTGTTTTTGAAGGCTAGTGGCAAAATACTCAAATGAAAGAAGAGTTTAGTGACTCATGGGAATGTAGTTCTGACTCTTCTGACTTTACTGCCTCCGGGAGTGGAAAGAATTTTGAGGATAATGCAACTCTGAAAACAAAGCTGAGACATTGCCTAGTGAGGAGACAACACAGGGCTTTTGATAGGATGTGTAGTTAGAGATTGGGATCTTTGCTGTTACACTAATTAGCTCAATGCCTCCATTTTCTTAAAATGAAGGAGGTAACCTTTCGCTGGAGTCTTTGGAAAAGTTTTAATAAAGAGCAAAAGGTGATGATTTCCAAAGAAATCTGAATTTTATCTTCTTCCAGTTCTTCTGAACTCATTTCATCAATATGTTTTTCTTTAAAATAACTGCTTCTAGGTATTTTGTTCCAGTATTTTCTCAATATGACTTTTAATATACTGTTTAAGGAAAATTCAAATAATTTGGGTATATAAGGAAGATACCAATGTCCTAGAACCAAAGGCACATGCAGACTGAGACTGATCCAAGTCACCTAAAGACATCAGGCAGACATGTTTATTTTAGTCAAAAAGAGAGGTCAGGATTGTCATCTACATCTTGTTCCACAAGCTGTTGATAAGTAGGTTTATTGAGGGTAGTGAGAGAGCTGGTAAGGTGACCTTCACTTGTATGTTGGTATGATTTGTGGGGGTGCATTCCTGCAGCATATGATGCAGGGCTGTAGCCAGCAACCTGTATTTGGCTAATATTAATAAAATACTAACTTCCTGTTTGCATATAAGACTATCCAGGTGTTACACCTTGGAGGAAGAAGAAAAGGTTATGGAAGTTTAGGTGCCGGCAACCCCTCTAAACTGAAATAGCAGGACGGAATGGGGGCAGTTCAAGGTACTGATTGGGGGACTGAGAAACACACTACAAAGGGCCAGTTCTTGAATTAATGAGGTTTTTTTTCTTTTGATAAGAAGGAAGGTGTTTTCTGTTTGTTTACATGATGACATCTTCAGAAAACAGTCTGCAGTAGCTGATTTTACAAGTAATTTCTGCTGTGGCCGGGTGTGGAGGGGCAGTATGTAACGGCACTATCATGGCATTAATAGTGATTTCAAACTTTTGACAACACGCTTTTAGAAATAGCCTACAGAACATGTGAGAGCACCCACGTGGGAGTGGTCTAGGTGTGCCTGACAACAGAAATGACCAAAAATTCTCACTGAGGTAAAACTGGCTTTAGGGTAGAAACAAAGGCTCATTGATGTGTTCAGATCTTATGTTTCATTCATGCTCCATAAGTAAGCCAACTTTAGTGCATCTCCTGTATTTGTATCTCATCAGGTGATATTTTAACCTCAGTATGGTTTCAGAATTTTCATGTGATTTGACTCATACATATGTGAGAAGGGGTGAGAATAGTGGACTAACACTGGTGTTTTCAAATAACTTTTAGGTAACTGGAGGCTCCAGTGGAATTGGAAAATGTATTGCTATGGAATGCTATAAGCAAGGTGCTTTCATAACACTGATTGCAAGGGATGAGGTAAGTGTATGTGTAATTTTACTGGCTAAACTATTCACAAAATCTGTAAGGGTGGGGAATAATTTTGGAATCGATGGTTATTCATACTTCAGTGTATATTTTAAGCGGACCCTAAGCATTCCAAATTAATGCATTTGAATAGCAGAGGTGGATGCCTTTTTAAGAAGCAAAGCCCAACATGGAATTTGTGATTAGCTTGCCTTAAAACTTTGCCAGTGCTATTGCTTTTGTTATATCATTGTCTAGATCTGTGCCAGAGCACAAAATCAGGAAAACCCCTATATTGGTTAAAACTGTAGAATTTCCCTACAGTAAGTGACATGTGGGAGTTTAATCATCTCTAAAATTCACAAACTCTACTGGTGTCTAATCAGCATTGTATCGTATTTTTTACTAGTGAAAAACTCTTCATCAGGACAGCTTTGGAAGAAAAAGCATTGCCTTGTTGGGTTGTTTTTTCTTGTTGTTTTTTAAATAAGAGGTATTCAGAATTTAGTTGGAATTACTCTGTTTTCAGAACAGGCTGTTGTTTTGTTTGTTGCAAAAAAACTAATTATTCTGGAAACAAAAGCACTTAATTTTTTGGAGGCCCTCAGTCCCAGGTGATTTGATAATTTACTTACACTTGAGAACTTAGTTTACATAACCTTGAATGTAGTCAGAATTAAGAGAATTTTTCTTGAAAGGATTATTACACTTTGAATTTACTAGATTTTTGGGGTTTGATGATTTAATGTGATTATTCTGCAGGAAGGTTTATGTAATATCAGATAAATATAAAATAGAGCCAAAATTAAGGAGAAGAATCAATACCTACAGTCTTAGGTGCTCTCTGTAGCATGAAACGAAAACATTAAATCTACAGAAGTCATTACTGGCTTTAGAACACAAAATGAAAAACGGAGAAATGAGTTCTTGATAAATTGCATGTTTTCATATCTTTGTAAGTCTTCAAAATGACAGTATAATGCTGTAACTAGTTGAGAATAACTTGGGGGGGGCTTTAGGAGATGTTTTTAAGCCTTATTGAAGTACTGAGGACTAATACTGCTCTCAGAACTACGTTTCAGTTGTCTTTGTGTCCATTTCAGAACAAGCTGTTGCAGACAAAGAAGGAGATAGAAAAGTACTCTGTTAATGACAAGCAGGTAAGGTCACTGCCAAGAGGGGCTGTTGTGTGTTTTGTTTAAGACAGTGACTACAACACAGTTCACTGGTCTTGTCTTTAAAACAAAGGTGTTTGACAAAACTGAGTGAGGACTGAGTATTTGGATTCAAGAATGCCAGTCTGTTTACATGAGATGTTCTGAGCTCTTGCTATATTTGATGTTGCCTAGCTAGTGCATTAGCCTGCTTTTCTTAGAAAAAGATGCCTTCATCTGTAGGTGTAGAATGCTTTTTTGGATAGCTGCAAATTACTGTCACTTGATAAGCATTTTAGTCTTTCAAAAGAAGTGGAAGAACCAGGGTTTTTTTTTCCTCAAATACCATGTTTTTTTGCAATTCATAAATACAATATCTGTCTTGGGAAAGAAGTTTAGTTGCTTGTTCCCAGGTTTATTTCATTACATCATACTTTTGTTCCTTTTCCTGACAAAGTACTGTACCAGTTACACAAGTTAAATATGTCAGGTTCTGAGACTCCTAAACATAGAAGCTGCTTTGCTGAATAGATAATGCACTCGTGCATGGAGGCAATGGTTTAGGGCTTGCAGAAATACTAGCTTAGAATAGCTAAGATTGATAGTTCAAAACATGCAACCTTGAGGTGAAATACTAAAATAATTTTTTCTTACTACTAATAATGAAGGGGAGAGGGGAAATAGTACTGAAACTATTGACATCTTTGACTTCCTGTGTTCTAGAACTTTGTTGATCATGCAAGTAACTTAGTAACTAAGTTCCTTTCATGATCACTAATAGAGGCAATTTATTTGTCCATAATTTTGAGGGCCCTCAATCCCAGCTGATTTGATAATTTACTTACACTTGAGAACTTACTTTAAAGTTCCAAAGAACTGTAGAGATTTGAATTGATAAGTTAGATATTCTGTCAAAAAGAGGCAATGAAAAAAAGCTGAATATTTGCACGCAAAAATATTAGTATAGTAGCTGATAGAAAAATTTTTAATACCTGCATTTATAAGATAAAATTCTGTCTTTACTTCCTTATACTTTTGTCAAATGGCTTAAGCTGTTTTGTTTTTTTTTCTGTGCATGCTGCCTTACTCAGATCAACTTTGTTTGAAAATCTAAGCCATTTGAGGTGAGGAGAAGCTGTATTTTGCCCATTAAAAAAAAAAAATAAACTGATAACCATTTTCTTTTGGCTGCTGTAGCAGTTTCCCAAGCTTAGCATTACAGTTAATCCCTTGTCAAACACTGTGTCAGGATGTTCTTGTTAAAATCTGTCGTAGCTTGATAGATGCAGACTTCTAAAAAGACTATTATTTGGTGCACGTACCTAGGAGTTTCAGTGAACATCTCCAAAAGCCCCTTCAAGGCTGAGCAAGCTGCAGTGTGCACTGGCCAGGAGGTTTTTGCAGAAGCAGTTTCAGGCTGGCAGCCAGGTGAAGCAGTTGGCAGCGGAGGTGATGGGCAGGCTGGATCCTCTGTAGCTGTTGGGTTGCAACGTGGTCTCAGGGAAGCCTGACAGATCTGAATGGAAAGAGCAGAACTGGAGAAGGCAGGGAGTCTGGGGCAGAGCTGGCACTGGAACAACAGATCAAAAGCTGTAAGTGACAGTAGATGAACAGAGAAGCTGTACAAAAAGATTACTGAAAGGCTGTAGAGAAAGGCGATGTCTGGTATAGATAACATACACGGACTGTTCATCACAGAATCATGGAATGGTTTGGGCTGGAAGGCACGCTGAAGATTGTCTAGTTCCAATTGCCCTGCTCTTGGCAGGGACACTTTGCATTAGACCAAATTGCTCAGAGCCCTGTCCAACCTGGTCTTGAACACTTCCAGTGATGAGGCATCCACAGCTTCTCTGGGCAGCCTGTGCCAGTGCCTCCCAGTAAAGAATTTCTACTTAGTATCTGATCTAAACCTACTTTTAGTTTAAAGCCATTTCCCCTTGTCCTATCATTACATGCCCCTCTTCAGCTTTATTGTAGGCCTCCTTTAGGTACTGAAAGGCAGCTGTGATGTTTGCCTGAAGCCTTTTCCAAGATGCATAACCCCTCTCTCAGCCTGCCTTCATAAGAGGGGTGCTCTAGCCCTCTGGTCATTTCTGTGGCCTCCTCTGGACTGGCTCCAACAGTTTCATGTCCTTCCTGTGCTGGGGCCCCAGAGCTGGATGCAGAGTTCCAGGTGGGGTCTCACCAGAGCAGAGCAGAGGGGCAGAATCCCCTCCCTGGCCCTGCTGCCCACACGGCTTTGGATGCAGCCCAGGACACGTTTGGCTCTCTGGGCTGTGAATGCACATGGCTGGGTCATGTCCAGCCTCTCATCCACCAGCACCCCCAGGTCCTTCTCGGCAGGGCTGCTCTCAATCAGTGCATCTCCCAGCCTGCATCAATGGCGGGGCATTGCCCCTATCCAGCTGCAGTACCTTGTATCTGGTCTTGTTGAACTGCCTGAGATTCCCAAGGGCTCCCTTCTCAAGCTTGTCCAGGTTCCTCTGGATGGCACCCTGTCCTTCACGTGTGTCAGCTGCACCACCAAGCTTGGTGTCATCTGCAGGCTTCCTGCAGACCTCATTGTCTGTCGTTGAAGACACTGAATGGTCCCATGTCAGGCTAAGAGGCAGAGATCTTCAGAAAAGATTATTTCTTTTCTGGGGTGTGTGCTGTCACTGTTCAGCTCTTGGATACACACTTGAAACCTAGTTGCATTGACAACCAGAGTGTGGCTTATATGTACCTTTAATGTTTCCTTTGCATGTGGTTTAGCGTGCTGATGGTGCAGCCTCTATGCATGTAGGTGTGCACTGGAGCAAAATCCTTACCTTTAGAGGTTTTTTTTCCAGTTTTTTAAAATGCTTTTTCTAATCTAGAATATTCTCAGTTACTTGAGTACAGGTTGAGTTGATCTCTTTTCAGGGCAAGCTTTATTAATGATCCAACACCGCACAATATTTAGAACAAAATGTAATGAGCAGGGCTGGGCATAAGACTACTTCTGGTAGCATATTCTGTATCCTAGATGTGGATCTATGGTCCATATTTTAGAATAAAGGTAATTAGTATATGGTAGCAGAAAGCATGTATGATAATAGAAGCAAAGAGGTGAATTGTAAAAGGTGATAGTAGTCAGTAAAAGCTGTGGTAGTTCCTGAGTGTGTTTTTCACAGTGTAACTAATCTATGCAATCTGTTAAATAAACAAATTGCTCCAGTTCTTATAGAGAACTGTGATTTACTTCATCTCCTCACTGATCTTGGCAAAGATAGCCAAATGATAATTCAATGTTGTTTGCATTCAGCTGCTGTTTTGTTCTTAAGCTTATGAGAAAGATAAATGTTTCCAAAATGTAATAAATGCCTTAAGGGAATTCCTGCCAATAACTTGTGCCACAAGTTTACTATGCTGTCCAATTGCACGCAGTGCTGGGAGGCAAGAATAGCCAACCTGCTGTACAGGAATGGCAGGCAGATTCTGTTTCTGCAGCTAAGAAGTGTCACAGTCTGACCAGGGGCAGGACTGATGAATCACTGGCTGCCAAAGCAGGTGTTACACTGCGGTGAGCCTTTTTGTGTGTGTGTGTTTGCCCATGTGCTCCATGATAAGTGGTCATGAGCATACTTGTTACAAACTACTGATGACTTTGTTTTATTTCATCTCTGACTTTTAAATTAATTGACCAAAGGAACGGAAAGGATAGAAGTTGGAACAAGAATACAGGAATCACTCCTGTTGTTGCAATAGGGGGTGGCTTTTCTGTTCAAGATGAGGAATTGCCCCGGAGCTCTGTTGATGGCTTAGCAGAGAGAGCAGCATATTTGTCAGTACCTGGTGTTTGCAGCAGTCTTACAGTTCAGAAGTGGTAACCCAAAACAAGCAGTGTTTTCTTTTGCCAGAAGTCGATTTGAAGGTGCTTGAAAACCTAGATTCTGAGATCATCTTGCGGAAAGTAGTCAGTAACTTTCAAGGAAAACAAGGCCTGACTTTCAGCTGCAAGAAAACTGTATCACTATCGTCTGTTTTCCTTCATCCTGCCTGCCCACCCATTCCCTCTGCTTCTTTCTTCCGTGGTTATTTTAATTTTTCCATATCTTTCAAGCTAAACCCCTTAATGTCTGATTTTCAGACAAGGAGTAAATATGTACACATGCCTTCACATTTTTAGATATTTATGACACTGTGCAATGAGTCCACTTCTCATAGAATTTTTATTTTCATTTTGTCCTTGAGGTGTCCCAATTAAGTATTATGCAACTGGGTTTACTACTATTCTTAAAAAAAAAAAAGTAATGAAATAAGGAGGTAGTGTACATTGCAAGTGCTAAAATTAGCAAGTTTTTAACACTTGCTTTCTAAATTTTGGAACAGATTTTTTTTTTTGCAGTACTGATGCTGCCATTTCAGGGTAACACTGCAACCATGCCTTGCTATGAGGTGGAAAAAAACATTTTTTCTTTGAAGATGAGCCTAAGCTATACAAATGGTTTGACTTATGTTTAGCTGATGAAGGTTAAATATATCACTGGGGAATTTTGATTGTCTTAGTTAAAATAGCTTTTACTAAATTTCTTGTAAATAACTCGGTCAATAGCGTGTCTTAGTACAGTAAATTAGAAATTGTACTTTGCACATGAGTCACTGCTTTGAAGATCATGGGGTTCTTCATGTAATCTTTGTTATACTAGAACCTGTGTGTGAGGGGGAGAAGCTTGGAGGTGGTTGAAATTGCTTTCTCCAGTGTGGAAGAAGTGCAGAGTATCCTGTCAAAAAGACTTTTTTTGTGGAAAAGATATGACATTAGGCTTGTTTTATTTTGAAAGGCTCTAAGTCAACAATTGCTGGACTTGGTGTGTTGTGAAAATGTGCTTTCACTTTTCTTTTCTAGGTTGTACTTTGTATTTCTGTTGATGTGTCTAAAGACTACGAACAAGTGGAGAATGTTCTAAAACAGGTGAGAAAATAACTGATTCACCTACACATCTTAAGAAACTTATCTCTGCGTGTTGCATTTCTGTTGGAAATAGTTTCATGTTTGGTATGGTGATATAGGAAGGTTTTTTCCTCATAAAGAGTATCTTAACCTCTGTCCCCTCTTCCAGGCTCAGGAGAAGCTGGGACCAGTTGACATGCTTGTAAACTGTGCAGGAACATCAGTTACAGGAAAATTTGAGGATATTGAAGTGAATGCTTTTGAAGTGAGTGAGCATACTTTTTTATTTCATCATATGACAATTTCTTATTTAACCATTCTAACAATTAGATTGCATTCCTGTGTCTGCAGACTTGAACAGTGTTCAGGTGTACACTTGACTTGTGCTAGCTGTCAGAATCTCTTCAGATTTGCAAGAAGTTAGTTTCCTCTAACTTCTCCCCCAATGATTTCACATAGTGTCATATTTTTGTGTTGAAGATTTTTCAAAAATATTTTTAACCTGTTTAGGAAAAATGCAGCTGTTATCAGTGTTCAGTTCTGAGATGTATAAATTGTTTCAGCTTGAGAAGCTGCTGCTCTGATGAAAAGACAAAAAAGCAACCTCAAAACACCTGCATTTTGGTTACTTTTTTGCCCACAGCCCTCAGGCCTCCATTCATCTGTAGATAATGCTGAATCATCTGAAAATACTAAATGGGCATAATTTTATAATAAATTTGTAGCATCCATTTTATTGCTTGTATAGGCTATCACTTATGTTTTAGGTCTTGTAGAGAATGAAATTAAAGACTTCCCTTTATCCTGGCAAAGAATAAAATCTCTGGAACGTGTAAATACGAAGCATTTTTCCTGTTTCCTGTTTTAGAAAGCTCTTTAAACTTTCAGTATGTTTTCACGCATCATGCATAAATGGATTGCTTCCTGGAGGCTGTTCAGGTTAGATTTTCCCTGAAATATTATTCTTTTTTCCTTCAAGACCATATGGTCCAGTGTTATCAGTATCCTGGATGCTATTAGACTCACAGGATTTCTTTTGGCTTGGAGTGAGATTTTTAGCTATAAAACAGTTTATGAAGCCGTAGAATAGAAAACAGTTGTTTCTTTTGCCAGAACAGATCTGGTGAACTTGATTGTTAAAGCAGACTGAAGTAGGGTTTTGGGTTGTTTTTTTTTTTTGTTTTTTTTTTGATAAATAAGACCAAACAGCTGAGGAATTCTGGATCTGTGGCTCCAGTACTGAAACATTAATATTGTTTGTACAGAGATTAATGGCAGTCAATTACCTGGGCAGTGTTTACCCGAGTCGAGCAGTGATCGCGACCATGAAGGAACGCAGAATGGGAAGGATTGTGTTTGTATCATCTCAGGCTGGGCAGTTGGGTGTGTTTGGATATACAGCTTATTCTGCAACGAAATTTGCTCTTCGAGGGTTGGCTGAAGCCCTGCAAATGGAGGTATGTGTGCAATGGTTTTAAGTAATTTTGATCATAAACCTTATTGTTTTAACTGTCAGCACAGGACATTTTCATTTAAATAGGTTGAGGGGTTTTTGTGTTGTGCAGCACTGCTAATATCTGTCTGTTATTTGCCCTCATTTGGCAGCCATGCAATCCCATTGCTCTGCATGGGTTGCAGAAACTAACCAGATTTCAGTTGCATAAGAGGGAATAGATTTAATCTGTTCCTCAAACTGAGTATGACTACATGTGCAGACATTTTTAAAATTTTTTATTTTAATTAAAAGGACTAGATTTTTAAGACTTTTGATTAAAAGCCTTCTTCAAGGTTCTAAGTGCACAATGATATTGCAAATAGCACATGGATGCATGAGAGACAGGCCAGTGATCGCCAGTTTGTTTGAGAGTGTATGGTAAGTGGTATGTGAACCATATGAAACTGTAAAACTGCTAAGCTAGAATTTGAGGATTGTCTACCAAAAAAAAAAATAAAAAAGAGTTTGCATTGAATCACCCCTCTATATTTTTATGAGTATGAGCTTTTTATCCTGCAATGATCTAAGCTTATGTTTAAGAACAAAACCAAACAAACGCTATTTTCATTATTGAATGGAACAAGGTGTGTAACTGCATTGTAGTAAGACAAGATTGATTGGAAAATTACTTTTGTCATTTTCCTGTCAAGAATAATTAAGTAATAGTTGAGTAATTAAGTGTTTATATATAAAATGTCTTTGTTTGGTTCCAGACCCTTGCATAATCCCTGTTGTATGCCTTGGTCAGGATAAGAATGTGGGGTAAAACTGCTGCTAATGATTTCTGATCTGCCAAATAGAACAGTGTGAGTGCAGGGTCTTTCTTCAGACTGGTGACATACTTTTGTGAAGACTGAATTATTCAAGACTAAAAATAAGGTGTTTATGGGCGAGTGGTGTGGTATTTCAGGAAGTGTTTTCAATATAGGATGTTTCATAATATAAATAAAAATGCTCAGTGTTTTACAACATTTTGCTTGATTGTAGCCCTCTGAATATTTTCATTAAAAGCTTTTTTTATTTATATCAGAACAGAGATTTGCATTGTAGCAGTTTGAATAGAATTGCACTAAGTGATGTAATTCTATGACACATATATACAAATACATCACTAAAAACTCTCCTTGATTTTGGACCTTCCATTTTCCCTCACATTTTCCAATTATTTTTTGTCTCCTTAGACTTTGACCTCTTGCAAGTTTATACCATGGGTTGAAAAGCCTTGAGACTTGAGTATACCTCTTAAAGATAACAAATTTGAATTTTATGTTTTTGTAGGTTTTTTTCCCTCAGTGAGAAAACCTTGTGTTTGTTGGGCCTTGTGTTTATAAATGTTGGGTACTGTTATTTGACAGTGGTTTAGTCTTCTTTTAGAAACTGATATTGGTAAAATTATAGACTTAAACTCCTTTAATATTCTTCCTAAATGTCTTGAAAACCGCTGTGATTCATCAAATAATTTGCAGTTTTTAGGGACTTTGATTAGAAAAAGCACCACAACTACCTTTTTTAAATCTTTGCTGTTTTGTTCTCAGTTGACAAAGCTGCAAGTCTTGAAATTGCTGAGTACTTAACCCTAGAAGCAATTTGAATTCATGCTTGCTGAACTTCTTAATTACAAGAGAAATTGATGAAATTATAAGGGACATGCGAAAGCTGTCAGTATTAAGATAATGCTTAATGTTTTTGTAAAACACAGGTAAAACCTTACAATGTCTATGTAACAGTGGCCTATCCTCCAGACACTGATACTCCTGGCTTTGCAGAAGAAAGTAAAACAAAGGTAAATTGTCCTTCAGTTTTTGCAATCAGTATTTTTAAAGCATTTTAAGAAGTACTCTTAAACGCTTAAATTTTACCAGTTTTTAACTACTCAGAGTTATATAGCTTGTAGGATAATTTTGTGTGGTTCCTTGTTCTGAGGCTTGAATACTTGCCTTTAAGATCTGAAACATTGCAGAGTATTCCTGCATGCAATCAGAATATTGGTGTGGGATGGTAAGCTGCAAAATCACTATTTGTTTTGATCCTAAGGCTTAACTAACCAAAAATATTATTCCTGTTTTGCATCTTTGATAATGTGTGGCTGTTGTGACAGACGTGATGGATCGAAGTAAGCCTCGGTTCCTTCAGTGGTGCCTGCAACCAAATCTTACTGTATGAGTGCATGTAATGACCCAGTTCAGTAATGGCTGTTTTCTAGTATTACAGTAGAAAAGAAACTCTCTCACACTGTGTTCATTGTGGAAATGACAGTATCCCTTTTCAGAAGGATGTATCAGCAGCAGGAGGCCTTTTTCATTTGGATTACCTTAAAAGTGAAAGTTTTGACTTTTAGTCACTCACCTCTTGTCATTTGCCATGTCCATAGATGTGAAGTACAATTCTAAAAATCACATTCAGGCTCCCCATTCAGACTATAGCATCAGGTAACCAGAAAAAAAATCTCTTTGTTTTTTATTTGCATGCTGTGAACTAGAAATCTGGTATCTAAGGCTATTATCTTTTCAACGTGCACCATCATGTATAATTGGAAATTGAGTTTGAATTCCATTTTGTCTTTCACCCCTTGAATAGGAATCAGTAGGGATTGTGTAACACAATTCTTACTTCATCATTTCTTGATAGATATTCTGTATTAAATGTATACTCCCACACATCCGCATAAAGTGCCAGAATTAGACATCTGCAGATACTTGTATAGCTTGCATATTCTCTACAATTTTTCCCTTCATAATAGCTTATTTCAGGGAACCAGCAAGCACCAGCAGAATGTACTGTTCATCTAAGATTTCTCTTTGAAAGAGATTCAGAGAGATTTATCTCATTTGTCAAAAAAGTCTTGTCTGTTAGGAGAGAATTGTCCTTTGTTTTAGCCTACGTGACCTCTTCGGATGACCTGCTCCTAGCATGATAGTGTACCTTAAATCTCTGCAATATTGCATTGCTCTGACATTTCAGATACTCATTTAGTGTTGCATTTATTTAATACTACTGAATTAATTTTAATATTTAATACTACTTAGAACATATGCCTCTATCTTGCATCTCATTTTCCTCTGTAATCATTGTATATAGTAAAAGAAAACATCAGGGGCTAGGTTACAGCTTTCCTGTGTTCAATCAGTAAGGTTTTGTTGGTTTTTTTTTTGAGGTAGCTGCCTCCCAAATGACAGCAGTGCCTTGGCCAGCTGAGTAGCCAGATCAAGCATTTATTGGCTGATTTCTGCCTGCCTTATTCCCAACATGTCATGAACTTCAGCTGTTGCTCCTGAACAGCTGCTGGTTTTTTCCTAATTTAGAGTATTTGAATTACTGTGGATATCCCTATATCTCATTCAGATTTGTTTTTTCAAAAGTAAATAAAGGGGCTGTGAAATGGAGATCTGATGACATGAGCCATATCACTGTAGGAATGCATGAAAAAGGCTTTTGTATGGGATTTCTGCTGGCAAAGACACTGATGTGCCCCTGGCCACCCTTAAAATACACATACTAAAAAAAATTAAATTCAGTGAGCTTGGTTGATGAAATCAGGACTCATAATCCTACAAATATTGGGAAATAGGCCCCTTTCTGTGAAATTTAATTACTGTAGTACTTTGAACTGATGATGAGAAACCTGTAGTTGCTCAACTTTTCCTAGAAGTGCTTTTTTTT
>WAAE01023372.1:0-25342 GCA_013400495.1 Nicator chloris
CCTGTCATTGCCACAAGAATAAGCAATCATCTTTACTTCCTTCTTAGACACTTCTGTATTTCTGTCTTAATTCTTCAGTGCTTTTGTAATTTGAATCTCCTTGACTGAATCCAGGATTGAAACTGGAATGAAGGGGTAAAATCTGAGTCACAGCCTGGAAATGCCTTCCCTCACCCTGAGCCAGGATCTGAAAGGATCTAAATTAAGGAGGAATCTGCTTTCAATATTTACAATTAATTTGTGGTTAATAAAAGCTCCAGCAGAAAATAATTCTGCAGGTAAAGAGGGAAGAGGCCACCAAATATTTGGCAGAGTGGATTTTTAGCTGCAGACTTAGAGAGCTGTGTGATTTCTTGTTCATGTTTGGGGTTTTTTTGTTTTTTTTTTTAAGGAATAAATCATTTTATAGAGACAACTCCCAGCCCCCAAAACTCCCCCAGTGCCAGAGTTACTTTTATGCGCTGCAAGTGAGGTTCAGGCAGTTCTGAGCTTCAAAGGCAAATCCTTTCCTAAATTTTCCTGGGATTTTTTTACCACCTGCTCTCACTTTAAAGCCTTTGGTGCCTGTTCCTGCAATATTGAAATACCTGAGGAGGTGGCAAAGCACAGAGCACTTGAAAATGGGATTTTAGAAAACCACTGAAGGTGCATTAGAAAATATTATTTGTAAATGAGCAGCAGGAGGAGTGATCCTGATCTGGTGAGCTTTGGGAACCTCTTGAAGGATTTCTTGGGAGGTGGGAAATGTGGGGAAGGTTGCACAGGAAATTGTTTTGGTTGGAAAGGTGTCAGGTGGTGATGGAGGAAAGAAGGAAGAGTTTCTTCTGTGAAGACAGCCTGGGAGAGCTGGGATTGTTCAGCCTGGAAAAGGTTTTGGGGAGAGCTGAAGGGGCCTAAAGGGGCTCCAGGAGAGCTGGAGAGGGACTGGGGACAAGGCCTGGAGGGACAGGACACAGGGAATGGCTTCAGAGTAGGATTTGATGGGATATTGGGCAGGAATTGTTCCCTGGGAGGGTGAGGAACTCCTGGCTTTCTAAATCCCTTCTCCAGGAGGAGTCTGGGTGTGAGTGGATCCAGGTTTGGGTTTTGGGCACTGCTTTATGCCCAAGGGTTTCTTGGGGTGGAATTGATGCTTTGGGTGAGTTTGTCCCTCAGGATGAAGGATGGCAAACCCAAGATATTGATACAGGTAAAATAAATCCTGGTAGAGATAATGATTAGAAAAAGGGAATTTAATCTATCATTACACAGTATAAGTGGTTATAACTGATACTTCAGTGCATTGTTTGCTCAAGGAATAGTTTAATAATGATTTTCTTTTAGCCTGGAGAAGAGAAGGCTCCAGGGAGACCTTAAATCCCCTTCTCTTGACATTTGAGAGATGGGAAGACTGATCAGTGATCAGAATCAGATTTTACTGAGATTTCCCAAAGCTTATATACCATTTCAGGAGGGTTAATAATTCCCACTACAATGGTTAGGTTAAGTGTGATACAGACAAACTCATACATTTTACAACGTATTTTGTTTGGAGAAGTTTGATTCAATTTCCTCTTTCCCATCAGCAGGTTTAATCCCATCTTCTGTAATCCTCCAAGCTCTGTTTGTTCTTGCCAGGGCATCCTGGTTATCAACCCAGCTATGCTAATTATGTCTGCTTCACTCTGTCTTGTGTATTCCCACACCCTTCCAGAGCCTAAAGGGGCTCTAGGAGAGCTGGAGAGGGACTTGGAGCAAGGGATGGAGGGACAGGACACAGGGAATGGCCTTGAGCTGAAGGAGGTGATGCTGAACCCAGCCAGAACCAAAGTTTCTAACCCAGCCTGAAGGATTCAAAAGCAGCCATTCCTTATCCTCAGTGCTGAGCACGCCCAGAGACCTCACCACCACTTTCCCTGGAACTCTTTTCCATGCACCCACCTCTTCCTGGAGGTCTTTTCATAGCCCTGGAGGGTCATTTGAAGGGTTCTCTGGGGTTGTATTCATTGAAGGCCCCCAGGATTTGGAGTTTCCTTTCCTTGAGCTCCTCTTTGGGTGTGTGCTGTTGTTTCTGGTTACGCAATTCTGCCCCAACCCCCCTGTATTCCTCATTATCTGCTCCCCCCCAGTTTCCAGCTGTGTTCAGCATCCTCTGCCATTCTTTTATCTCCTTTGCAAGTTGGGCTCTGAGCTCTTATCCAGCAGCTCCAGGGGCAGTGAATATTTCCCTTCTCTGTGTCGCCTCGTCAGAGGGCAGACACGGAACGACAGAGGATGAAACTGGACATGAAATTCAGAATTCTTCCCTGGGAGGGTGGGCAGGGCGTGGCACGGGGGGGCTGGAGAAGGGGCAGGGTGGCTGATTTTTGGAGGAATTGAGGAAGGAAAGGGGATGATGGTGGCAGAGAGCTGACAGCTCTTGGGCAAAGAGCACGAGACGCCTTGAGCGCGGTAATTTCAACCGGCTCGCGTTCGTCCTGTGGTTCTGCTTTATTTTCACTGCTTTATTTTCACTTTCTGTTCTCCCTTCCTCCTCCCTCTCCTTTTGTGGAGCAAAATATTTGATTTGAAGGGAGGAGGAGGCTCCCAGTGAGTGGCTGGCCCCAGTTTGCTGTGGGTGGGGAGGAAGAGCCTTTTTTTTTTTTTTTTGCCTTTGCCTTTGTTCACTGAACTTGCAGGAGTTTTAATGGAAAAGAACTTAATGCCACATTATATTCTTGTAAAGTTATTGGCCTTTTTGATTTATTTTTCCTGCTACTTCCTCTTTTTGGTCTTCATGTACTGTTTCTTTGAGCTTGTGTATATTTTTATTAAATACCTTTGGTCGCTCCTAATGGAAAGTGCTAGGAGAAGTAATATTACTTCTCCTAATATTTTTCAATGTTTGTGGGGTAAGTAAATGATGTTTTCTGTGGAATTAATACGTTTCCTGAAGTATTTGAACTGTAAATCAGCTGGATTTGCGTGTTACCTGTATTTAGAAGCTTCTTGATTTCATCTGGAAGCAGCATTTTAAAGTTGGGTGTTGTGGGGGAGGAGTTGTTTCTGTGGGAATTGTTGCTGCAGTGATCTTGCTTGAGTGGCTTTTGAAATTGGATCATTCAGTGGAAAAACAATGCTGATTGTTTTTTTCCTTCGATGGTGAGCTGGTTTCTTTCCTCTTCACTAAGATTTTGTTGGGAATTGGCTTGGTTCCTTAAGGGCAAGCAGCACAGAAAGTGAACAAAAGGTGAAATATCTCAGCCTTTGGGTGGTTAAAGGATGATGTGCTGGAGGTGTTTTCAGCCTTTCAGAAGGATTCTTATTCTCCATCATTTCCATATCTCTGTTTAGAGCAATTTGTGGTGATTTTTAGTGGAGCTTTGGAGTTCCCATGTGTTCCAGCAGCCTCAACCACTCAAGGAGTGGTCCATAAATAGTTCTGGACATGTTCAGTCTTAGTGCCTCTTGATTTTTGCGCTGACTCATTCAAGTTCCAGCTCATTAAGGAGCTCTTAATGAGAAATTGCTCCTGGCACAAGGCTTTAAGTGCCCCTGGGTAGGGTTGAACTCAGGAATGTTCATGAGAAACCTCTCCTGCCTGCAGGGACAGCACTCAGGGCTGCATCTGGATTTTTCCACAGTCTCTCAGTGTTTCGTGTTTAAAACACTCTGAGTATCATTTTTAAGCGTAGATGGTTGCTAAAATTTCATGTATGACATTAATAACTTCTCCTATTTTCAAATTCAATTTTCTGGTAGTTCAGCAGACAAATAACCCAGTTACCTAAAAGTTTCCATCCAGGTGCTGCATTGTTCTCCTGTGGGTGTGTCCAATTAAAAAAAAAAAGGTGCTTTTGCAGTTAATGGCAGGAATTCCTGGATTTGCCCATCACAATAAAGAATTAAACCACATTTCCTCCTTCCTTGTTGCTCAGAAATTGTTTCCCCAGTCCCTGCTCCACAGCAGGGTTGGATCTCTGGAGTTTGGAAATGCTTCAGTAAATTTGGTGTGAAGTTTGCTGTGAAATTGGAGAGTTAAGAGTGAATTGGTCTCACTGAGAAATCCTTCCTTCTTTTTGTCATCCAGTATTTCCACATTGATCTATTTTGTAGCCAGGGCTGTCTGTCTCTGTTTATTTACAGTTGAGATTGACAGGGCTTGAACTTTTTAACTCGGGGGTTTCGAGGTAAAAAATTCATTCCCATCGTTTTTTCCAGAGAAACTTGGATTTCCATAGGGATCTTTACTCCCTTTGAAAATTCTGATTGATCACTAAATCATATACCAAAAAAAAAACAAAACCCCAAACAATTTTAATATAAAGTATTGCATAATATTATTTTATAACACATTACCTAACATACAATGTGTGCATTCTAATATACAATACATAATTATATAATAATTGGAAATCTATATATATTTATAATATTAACAACTGTGCTTTTATAGGACAGACTGATTTCTTTAGCCTTTTACTTCATTTCACTTTAATAATCACAATTTTGTGGGGTCAGGTCATGTCTTGCAGGATTTTAAGATTCTTCTATTTGTTTGAAACCTTTCCCCTTTAGGATTTTATTAATCCTATATACTACTGAACAAAACTAAAATCAAATTCATGGTATTAACAGTTCTTGGTCGTGTTAGTTTTGACCTTGTCAGTTTTTAAGACCCACAATTTATAGAGCCAAGTGTGAGTTCCAAGGGCATTTTTTTGTTTGCTTGTTTTAGGCAATGATCATTTTGTTTAAAATCTTTTCCCCCTTACAGACCAAAGTCAGCAAAACAAACGAAGGCCAAAAACCAAAGCTTGTGACTATGAAGAGATGAGGTAAGAAGTACTGTTTATTTTCAAATTTATCATTATTTTAAGTTCTTTCTTGGAAGATTATTTCAGCTTGGATTTGCAGCTGGCTCGTTGCCAATGGCTTTGTGTCATTTTTTACATCCTGATAGTGGATAAAGTCCCCAAATTTCAGTTTTTCCACAGTAATTACTTGAAAACTGAGTGTCTTCCATGCCCAGCTGAATTTTAGGAAATGAAGCCATAATTTGAATATTTGCTGTGGAAGGAGAGGGGTAACAGGAGTTTTGTTTCAGTTGTTACATCCAAAGTTACAGCAATAATTGTAACTCACTCTTATCTCCTTTCCAAGGCCTCCTTGCACCAAATAATTTTTCAAACTCCTCTGACGCTCTCTGAGCTCAGGAAAAAGGTGAAATCTGCTTTTGTGAGTTTTGTATTAGGAAAGAACTTTGCTTGGAGTCCTTCAGTTGTTTGTTGGCTCCAATTTTCATTTAAAGCACAATCAAAAGTCTGATTTTAAGGCCAGGGATTCTCCTGTAGAGCAGGAACGTGAATGGTTGTGGTCAAAATTCAAGTAATGGAGGTAAAACTATAGATTTTATGGATGATATTTATGTTTCCACTTGAGTTTACCAGAGGAAATCATTCATTTTTTCCAGTGGTGCTGGGACCACTACACTCCAGGGATTTTTGGTTTGGGATGGCTCAAAATGTGAGGGTGCAGCAAAATAGGATTTTTACATGGGAATAGGGAAGTTCCCATGAAAGATAATTTTTCCAAGGCAGATTTCTGGTGCAGAAGAGCCCAAGCCTTGAGGAAACCTGATTATTCCCAGTCCTAGTCTAAGCATGACCACAACCCCAAATATCTTTTAATCAATATTTATTTCAGTGCAATCCTGTTGTTTTCCCATAATTTTTTTGAGTGCCAGTGTAGGTAGGAAAATTGAAATTTTGCCACAGGAGAGGTCATTTAACTGAATTATCAGTGGCTTCCCTTTTCCTCTCACTTCAAGGAGGGGGAATATTTTCATTTACTACAGAACAAATCCTCTTTAAAGCAGCTGAACCAGCTCCAAAACTGCTTCTCTGCTGGGGGGAGTTGATCAAACCTCTGAAAACCCCAGTTTATTGAAAATAAAATGAGATTTAAAGCACATTTACAAACCCTTGGTGCCCCTGTCCTATCTTTTTGCAGGGATCACGTGGATTTGAAGAGGGAGTCTAAAGCTGTGGAGGATAAAGATTTCTGTGCTGTGCCACAGGTAATGGGAATTCAGCCTTCCATTGGAAAGGATTTGTCATTTTGTAGGAGCATTGCACAAAGTCTTGGGGAATTCCAGAATTTAACACTCTGTGCTCTGCCTGGCTTTGAGCAGAGGCAGAAATTCTGTGGTTACACTGATTTCTTCTCTCCTTTTCTTCTGCTTTCTCTTTCTTCTCCTGCTGTAAAACCTGGCTGGGATCATTCAGGGATTTAAAAAGCCCTTCCCAAATTTCTGCCTAAATGTTTTCCAGTGGATTTTGGTTCTTGGTTATTCCCAGTTTGGAAACATTTGGAAATAACCAACTTTGTGGAATGGCTGTTGGGAACACTATAAAATTCATACCTTGAGGGGAAATTCTCCTTCTCTGGTCTTAGCACCAATAAATTCCTGCAGGAAATCATGGGAATGCACACAATTAATTCTTCCATCCCTGCTAATTGGGGGATGTAGATACCAAAAATCTCAATTCTGATTAAGTATCTCAAAGGACAAAACTGAATTTAGGAGAAGATGCAGGTTCTACCTGCACTAAGACCCCTTATTTCCTATAAAATGCCTCTTTTTGTTGAGTTTTAGGAAATAAAAATAAATCTTCATTATTTACAGTCCCCCTTCTGGAAATTCCTGCAGATTTCAGGAAGTACCAATAGTGCAAACAAATACAATTTAACATAAACAAAGAACAGAATAAAATAATGGACTCTGAAACCTTCCAGCATCAGCTGAGCTGGACACAAAAAGTGTTGCAGGAGGAAATAATTGTCAGCTGTTCCAAAACCATTTGGATACAAAAAGTGAGGAAAAGCAGAAGTCTGTGTTGTGCTTTTGAGTTTTTGTATGTGGAAGAAGAATTCAAATGATGCTTGAACTAAAGTTGCAGCTTTCTGGAGAGAAATTTAGAATAAAAACTAGGTTTTGCAGAGATTAGCAGCTCCATGAAAACCTAATCCAAGAGTTTTATAAAAATGCACCTTGTCTGCTGCTTGAAAAGTGAAATTGTGGTGAAGCAATTCAGGAGGATTCTGGGCTGTCACAGAAATATTTTACCAAATATCTCTTTTCCAAAGCAGGTATTTTGCTTGCTTTTGAAAGAAAAGCAAAAAGCAAAAAAAAAAAAAAAAAAAAAAAAGAAAATGTTGTTTCCTTTTGAACTTACTGTCTTTTAAACATTCCAGGTGGATTTCAGTCCAGATGTAAAATCCCTTGGGCTGGAGGGTGATGGAACCTTGCCATACAGGGATAAACCCATTTTACTGCCTCTGCTGAGAGCCTTGAATGCTCCAGAATTCACGGTAAGCTGGGAGAAACAACCTGGCTTTTGTCACAGAAACTGCAGTTCATGCATTCAACACTCCCTGTTCCACTCCTCTCTTCCCCCAGAACAATCCTGATCCTTGTGTTGGCTGCAGGGCCAAGTGTTTCCCTGCAAATGGGGAGCAGAGGGTGGAAAAACAACCTGACAACAGCACGGGATGTGTTCGGGGTGCAGCGTCAAAATATTCGGAGGTGCAGCGTCAAAAATGTTCCCCAAAATATCCTTGTTTATTTAAAAAAAATTTAAAAAGGAGGAAAATCCAGTTTTCCTTTTGGGTTGCCTGACTTTGCCTGCACCTTCCAGGTGGATTTCAACTCTCTGCCAGAGGAGGTGAAGGGCCTGGCTCGGGATGGCTGCAGGGCCCTGCTGGAGCAGCAGTGCCACGGGGCTGAGCAAGCCTTCTCCCAGCTCCTGACCATCCTCTACGCCTCAGGATCTTCGGTAAAATCACCCAAATTCCCTCCTTCCTGGCAGGGCTGGAGGTTTCTGCCCCCACCACCCCGTGCCACTCCTCCCTTCCCTCAAAATAAGCCTTGCTTTGTGGAATTGTTGGCTGCAGAGGCAGATCTTTTGGGAGTGTTCTGCACACACAGCCCCCTGCATTTCCTAAATGTTCCAAACTAAGGTTCTGAGAAGAGTGATACCAAATATTTGGATCAAATATTGTGGTTTTGCAGGAGAAACACCGTTGTTGGTTGGGTTTGATGATCTTCAAGGGCTTTTCTGGGATTGTCAGATGAACCTTGATTCATAAGAGTAAAAAGGATTTTGATGGCAAAATCCTGTGAAATTTGGTGTTTCTGTATCCTTACCCAATCAGCCACTGACCCAAAAGTCATCCTGCATTTCTCTTCATTAATTTACAGTATTTTTACCATGGTTTTGTTGTGCTGGGACTGTCGTTTGACTCTTTTTTTTTGTTTGTTTTGCAGTATGTGAATATTCTTAATATTAATTATGTTATATTCCTCTATGGACATGCCACTGCCCTCCTGGGAATGGGACATCCTGAGGTAGGGTGTGAATTGATTTGTATTTTTATTTTTTTATGTATTTATTTATATTTATTTTATATTTAAATACTGCCTTAAGTCCAATTTCTAGCTTAGGCAGTTTCCCACCCATTTTTTGTATCTTCCTAACTGAGAAGGTGAGGGGGGAAGGAAACCTCAGGACACATTTTGGAATTGTGCAGTTGAATATCTGGGAATAAATCCCTGGTGATTTGGGATGGGTTAGGCTATCAAATACAATTTCTTTGTAAAGAAATTTCAAGTGAGCATCTAAGTATCAAGAAATTGCAGTCAATAATTTTTATTTCTGCTCTGCACTGGTGTTTGGAACATAAATGTTCTGCTCCTAAAACAAGAGCCAGGAATTGCTTTGGGCTCTGCAAAATGCAACACCAGAACTGGGGGTTGGGTTTTTTTTGGGGGGTGGTTCTTCCTGCAGTGTTTTGTAATATTCAGTGTCTTACAGTGAATTTAAAAACAGCTCAGCTCAGTCATTTAATTCCTTCGTGTTACAGCAAGTCCATGTTTACAGAATAAATTGGGTTTTTTTAAAAAAGGAAAGGGAAAATTTGCCTGTGATCACGTGGGTGTGTAATTCCATTTACTGTTCCTAAGACTGATCAAGGAATAGGACACACTGACCCACTCTGAAGGAGGGAAAAAAAACCAGGAGAAGTGGAGATATTCTGGCAAAACTCCATGTATTTGTGTCTCCCGTTTCTTTTGAAGGCATTGGCAAAGGCTGAATATCAGTTTAAGAAAATAATGGAGGAATATCCTGGAGAAAGTTGCTTTTGTTTGGCACACTATGGAATTGGAAGGGTTTACCTCAGGCAAAACAGGTTGGTCTGATGGAAAATGTCAGGGTGTGTTGGGAAAAATCCTTTTATTTGAGGAACTGGGTGGGGGGATGGACTTGAAATTTTCTGTGTTAATCATTAAATTCATCCATCAGGTGGATTGAATACAATGGAACAATTACAATGGGTTTAATACAAGTGGAAGTTTGTTCCTGCTGAGGAGCTGATGGGAGCAGATTTGAGGGAATATTTGGGATTCAGGGATCACAGCCCTGCAGTGAGGGAGAGCTCAGAGGAAAAGAGCAGAGCCTCTTTGTTCTGGGGGAGAAAAGCATCCTAAAGAAATCTGAATTTGTCTCATCCCTGGGGAGCTGGAGAGTGACCTTGGATAAGGCTCCAGTGACTCACAAATTCCTGGGAGCAGATAACCAGGGATGTTTTCCTGAGCTGGCACATCCCAGAAGGACAGGGAGAGCCTGAAATGCAGGGACAGGACAAGAAACAAACTGAGAGCAAAATGCTGGAGCTGCTCCCACCCAGCCAGGGATTCCTGGGGGAGTTTTTTCCTTGTGGGAAGCGTGGAGAGCCCGGGAATCCCAGCTGTCCTGGGGGCAGCAGCTGTGGGAAGCTCGTGGAGGGATTTTTGGGATATCCCTGGTGCTCTGTGGGATCAAAATCCTCCCTAAAGGCTCGTGGTGAGCTGGCTGGGAGCTCCTTATCCAGCTGTGATCCTGCTCCTCTGTGGGAGAGGGGAGAAATTCCATGGAAAAGCTCCAGGGTGGAGGTAAAGACAGGGAGACCACTTCCTAATCCCTCCCAGGAAACACTCAACGTGAGGAAAAAGAACTTCTTGTCCATCAAAACAGAATTGGAGAGTGAGAAACAGAGTAAAACAACTGAAATCCCCTTTCTCCTTCTCCTTTATCCTGAGCTGGAATTCACTCCCTCATTCCTGACTCTTCCCCTCCGAGCTGCCCACAGGGATGGGGAATGGGGGAGGTTTTTTTCCCCTGCTCCTCAGGGGGAAAAAAGGCTGTTTTGTGCAGGATGTTTTTCCTTCCATCCCTGCTTTCCTTGAGGTGCCAGTGCCTTGCACAGCTGGGCTGGGTGTGCTGGCTCCAGCTGGAACTGAGGCTCTCCCATTCCTCAGGGAATTGTCCCCACCTCCCCTCCCACCTTTGCTGTGCCAAAATTATGCCAAATAAAGAAGCTTTGATACCAAATAAAGGAGTTTTGATACCAAACCTTCTCCCCTCCTCCCATGGGGTGGCTAAAAGCACCTCCTGAGATGTGGATGCTCAGAGGGAATTCCTCCTTCCTGGATGCAGTCTGGGATCTGCATCCCGTCCCCGTGGCTGTGGCTCATTTCCTTGGCAGTCTTGACCCCTCCCAAAAAGTCCCCACACGGGTGACACCACCTCTGACCAGCCAGGCTCATCCAGGCAGAGCCATTCCCACTCTCTGAACTTGGGGAAAATCCAAGTCCAGGCAGCAGAGTCCTGTGTCCCCTCTCTGCTTGTGTCTCACATGTCCCCACGCTGCATTCCCACATCCCTTGGGAGCAGGGGCTCCTCCCTGCCTGCATCCCTGCATCCCTGCCTGCATCCCTGCATCCCTGCCTGCATCCCTCCCTGCCTGCATCCCTGCCTGCATCCCTGCCTGCATCACACCTGGAGTGCTTTTAGCCTCAAAAACAAACAGAACATTTCATGAGCCAGGTGTTCTCTCATCCCCCATCCTCTCAGTCTCCACTTTCTGTTCCTGGGAGGGTCAAAGTGGAAGTTTTGGGAAGTTCCTCCCAGGAGATCTGAGTGTGTTTTTGTAGGTTTTATTTTCATTTTCTAAGCTGCTGCTAGTTTGCTTAGGCAGCAGCAAGGCTGTTGAAGAGAGAAGTTTTTCTTAAAGCATACCTTGGGAAAACTGAGAAGAAAAAATGTGAATAATCTTGTACTTGGAACTTGTTTACATAGAGGTGTTGTTTCTAATTAGCCAGTGATGGTGATGGGGTGGTGACCAATGGAGCAATCCTGTCCAGCTGGGTGAGAACCTGTCAATAAGAGTTGTTAATAAACTTAGAGTTCTTCAGCCTTACAAAAGTTGGGTTTGTGTCGTTGGTCAACGCAGCAACAATGCCAGGTTTTACCTGCCCCAAACTCCAGGTTTACTCATGCCCTGGACCAATTCCTGAGGTCAAAGCTGATGGTTGATTTCAAGATTGTCCCTGGAGTTTTAACCTGGCCAGGAACGAACCAGGTCATCGAGGAGACGCGAATAGAGAATTTACAGGTACGGTGAAAACAAACAGAGAGAAAATTGTCCTGAGGGCTGAAGGAAGGATGGAGGCAGCAGGGCAGGAGTGGTGGCAGGCTCTGAGACCTCAGGTGACCTGGCTGAGGCTGACATTGCAGCTGGTTCAACTCCAGTTCTCCTTTCTCCACAATGGGAATTGTGCACTTTCCACAGATCAGGGGGTTTGGAGAACAAGCACGGTGTGAGCTCACCAGGTGTGGCCATTTGTCATTTTTTATCATTTATAATTTATTATTTTTCATTTTTAGCTTTAATAAATTTTTCATTTTTCATTTTTATTCGTTTTTAATTTATAATTATCATTTATCACTTTTCATTTATAATTTTTATCATTTTCTCATTTATGATTTTTCATTCATAAGTTTTATCATTTTTCCTTTATCGTTTTTCCTTTATCGTTTTTCCTTTATCGTTTTTCCTTTATCGTTTTTCCTTTATCGTTTTTCCTTTATCGTTTTTCCTTTATCGTTTTTCCTTTATCGTTTTTCCTTTATCATTTTTCACTTATTATTTTGATAATTTTTTCATTTATTTAGTTGAAAATTTCAAACTAAAATAGACTTTGACCCTGGAATTCCTGGCTAAAACTTGGGGATTGACGTGGTAAAATTCCCAGTTTGACTGGACAAATCTGACACCAGGAGCTGCTCTGTACAGAGGGACTTTGGCCACAGCAGAGCTTGGAAGCTTTTCCAGTGATGGACTTGTCCAGACTCCCAGAGCTGCAGAGTTTGTGGTAGAAGCAGCATTTCTGGGCTTTTTCCTCCCAAAATCCAACCTCAGGCTTTCTCCCAGAACATCTGGGCACAGCAGTCCGTGGGCTGGGACCTCTGGATAATGCAGATCTCTGCCAGGGTTTCTCAGGGCTCTCTTCTTGGGGATGTTTTATTAATCTGGGCTCAATTCCAGCCCTGCCCTGATGTCACTCCGGTGTCTTTCCCTCAGAAATTATCCTGGGACACCTCCCAGGTTCCCCAGGGCCAGGTCTGAGCTTGATCCTTTAGCCCAGGTGCCAGGTGAGACATTCTGGAAATGCTGGGAATCTTCAGAAATGCCCCCAAAACCTCCATTTTTTGCCCCACAATCTGTTTTATCATTTGGACAATGGTAAAACCCTTTGGAATGGGTCAGGGTGTGGTGTTGCAATAGGACACGAAATGAAGACGTGGATTTCTGTGAAAATCTTGAAGGTTAAGTCTACTTTATTTAAAATTTGACTCTTTTATGTAGTTTTTTTAAACAAGCTTAGTGGTTGGTAGGCAAAGTTAACACTTCTTTAATCACATTGGTTAAAACAGATGTCTGTCAAAAGTTGTTCTCTTCCAAGAAGGAATGCAAACATAGAGAAACCTAGCACAAACAATTCTTTTATTTACAGCAAAGTCTATAGGAAAAGAATTTTAGAGACTAAAGCATCAGAAGGCTAAAAATCAGGGTGACAGGTGTGGGACACTGGCTCAGGATAAACCTGCATTTTTCTGTGTGTGTGAAGCTGCCAGCACTTCAAGCAGTCCCTGGAATATTTTGGCCAAAAAGGCCAATTTTCCATGGCTTTCAGTGGAAAAAAAGTTGATTTTTGGGGGATTACTCCCTGCTTTTCCAAGAGGGAAGTGTTTCACTGCAGTCCCCAGGAGCTGGTGAGTGGAAGTTGAATCTTCCCCTGGTTTCTGTGCAGTTTGTCTCAATAATTCTGTGTTTTCCAGGTGGCTCTAAGGAATTGTATTGAGGAATGTAAATTCCCTCCAGAGCCAGATGCTGTTTGTCGATATCAGCAGTGCCATGGCTACTCCAAAATCCAAATATATTTTACAGACCCAGACTTTAAGGTAAATTTTCAGTTGAGAAAGGTTTGAGAAGTAAAACTTGACCTATTTTTCTGCCCCTTTTTACATGATCTGCTAAGCTGAGCTCTGCTTTTTCTTGTGGTTTGATTTCAAGATGTTCAGTTCTTGCCATTTCTCATTTTTAGGGTTTTATACGTATTATTTGCTGTCAGCAGTGCAGAGTGGAGTTCCACATCAGCTGCTGGAAAAAGCTGAAAACAACAAGCTACAGTGATAAAAATGATAAGGTGAGGCCTTTGCCAGGCTGGAATTTTTAATTTTTTTAAGATCATAGCACTGAGATATGTAAAGGAATTTCACAAAATTGAGCAGCCAGGATAAAAGGAAGGGAAATCAGGAACTCCTAAAAGGATTCTGGAAGTTGACTCCTGGGTGTGAAGTTGGAGGAGGGAGTAAAAGAATAAAAGATGCCACAGATTTTCCATGATTTTGATTTTCAGCCCTGCCCAAGTCAGCTCTCAGTCAGCATCCAGGAAGAGTTTAGGATTGTGCTTCCTTTAATTGCTTTGGTCACCTCAAATTAAGAAATGAATTTATGTGAGGACATAAATGGTGTGTGGATTTAAATGCCTTTGTCGTGTGTGTCCTTTTCCTCCTGCAGGATTTCCTTAAGGAAATGTGTTTTACTCCTGATTGTAAAGGCCTTATTTCAAAAATAGTTATTTTCAGTTCTTCTGGGCTGGCAAAATGTGAAGTAAGTATGGTCATATTTTAGGTGAAATTAATTAGAATATTAAGGGGGATAAAGTGAAGATGAGAATGTAACTGCAAAAAAACCCCAAAATTGTGCTGCCTTAACTCCAGAATGTGAGGATAATTAAGGAATATTCATTTCCTGTTTTAGTGGAGCAGGAATTGCCTTGTGGTGTTGGTCAGATTGTCATGGATGGGGACTGGAATTCAATAAATTCCATAATCCTTCAGGAATAACTCCCCAGAGCCACAGGAAGGTGCAGAATTCTCCCCAGGGCAATATTGACCTGAGAGAAGCAGAAATGATTGTGGGGTTTGTTGTGTCATAACCCAAATTTCATTCCTGTCCTATCCATTCTTTTGGTAGTTTGAACAAAAAATCCCAAAACTCAAGGAACCACCAAGGCCCTGTATAAAACAGAAATGTTCAAGGTAAGGTTTGTCCTGTTTGAATCCATTTGAGAGCAAAGCAGGAGGGATTTTCCTGCCTTTTAACAAATATTTTGGAGAGTTATCCTTGCCCTTTGCCTGATAAACCAAAAAAATCCGGTAAAATCCATTATAATCCAATGGTAAAAGCATTTAAATTGTTCCACAGAATTTATTTTGTGTGAATGCTTAGAAAATGTAAAGAAAAATGTATTTTATGCTGCTGCTGTAGTTATTGATACCCAGGCTTTTGACAGAACTGAGTTTGCAATTTTTTGGTCAGGTAACCTGTAAATAATGAGGAGTCAAGCTGAAAGGACAAACAAAATAGATCTTTTAAAAGGAAAGGAATAGAATGTCAATATTTGGTTGAAAATGCTGAGTTCTAAAATAAGAATGAGAGTATTGAAGCCAATCCTAATTTAGACATAGAGTAAAAGCTGTTACATCTCGAGAACATTGATATTTTTATGAAGGTTTGTGGTCTCTGCTTCTAAATGAGGACCACTTTTATTCTATTTGCACTTTTCAGTGTGATATTTTCACCTCAGTTAATGTTTGGCTCGCTGCTGAATTGCTTTTTGCAGTCTTAGGAAGATAAAAATGAAGCAAGAAAAAAAACTGCGGCGAAAACGAGCACGAGAAGAGGCCAGGAATTCTGCCAGAAAGAAAGCTGAGGAAAACCAGGAGGGAAATGAACAATCCCAGTACAGTCAGCACAGGGGTACGTGGAAATGGGGATTTTTGGGCTGATTTCTCCATGGAAAAGGTGGCATGGAAATGGGAGGTTTGGAGTCCCCATCCCTGGGGGTGTCCAGGGAAGGAGGTGGCACTCAGAGCTCTGGGCTGGGGACAAGGTGGGGATCAAAGTTTGGGGTTGATGGTCCTGGAGGGCTTTTCCAGCCTCAGTCATCCTGGGATTCAGTGATTCTGAGTTAGCACAGAGCAATGGAATCAGCATTCTGGATATCCCAAGTTCTGTTACAGCAGAATCCTCGTACTGGACATCACCCCTCCGTGAAAAATCTGCATTTTTACTTAAAACAAATTTATTTCACTTCTGTCTTTATTGTCCAAACAGCTGGGGGATGTTACTGTGTGGTTTGATTACCGTGTGCTTTAATTCCTTGTAGAAAACCTTGATTTTTCCTTGGCTGCTTCCTGCAGAATCAGCCTGGAGAGGGGAAAGGCTCCAGTTCCAAGAGAGCCCATTGAAAAGGGATTTCAGGAAAAGCACCTTGGGACACTGTTAGAGAAAAAAATACCTGAAGTAAAGACAGACTGATCTCCTACATGCAGTGACTTGAAAAGTACATTTCAGATGGTTGGGGAAAATAAAAAACTTTTCAGTCTGTGACTTGGTAGGTGTCAGGCTCCGCTAATATGTGCGGGGTCCTGACGGTTCGTTGGGGATCTCAGAGCACAAAAGGCACAACAAGGGACAACAACAGTGTGCTCAAACAGAAATGCACTTTATTTTATTGAGTGCCAACCCAAATAGTGGGATAGAGGGGAAGGAAAGGGAATAAAAGAGAGAGAGAGGGAGAAGGAAGGGATAGAGCTCCCAACGTGGAGAGTCCACAGGCCAGTGGATCCTCTGTCTTTGCAGGGGAGATCTCGGAGTGGTCTCTGTCCTGCAGGGTTTGTAGCCATTTTCAGTGCAGTGGCCACTGGCCAGACAGGTGGGGAAGGATCACGTGAATCTCCTGAGGAGGGATTGTTCCTTGGAGAGCAGTGGCTCCCACTGGGGACAGCTGCAGCTCTTGGGCTGGTTTGGGCCCAGACTGGTGCAGGTTCTGAACAGGGCCAGCATGTTCTGGGCAGTCCAGGCTCACCTGGTTTATCCAACAAACCCCAGCTGCCCAGGCCCATTGTCCTGTCGTGCCCAGGCTGGGATGGCCGGTCCAGGTCCTTCCATCCATTGTTCCTGCACTCTGGCTCCCGTGGGGATGAGTCTCAGTTGGCTGAGCACAGCTGCAGGCAGAGCTGGGCTGACACCCCACCTCAGCCAGGCCAGGCTCCTGTTCCTGGGGGTCCCCCTTGGGGTCCCCCTTGGGGACAGTCGTGAGGCAGAGGAGGGATCTTTGGGCCCTCCTTTACAGCTGGCATTTCAAGGTTCAGCCTTTGCCTTGCTGGGTGTTGGCTGCTCCACATTCCAGAGTTGGGAACTTCCCCTGCAGCTTCTCAGGGCAAAGAAAAAGGGGGGATGTTGGAATATTTACTTTTTTTGCCTGTGTTATCAACTTGGGATATAATTAATTTATAATTTTCTAGGATTCCCTGTTGTATGCTCTGGGTGTATTTTTTTTAATCCCATGCTTGGGGTTCTCTGGGTGCCTGTTCCCTGCTCAATGGCATATCCTGAAAATTTGGGAGATTTTGGCTTTGCTTTGGATTTGTAAAATCACTTTCATTTATTTCCTGTTTGTTTTGTTTTAAATCTTTGCTCTCTCCTTTTCTCTGGCTCATCTTTAGTTGTGATCCTTGGGGCCAGTGCAGGGCACTGTGACACTGACTTCATCCTAAAATCTGGGCAAGATGTTTGTTTTTAAAAAAAAAAAGTTTAAATTTAATTTTAATTTTTTAAAAAATTTTTTTTAATAAAAAAAAAATTAAAAAATTTAAAACAGTGTTGGATCAAATTCATAATGCTCAGGACATATGGAAAAAATAATTCTTTAAATCCTGTACTTTTCAGTGTAAAGCAAATAATTACAAACACCACTTAATCCAAATTACCTGTGCTTTGAAGTTGGTTTGAGTCGTGGTAAGGAGATGAGATCCTGCTGGTTTTGTGCTTTTTTAACCCCATGTTTTGAATTTTCCAGGGTATGGCCAGGATTTCTACGCTGGGGACCAGGTCCTGCAGCACATCCGGCGGAATTCCCAGCAGATCAAAGCTGCTGTCCCTGACACTGCCAGATTATTACAGGAATTACTGGCCTGGGCTGTGATCAGAGAGGAAGATTTCACCTGCTATTCCCAAATGAGCACTTCCCAGGAGGTGCTGGAGCAGCTCATCAGCTCCTTAATCCAGGAGAAATCCCGGGTGCAGACCAGGGGCTTCCTGCACGTGCTGAGCCAGCTGGGAGAGGTGGATCCCAAGGTGCACAAGTGGCTGCAGCACCTGGATAACCTGGGTGGGTATTGGCTGGGCTGGTCAGCTCAGCACAAACTGGATGGGATTTTGTCTGGTTTGCAGATTTAGGATTTATTATCTGTGTCATACAAGCAATAAGCAAAGAGACACAGCAAAACAACAAAATCCATGCAAAGCCAGATCAGACACAAGACAACAACTGAAGCAGAACATTTTAGAGATCTTTTCTCAACCAACAGTTTACAAGAAGAAGTTTAGAGTTATATTACTCTGGCAAATCAGAGAAGGACCCACGTGGGTTTAATATTAACAAAAGGCTTCTAGAAACCTAAGAAACAATACACAATAATTTCTTATTTAAGCCTGAAACTTTCTGTCTTTGCAGAGCATATATCTAGGACTTTTACATCCTGAACCAGCAATCAGTTCTTGTTCTTTATGATAGATATAAATGTATTTATTTGTCTCCCAGTTTCTTAACTTCTCAAGGGAAAGTTTGGAGATTCCCAGCTTTTTCTCAGCTTTCTGTCTACTTTCTGAGGCCTTTTTGCACCTTCTGGGGTCTTTTGTTTTTTAGATACCCTCAGGTGTTCTCTATTTTCCACTTTCCTTCACAGTAAATGGCAAAATCAAACTTCTCCTCTTTGTCCTTTCCCCGATTTTGAGAGGGAAAAACAACCTGGGTGACCCAGGAGCTCTGCAGGGGTTTTGGCCATGCAGGAAAGAGAAAATGGAACAATTTTGAAATGGTCTTAAAATTCCAGAGTGGGCTGAAATGCTGATGTTTGTGACAGTAATCTGGTTTTGGAGGGTACATAATGGTGGGGTTTTGCCATTAGAAAGTAATGTCAAAGTAATGAAATAATTGGAAATAATTGGATATAATTTCATGTTGGTGCTCTGCAGTTTGCTGTTGGATTTATCATTGAAAAAAGGTGGAATTTTGGGGTTCTTCATTTTGCCTCCATCACATCCATATCCTTCCAGCAATTCATAGATTCAAATCTTGTTGTTATTATTATACAAATAATTGATGAGAGTAGAACTTATATCAACCCCATCCCTCATTTTTGGTTTTGTTTGTTTCCAAGACACAAAAGCTCTCACATCATCTGTACATTTAATTTCTAGACCAAACTCTTCCCCTTTGAAGAGGAGTATCACATTTTAAGCACTAAGAATTTGAAGCTGGAATGAAATTTTGGGATTTTTTTTTCTTTTTCAGGTCTGACAGCTACAAAAAACTTTCTCCTTCAATATGGCCAAGTTCTGCAAGAGCTTGACCTTTCTATTTTAATCCCACTGTGGAACCAGAAATATGGCAGTAAATTTGATTATGTGGCAGCTGCTGGTGAAAAGCAAGAAATTTGTGATTATTTCCTCACCCCTCCCCTAGAGAAATCCCGTTGTTTTATATGGCTTTTGGAAGAAAACAGAGAACATTTTCCAGGCCTCCATCAAGCTTTAGATGAATTCTTTGATAAAATGGGTGAGTAGGCAAAGGGATCAAACATTTCCAATAAAACTTCATTTTTATTGGCCAGTTTTTAACATTAAAGCTCTGCAGCTGCAGTTGTGGAGCTGCTTTGGTGGCAGGATTAGAACAATAATTCCTGTGATTTCACAGTTAAATTGTAAATGAAATAAAATATTATTCTTTCCATCAATCACCGTGACTTTTATCCTTTCAACAGGTGATCCAACCATTATATTAAAGAAGCAGGGAAATGAAAATTTATCAGTAAGTGAACTTCATTTCTGTTTGGCCTCAGCTCAGAAAGAGCTTTTTGCTCCTTTAGAAAAGGAAATGTTTTGCAGCCTCGTCCTTCAGACTTATTGGAGATTTAATTTCTTGTTTTAGCTCCCTTTTCTTAAATTATTTGATATTTGAATGATTTAGTAATAATTTCTCAAGTGGGCATCATTCTGAATCACTTGTTGATTGGTGTCATCATTAAAATCCATCCCAGTTGGCAGAAATAGATTTTGTATTCCAGTGAATTCTGTGTTTGAGGCAACCTCATTTGAAGTTCTTGTCTGCAGTTAAATTTACTGTTAGAAATCCAGGATTTACTTTTGATTCAGAATAAAGCTTTAGAGTTAATGAATGAACATATTAATAGCATGCAGAGTTTTTAATGTGCACATTAATAAAATGCAGAGTTTTTTATGTGCACTTTAATCAAATGCAGAAATTTAAATGTGAACATTAATAGCATGCAAAATTTTTTTGTGCACATTACAAAATGCAGAGTTTTAAATGTACACATTAATAAAATTCAGATTTTTAAATGTGCACATTAATAAAATGCAAAATTTTAAATGTGCACATTAATAAAATGCAAAATTTTTAATGTACACATTAATAAAATGCAAAATTTTATGTGCAAATTAATAAAATGCAGAGTTTTTAATGTGCACATTGATAAAATGCAGAACTTTAAATGTGCACATTAGTAAAATGCAGAATTTTTTATGATCACATTAATAAAATGCAGAATTTTAAATGTGCACATTGATAAAATGCAGAATTTTTAATGTGCACATTGATAAAATGCAGAATTTTTAATNTATGTGCAAATTAAAAAAATGCAGAATTTTAAATGTACACATTGATAAAATGCAGAATTTTAAATGTGCACATTAGTAAAATGCAGAATTTTTTATGATCACATTAATAAAATGCAGAATTTTTAAGTGTACACGAATAAAATGAAGAATTTTAAATGTACATGTTAATGAAATGCAGAATTTTTAATGTACACATTAATAAAATTCAGATTTTTAAATGTACACATGAATAAAATGCAGAATTTTTAATGTGCACATTGATAAAATGCAGAGTTTTTAAGTGTACACTAATAAAATGAAGAATTTTTAAATGTACACATGAATAAAATGCAGAATTTTTTTGCTTTATCGTTTCACGAATTGGGAAAATCCAAGAATGAAATGAAACCCAGCACAATGAAACTGCTTTGATTTCAGTGTTACAGCCTGAAATAACCTGTAATTAAATTACTCTGTTCATGTGTAATCCCAATCCTGTTAAAGCATTAATTCAAATTTCAGTTCCTCCTTCTTTATCTTTCTTGGAAAACTGAAGCAACGTTTGCCAATCCTGTGCCTTCATTTTATTTTCTGTTTCAGAATAATGAAATCAAAGTTAAAAACAAAAACAGGAAGAAGAATTGGAAAGATCCAAAGGTCAGTAACTTTAGAAGCCTCTAAAGCAGATATTACCAAGCAGATACCACTTATTTCCTATTAAAAACCCCCCTAAAAATTGAGAATTTTTTGGAATTTCTGGCCTTCAGATGGGTAGGAGCTGTTTTTGGAAATGCCTTGAGGAGACTCCGTACTGAAGTAACTTTTCCTGAAGTCAAATTAAGCTGTTAAGACTCAAATGATACAGTTTTGTTAAAATTTATCAGTATAAAAGCTGTTTTTAAATTTATTTATTGCTAACTTTGGCTCTGACTGGAGGCACCTCGCACTGGCTTAATTCTCAATTTTTGTTGTGGTTTTAATTTTCCAGGTGGGCAGATGGGAATTCGGTGCAAAAATTCCATTTCGTGCTCAGGAATGTTATTAATTATTCATTATTTTATGGATTTCATTGGAATATTATTCTGCCTGAATTTTCTGCTGCCTTTAGGAGGATTTTGCTTTATTGAAAACCTCAGATCCAGCCTCATGCCCTCACCTTTTTATCATTTTTCTGGAATTTCAAGAGTAAACTTCAGGTTTTTCCTCAGGATTTCTTTCTCTGACTTAGGTGCATTTATTTATGTATTTCTAAATATCTAGATAGTAAAAATGAAGACAACTAAAATGTCTGTAATGGTGTGGACAGCAACAACCAGAGTCACATGTGGAATTAGGGACAACTCCTGCTTGTGGTAAATTTGTTACAGCCTCAAATTTAAAAGAAAGTTCTATTAAATTTTGATGAAATTGGTAAAAAAAAAAAGAGGGCTTTGGGGCTGAATATCCCAATTTCTTTTCCCAAATAAGTTCTGAAGAAGAAATGAATAAGTTAAGAATTGTCTTGCTGTGGCTTAGCACTGATAATTTTACCTGGAAATTTTGCAGCTCAGTGATGAATTTAAAGAACAAATTTCAGTGTAAATAAGTTACTCCTGGTCTTTGCAGTGGATTATTTTACACGAGCTTTTGTGAGGTAGAAACTAAAAGCAATCTCTTTTTAATTAGTCTATTTTAGTATTATCCAGTGGAGTTAGTACAGCACCGCGAGATGAAGAGAAGATATTTATAGAAGAAAATAATTTGTGAGTATTTGACTCTGCATTTATTGCCCAAATTCCAGATTGCTGGAGAAGAATTCCTTAAAAACACCAAGGCTGGGTTAACTTTGTTTTTTTTTTTTTCTTTTTCTGATTTTTAAGGTATAGAGATTTTTCACATGAACCCTTTGTAATCCCAGAACATCTCCAGCAGCAACTGGAGGATTTCGAAGCTCTCTATAATGTTTCAAATAGTAACAGTTATCAAATGAATAATAATAATAATCCAGATCCAATCTGTGAGAATTTATATGAGTGAGTATAAATTTCTGTACTCAGCAGCTTCAGGGGGGGGCTGATTTTAGTTCATAATTGTAATAATTTTTTGTGTTAATTGGGATCCTGCTGGTGTGGTGTGTCCATGAAGGAATGGAGTCACGTTTGTGAAACACAGTTTTAGAATTGCACTAAAAAACTTTAATCCTAACAGTTCTTTTTGTTCTTTTTTTAAAGTTATTTCTCTCAAATCTTGGAAGAACATGGCCCTCTGGAAATGAATAATAAATTACTGGTTGGGGAGTATGAAAATTTCCCCGAGGAGACTCGGAAGGTGGTGGAAGATGAAGGCGGCCTGGAGCCCTTCCTGCTGAAATCCCATCGGTTCATTATGGTGGATAACCTGATTGGGCTAAGGAAGCACTCAGTCCTTTTTGAGGGAAATCCAAGCAGAAACGAGGCTGGGAATAAAGAGGAAAAGGATACAGCTGAGGAATTCCAAGGGAATTCCTCCCACGGCAAGCTGCCCTTGAATCCCTACGCGCAGGAATTCAGGCCTCAGTCGTACCTTTTGGAACCCCCTTTATCAGCACCTCCTGATTTAACAGATTATGAGACTCCACCATATTTGCCCTGCTCCTTCCCTGCTTCCTGCACTCCTGGGAACCCTCTGGAGAACGAGGCTGTGGGTTCCATGGAAAGCCAGGCGCCGTTCCCGGGGGTTTTGCTGAAGGGCTTTGAGCCCGCGGGCCCGCCTGTGCTTTTGCCTCAGAGCTCCTGGGGTTATCAATATGGAGTGTTCCCCCTGCCTGCTGCCCTGGCACAGCCTGCATTCGTTTATGCTGATCCTTCTGCTCCTCGGGAGTCGGGAATTTCCTGTGGAAAATACGGCCCCAATGGTTTTGTGCCGGGAGAAATCCGGGAGCACGAAGGCCTTCAGGGCGCGGCAGGGAACCTGGATAAGGAGGATCCTGCTCTTCCAAATGGTTCAGATGGAGCTGAGGGTGGTAAAGGGGCTAAAAAGGAGAAAGCAAAGAGAAATAAACCTGGGATGAAGAGCAATCCTCACGCAAGGATGGTGGCTGTTCAGGTAAGGAATGGGAAGGGAGCGATGCTGGAGAGATTTGAAGGCCAAGGATGAGCAGAGGGCTGGAGCAGCTCTGCTGGGAGGAAAGGCTGCCACAGCGGCCATTGTTCAGCCTGCACAGGAGAAGCTTTGGCCTGAGCTCAGGGAGGCCTTGCAGGGCCTGAAGGAGCCCCAGCAAAGATGGAGAGAGACAATTGCCGAGGGCTGCAGGGCCAGGACACAGGGAATGGCTTCCCAGGGCCAGAGGGCAGGGCTGGATGGGATCTGGGGCAGGAATTGTTCCCTGTGAGGGTGGGCAGGCCCTGGCACAGGGGGCCCAGAGCAGCTGTGGCTGCCCCTGGATCCCTGGCAGTGCCCAAGGCCAGGTTGGCCATTGGGGCTGGGAGCAGCCTGGGACAGTGGGAGGTGTCCCTGCCATGGCAGGGGTGGCACTGGATGATGTTTAACATCCCTTCCAACCCAAACCATTCCATAATTCCTGAGAACTTTCAGATTAAGTTGCAGCCACTTACTGTGATTACTCATTTTTGATCTGTAATTCTCTGGAGCTGCTCACTGAGTTTTGTTGTGCCTGAAGTTTTGGCAGCTCTTTTCCCTGGATATTCACAGAGGGAACTGCTGCACTTAAGTTTCAGCTTCACTTTAGAGATGAAGCCAAGTCCTTCTGTGTCGTTGTTTTTCCTTTTGTGATGAGTTCAGGGATTTTTTACACTTCCACATTTGAGGATCTGGATTTGTGGGGAAGAGGAGGCTCAGGGGGACTTCCTCGCTCTCTACCACTCCCTGACAGAGGGTGAGACACTTCTGCAAATCTTAATTTTCCAAACATTTAGAGCATGACTTTGTTTGAAGACTCACAGAATGCCCTGAAATTGCTTGTGGACAATGAAATCAGGGAAAAAACAAATCCCTTTCAGAAACACCTGCACAGTGTTTAACTACATCATTTATAGGCCTGGGTTAGAGCTGGATTTGTAAAACCCTTGGTGAGGTACAAAAGCTCCAAACCAGAGCAGTTCATCTATGAACTGAGAAGATTTTTAATCAAATCTTCCATTTTTTTTGTGTTCTAGGTAAATCAGGAAGTCGCTGATAGAGAAACCAATACTTTGCCTTTCCAACCATTTGAAAATCAACAAGTAAGTTCCCTCCATCCTGGTTTACATTTCTCTTAAAGGAGGTTAAAGGAATGCCCAAAAATTGAATAGTGAAGAAATGAAAGTTCTCTGAAAACAGGTTTTAACAAATATTTTGTATTTTGAGTTCAGTGCCTTGTTTTGTGTTCTGTGATGTTCTTGGAAACATCACCCACCCCCAGAAGGAGATGATTTTTGAGCTTTGCTCTACTATTTGATATTTGTTCTGCTAGCTTTGTTCTAAGCTATTCAGATGCTGAATGTTTCTGAGGTATTTCCTCTCTCAAAACCTGGTTTAAAATATTCTATTTGGGCATAGAGAAAGTTCAGAGTGGTGTTAATGGCAGGTTTATGTCTGTACCAGGGGATAAAACGGAGAAAAGGTGGCCTTTGACCTGGTGACAGGTATAAAGCAGACTGGTTTTTGTCACTGATGAATTTTCAGGGAGATATTCTCCGCATGGAAAAGGAGCACCAGGTACTGAAAGAACAACTCAGAGAAGCAGAGGAGAAATTTGAGCAGTTACAAAGCAGGAGCTTGGAGGAAGTCGGTGCTTTGGAAGAGCTCCTGAAAAAAAGTATTGAAGAGACTGAGGTAAAGCTTTTCCCCATGGATCAGAGGTTGTGGAATCCCCTGGATCCCTGAAGTGTCCAAGGCCAGGCTGGACAGGGCTTGGAGCAGCCTGGGGTGGATGGAGGTGTCTGTCTTGGTTTGGAAAGCCAGGTGTCTGCTGAGGAAGGCAGGAGCCCCCCTTGGAATGGAGAATGCAAACCCCCTCCCTCTGAATTATTGTAATTTTGACATTAAGGGGCTTTCAGGTAAAGAGGTGGGAAGAGGAATAACAGTTCTTTACCAGGAAAATTAAAATAAAAATGCAGCAGTACAAAAACCCAACCAAACACAAAGAAACCAGTGCCAGAGTCAGAGCACAGCCTGACCCTGCTGCTCAGGGTGTTGGAGCAGCCCAGCCCAGCCCTCCTGCAGTGCCAGAGGTGGCTCTGTTGGAGCAGAGAGGATCCTGGAGCAGGTGGAGTTTCCTCTGAAGGCCCAG